>VYZV01027843.1:157199-174074 GCA_013401275.1 Pandion haliaetus | reverse complement strand
AAGTTTGTATCCAGATTTTAAGGATTATTATATTCAACTGCAAATTTAAGATGATAAATTAACTTGGGTTTTTTCCAAACAGTATTTCAGCTTATTCCATAGCTTGCACAACAGGCCACAGCTTCAGCACGTTCTCTTGATTTAAGCTCTTTTAATAATGCAGTGTAAAATANTAAATTATTCTGTGGTAAACTACTATCTTTGGCTCTGGGAAACAGAAAGCTTCCAAATTCTACCCAGTTAGTAATTTTTCACTAAGTTCTATATGAAATTAAGGTTTGCAAATTTTATTGACACTTTCTCATGCTGCTAGGAAATTCTTTGATAACTATTAAGAATAATGGGACTCACTTAAAAAAAAAAAAGGCGGTAAGATCTTCCACTTCCCAGAGAAAATGTCCCTCTTAGCTGGCAGCAGGAAGAATGACAGATCAACTGTTCCTGAACTGAGACAAGAGGAAATCAGCTGCTATTGACACAGAGGGATGCTGCTGCCACACTTCAAGGAGATTGTGTGTCCAAAACCACTAAACTTTCTGGACACAGTGTCCACAGTGTCCCCACATGGGACTAAGTGTGCCCACTGTGAAACTACCACGTTAAGTCACTTGAAGCGTGGGAATACAACTTTTTCAGCCTTATAAAGCCTCTTATATGGGATTTCTGAAGCTAGTAGGACTCCAGCAGCTTGTCAGATAATGATTTATTTTTTATTAACAATCAGGAGAACTTGCTGTATTTGAAGAATTTGACTATTGGCTGTGTTTCTCACTGTGCTAAGCATGGTTTACAGAGCAATGCCAAGGTGTGTTCACAAAATGTTTTCTTCTGTACATACAGCTTCAGCTTTCACAATTGCTCTCACCCTCATTTGTTCAGCTCGAATTCATCCTAGCAAGATACTCTCTTTAAGAAAATCTACTGAAATGAAGATTGGAATTGCTACCTGCTTGTATTTGCATTTAAAGCCCCACTCAAGCCCACACCCCAAAAAATCCCAACTAAACAAAACCCAAGAGTGGATTACTTTACTGTCTGTAAAATTCTTCCAGTTACTGAGGCTTAAAGAGTACTTCTTGCTTCATTACTATGAAAAGCAGAAATACAAGGTCTTTAATGAACCTTCAAAAATATATAGTTTTACTATAGAGTGAATCAATTTACTATGGAGTGAAAATTTCCCAGATGATAAAAATTTACTATTCTCAGAATAAAGGGAATAAAAATATTTAGTTATTCGTTCTGGTCAAAACATATGATACAAACAAGACACGTCTACAGTTATGCTTTCCCCACTCACAGGAAAAATAGCAATCAGAGGAAAATAGAAGAAATTGAAATTTTTCTTCTCATAAGAACATTTACTTTATATACTATAAAGACCTCCTACTGATCAAATTCCAAAATAGATATCAAGTGTGCACCTTCCAAAGTCATTTGAGGGAAAAGACACAAAAAAGGAACTAGTTTCCAGTTATCGTCTTTGACATTATGGGGAGGTAAGAGCCCAAGGGGTTAAACAGGTCAGATGCATTTCTGCTCAGTAGTCACTTAATCTGCCACTCCTGAGCATCCTCCAGAATACAAATGATTAAACACTATTAATCAGGGTATATTTTGCATCCCTGTAACATCCTTAAAAGCCTTTCCTCCAAAACCTGGTATCAACCTGATGCCTTGCAGCTGGGGAGACCACAGTCTAGAACTACCTTTACAGGAAAAAGCATCTGAGTGCTCCTTGTCCTCCAGCGCTTCAGTGGTTCTTTGCCCATACCTCTCCTTCACTCTTCTTCTTATAGACCAGCAGTTATCAGAGGGTTTAGCCTACCCTGCACTTTGCCCTGACACTGCTCAGGGTCAGGCAACAAACCAGCCAGTGGCACTAGGACAGCAGGAGTAAGACCCACCCATGTCAGCCAAACCTGGGGGCCTGGCCACAGTTGCCATGCACATCACTATCGGGATTTCTCCCCTCCACAGTGATGAAGAGTTACCACAGATGCAGGAATAGTATCTTTTTGAACAAGTATTTGTTGGGTGTTAACAAATGGTACAAGACAAATGACATATGAAAGCTCGTTACTCAGTTTTTGCCAGATTTTTTTGCAATGGGAAGAGGGTATGAGTATTGTCCTTTTTGCTGTCTTCATAACCCCCTTGCCTTTCTTCTTTCCATCTTTTTATAGCTTTTCCGTCTTCTTTTTTAAGCTCTACAACCTATTTTTTATTCCCCTTTCTCCCCTCCCACAGATGTGGGTTTTTCAGTCTCTAAATCTCTTCTAGAAACCAGAGCTGGGAAGACAAATCTGAAGATGCCCAGCAATCTCAGTCAAAACAGCAGCACTAAATTGCCACCTTTGCCCCACAAAAAGACTTTGCAGAGGACATTCATGTTCAAGCGAAGTATTTAAGACAGATATCATTGCAGAGACAGCACACATGCTCTTTGCTTTGGGCTGTAACTGTGAGTTGCATCAGGAATTGTACCCTGGGATGAATCGTGGGAAGCCTGAACGCTTGTATTAAAAGCAAAATAAAAAATAATTTGAGGCTTTGTTTTTAAATGAACATCAACAAAGAGTTTAGTTACTCTTTCAGAAAACAAGAATTTGATTTTGTGAAAAATTTGGTATTTCAAAAGTATGTGGTCTTTTAAACATTCCTTCAAGATAAAATTAAAACAGAATTGGCTAAAGAGAATATGAATGCAGATGATGGAGGAGAAAATGAATTGTGGAAGAAAAAACCCTGCCTTTCAAATATCAGACTAGTGGTATTGTAGAACATCTTACTCACAAGAACAGTGGAGAAAAATTAAAAATACCAGTTTCTGACACAGAACAATTTAAAAAAATGGATAGCTATGCTGCCTTTGATAATAAGAGGGTAAAACTCTGCATAAGTCCTTCTGTCATTGTATTCTCAAATTCCTGACAGCTTTGTCCAAACAAAACGATTCTCCATGACCCTGGTAAAGTCAACATAACATTAAAATTTTGCAAATAATATAGGAAACATAAAAAAGTGAATGTTGTGATAAATTTCTTAAGACAAATGAAAGGGAAGAAAGTGCAGGAAGATAATTATAACAGAGCTATTTGTTCCAGTTACTTGTATGCAGCAGGAACATGAAAAGGCAGGAGGTTAATTATGCTCTGTAAATAATGTTTTCAAGAGAACAGCTTTGGTAAGTGTAATAGGTTCTCTGAAATTGCAGCCGTTATTTATTGCAACCACCTGTCCAGAAATACGTATTAGCTGCAGGATCTATGGAGGAAGTGATACATACCATGTTTTAAATGGAAGTCTCAATTCCCAGATAATATCAGCAATTCCCATGTGCAATTTTATCTGTATTTCTAAGTTTCCCCAGCTTTGGTTTTGTGACTCGATATTATTATTCCTTTTAGTGTTACAGTCTGAAACATTTCAAATGCATTACAGCATTTCAGAAAACCACCATGACACCCAGCTACTCCCCACAATGAGTGAAAGCACCATCGCACATGGCAGTAAATCACTGTTTCTCTTCCACAGTAACCACATCATTTATATGCCATTTATGTTGGGTTTTGTAGTATCATTCAGAAGAGCACTATAAGCAATGTTATAACTTCAGCACTGCCAGCGTGACGCTTATGTTTTCATGTTAATGGATGTTTTTACCTCTGAGAAGTAGAGGTATGGTTACTGATATCAGATAAACTTGGAAACACCAAAATAAAAGCTCTGTTGATAACAGGGTTTGGAATAAATCACTCTTATCTGGACAGGGAAGCGCCAATGCTAAATTCAAGAGAAGAGAAATGCCGAAGGGCTGTGCAAGCACGGAGGTTGCTCTGTGCACTCTCCTGCCTCTTCTTTGGCTGCAGCTACCACATCCGTCTGGCCCCTTGCCCCGTGTCTTTGCTCAAGAAACAGGGAAAAGAAGGCCACGCGCAAGTAGTAGGCATCTTGCGCATTACAATGGTGAAAAAACCCAAGCCATGTCACAAGCCAAATTTATATAGGTAAATATGCACACCTTTTTATGCACTGATCTATGGAATGTAGCGCCTCAGACTTTTGCCTTGCTGCACATACAGTACAAGATTACAGAGGATGGTTTTGATTCATATACTTTAACACTGGAGCAAAAATTGAGAGATGGTGCTTTACATATTTAAGAGGATTAATTTCAGTTAATAAAACTTTGGAACAACCTCACAGCAAGTTATTAAATAGAAATGATTGAGCTTTTTTAGAAAAAACTATAAAAAGCTTGTTAAAAATACATGTGATCCTGTTTTCTTTCATGTAATTGAAGTATTATACAGTTAATTTAAATGTTTATGGTGCTGAATGAAGAAAACCTACAGTAATTCAAGCTTGCATTTACTCATCTGTGTACAATAATAAGTTAAATAAGCAGAAGGAAGAGAAAAATCAGAGGCTAATCTCCTATAGGTCATACAGTCATGCAGCTACTATGAGAAGTCACAGAAAGAACTCTATCCATTAATCTATGGAATAAAGCCAGATTACTTTCATGAAAATACAACGCTGAATATAAAGCAATCCTGTGCAGTTCTATCTGAAAAAAAAAATCTTTTTGAACGTAAGGAAAACAGAGAAATGGAATGGATGAAATGGTAGGAAAGAATGGTGCTAAACATGGGAAAGGGCAAAAATCACAGAAAAGACCTAAATAACAAGAAAAAACAGTTTGGGGTTTTTTTTACTAGTAGTAAAATCATATTATTTTTATATATTCTATAAGTATCTATAAATATTTTTATATGTTCTGTAAAAATAAATATCTATAAATACCATCATGGGATCAGCCCTCAAAACCAGGCTGTTCCTATATTTTCAAAAGTTTAATAGGCTTCTGTCTCTTCAAAAATAACCTTATAGGTGTGTCCTGGTTTCAGCTGGGATAGAATTAATTTTCTTCTTAGTAGTTGGTACAGTGCTGTGTTCTGGATTTAGTGTGAGAATAATGTGGATAACATGCTGATGTTTCAGTTGTTGCTAAGTAGTGCTTATCCTAAGTCAAGGATTTTTCAGTTTCCCATGCTCTGCCAGGTGCACAAGAAGCTGGGAGGGCCCATGGCTGGGACAGCTGACCTGAACTAGCCAAAGGGATATTCCAGACCGTGGAACGTCATGCTCAGTATATAAACTGGGGGGAGTTGGCTGGGAGGGGCAGATCACTGCTCAGGCATTGGTCAGCGGGTGGTGAGCAATTGCATTGTGCATCACTTGTCTTTTCTTGGGTTTTATTTCTGCTGGTGCTTAGTTGCTGGCTGGGGTTAAACCATGACAAGGTGATACTTACAAATGAGTATTTTGCAATTTAAAAAAAAAAAAAAAGTGTTTTACTGGTTGGTCTGAGTGTGCATGTAAGGGAAAGCACATTGTCCTTTATATACTTAAGGCATGTAGATTTTAACGGCCTTTTTACTGCTGAAAAACTCATGCCCATGCTCTTGACAGTGTACATGGCTAATTGCACCAAAAATGCCTCAAACTCATAACTTTTCTTATATTGTGCCCCAACTGCTTGTTAGCAAAGTGAGAGGAAAAAGCACAACAACAAGAATTATTTTCATCTATAATTTGTTTCAGACCTCTAAAATCTTTTCACAAGGTTGGATGGACCCAGCACACAATTGACAGCCTTACCAAGAAAAGGTACTACAAAGGAGAGACATCCTGGTTAAATCCCTTGTCTTTGGACAGGTTCAACAGACGGAGGCTTGTCAAGGTTTAGCAGAATGTATCTATAACCTCTGTGTGGACCCTGAAAAAAAAGGTCTTGGCTACTTCAGAAACCAGTAATTGTTTATCTGCAGTATTATTAGAAACTTAAAACATTTCAGAAGGGTAGACTGTAATGATTATTTTTTGTATTGATATAGGTGAGCCCACATATTTGCACCAATACAAGAATCAGATTTCTGGCAAAACACTTTGGTTTTAATCCTCTGAGACGTAATGGACAAAACTGAGGACACTATCTATTGAACCAACCAACTTTCAGATGCTCTATTAGAGCAAAAGCACAGCAGACTTGTAATCCTAACCTGTATCTTTACTTGTCAAATGGCATCTACGTAACACAGAAACATTCAGAAGTTAAACTTAACAAAAAAGAAATGCATTTTCAACTAGTTTCTGGATGTAGCCTTGGAAATTGCGAACTTTTTTATCAGCTGTTGGCTCATAAGAACAATTATTTGCAATATCAGATGGTTCAGCATTTTTTCCCCTAAAGAATTCCTGAAATAACATCAGTGATAAAATTAAGATCATATTCCATTGAACACGCTTACAGCTTTCTTCAAAGCATCATCTCCACTCCACTGCTAAGATTCAGGTGAGCTGTGTGTTGGGGGAAGCTACCCAACAAAACAACGAAACGAAGCACCCACACTCTGCCTCCTCTATGTTGCCTCACCATCTTTTTGTTATTTTCCACACTTTGGCCCACTCATCTGAATTTGCTCCAACAGTGATATATGGTTTTATCACTAAAAACAAAATTGAAATTCTTCTAGATAATGTTGACTAAAAAGCATAAATAAAACTAAAGGAGTTGCTCAACAAGCTATTCTCTTTTTTTCTAAATGCACTAGTAGAATAACAAAACCCCGTGATACCCTAAGGCAGTGAATGGTTGCACCTTTCCAATTACATTTACAAAATGTTATGACACACAAGACAGCTCTGAGAAAGATTCAATAACCTGGAACACAAGACCTATTATTGATACTACCATAAAGCTGAAACAATTCTGATCAATACATACCAGGGCTGTTAAAAAAGAAATAAAACTCATCAGCAATCCTTTTTATTTACTTACAGTTGAAGACATTTAATTTGGAGATAAAAACTAGGACCCCCACCATATACTCATAAAAATCAGTAAATTGTAAGATCAGCTATTTGCAGGTTATTAAGTAATACATAACACTCACTGTTGAATCATTTAGAAATATAAAACAAAACTATTGGCTAGACAGTCCATGTAAAACAAAGGCCTTTAAAAATATATCAGAAAACAGAAATATCTTGAACATATAAAGGCAAAACAGTTTATTTTGTATAATCTTCTGTTTTCTTTCTATGCACAGATTAATTAATACAAGTTCTGTTAATCTAGCTAATGCATCATTGGATTAACTTGGATGCAAGTAATTCTATCTGCTTAACTTCACAAGTTTTCAGGGTGTATTCAGTGCAACACAGTTATTTATTTCGATAATGCTTTCTTCTTTTGACTGATTTTTTTTTACTTCAGCTTGTCCTGAAAAAAGTAACTAGAATAATAGTGCAAAATACTAATACAAGAAATCCAGTTGCTGTTAGACCACTAAGACCTACCATATTTGAAGAGTTGAAACCAAGCATCAGTAATTATCACAAGTTTTTCCTCCTGCTAAAAGGGGAAAAATAAATCAGATACGGGAGAGCTATCTGAAAAAAAGAGTAACACAAAGAACATATGAAGGACATGAAGGCACAAGGCTCACAGTTCCAGTCCCTGTTTATTTGCCATTCATTATATATTTTGTGTCATTTTTAGGACTCATAAAGGAAAGGCTTGATAGGTTTGGCAGGGTGGGGGGTGTCAGGAAGCCTGCAGCTTTATATAGACAATCCAGGTGAAGACAAGTACGTTCAGATCCCAAAGACAGGGGGTAAATAATAGTGGTAAATAATGGAGCCAACATTTCTTTGTTGTTACCTCTTTGTTTCATATGATTAAAAGTTGAAACAGAACAGTGAAGAAAATGCAAGAAGATTAAAATGTGAAGAGAAAACAAGACTAAAATGAATACTAATGTGATGTTCTCTTCTTTTGTTTTTCTGGTGATTAAGAACAGTTATTACCTTAAGTGAGGGGTAAGACAAAGACTAAGATCTTTCAAGACTTGGATTTAATTTATCCTCTAGTCACAGGCTTTCTGCAGTTCAGATGCTGAGTCACATTTAATACTGGAAAGGAGTATACTGGAATATAATACTGGAAAGGAGGAAAAAGAAAACCTAGAGATGTAATATTTAAATAACATCCCCAGCAAGGGCAACACTTGGAATATGGAGACCCCATTTAAGATCCACTTGCTACAAAACTTAACAGGAGGTACTTTTTAACCTTGGTGTCCATACCCCAGTGAATATTGATTATCAGGCTCTTTATGGTCCACTGACAATATATAGTAAAATGTCAAAAAACTGCAGTCGTGTCTTAACTGGAGGATTAGCTATTCTGTAACGGATGAACATGCCCATCAGCTCATCTCCAAACATTCAGTCCTGCTGCAGAACACAACGCATTTAGATTCAGACATGTCCTATGGACAGGGAAACTACCCCTCCCAGCTCTTCCTACATACCACTTTTACTACAAAGAATTTCATATCAAAGATGATCAAAGGACTGGGAAACCTGCCATGTGAGGAAAGGCTGAGAGAACTGGGTTTGTTCAGCCTTGAGAAAAGAAGGCTTAGGGGAGACTTTATCACCATGTGCCAGTTTTTAAAGGGTGGCTACAAAGAAGATGGATCCTCCCTCTTTACAAGGAGTCACATGGAAAAGACGAGGGCTAATGAGTACAACTTACTCCTGGGGACATTCCAATTGGACACGAGAGAAAATTTTTTACAATGGGAACAACCAGCCATTGGAGTAATGTCCCCAGGGAAGTGGTGGATTCCCCAGCATTGGACGCTTTTAAGATTTGGCTGGACAGGGTGCTGGGCCATCTTGTCTAGTCCGTGCTTTTGCCAAGAAAGGTTGGACCACATGATCCTTCAGGTCCCTTCCAACCTGGTATTCTATGATTCTATGGTATCTTTTCTTTTACAGAGTGACATTAAAAATGCTACACATCGTGTAATAAACTATAAAAAAGCATCACCTTCAGAGTGCATTCAGACTCCACTTAAGCATACATCCCACTTCTTAACATTTTAGTTTGCAACAAATATTTGTAATTAAAATTACTGTAAAATAAGCAGAATGACCTTACTCAACAAAAGTCAATGTATGATTCACCACACAATACTGTTTTCCATAGCAACTGCTGCAAAAAAAAATTATTATTACACATGCACACTCATACATACATGTACAATCATAAAAGGAAAGCTAATCCTCTATTGTTTCCTAATGATGCAGCCAAAAATCTAGGCCATATGTAGGGAAAATGAAATTTAATAAGATCTGCTTAGAGTGGAGTGCTAGTTTTCCTTTTTTTGGCGAGGGTGGGGTGGGTGGTGTTTGTGGCTTTTTCTTTTAAAGAAAATGAAGAAAAGCATTTTTCAGATCCAGTAAACAGCTGATACAGGAAAGGAAAAAAAAAAGAAATCCCCAAACTCAGCTATTGGTTTCTTCCATTCCCATACTGCATTTTGGATTTTGGGCAAAAGTTCAGATTAAATTCTCTTGAACAATATTGGAAAATACTGGGAAATTTTCAGCATTTTAATTAAGTTTTAATTTGAAATGTTACATAAACTAGGATTCTTTAGCCTCAACAATACTACTGTGGGTGGGAGAATAAAGAGTTTTCTCTAAACTCAGGAGTGCCATAGAGAAGGTGAAAAGAGAGCAAGTGTACAAGAACTATGACACCAAATGAAGCTGGGAGAGGGCAGGTACGAAAGAAACAAAATTCAGTGGTCACTTGGTCACTGGATACTGTTGATGAATCAAGGTGTAAACAGGCTGCAAAAGTGATTTGACCAGTTCTTAGGCAAAAAATCTGAGTCAAATTAAATTAAAATATACTGCTCTGACTCTGGAAGCTCCTAAACTGCCTGTCACTGGAAAATTACTTTCTGGAAAAAATATCCCTACCTGCCCACCCTGTTCTTATTGTTCCCCAAATACCTATTATTGAGTGGTGGCAAACAGAGCTAGGTGGACCTTTGTTTTCAACAAGTAGAGTCATTTTTAACAGTTGCATATAACTGCCTTCACACTTGCCTTTAGAGAACCATAACTGGTCCCAAAGAAGCAAATGCCCAACATACCATCTAGGAAAAAACAAGCAGTCACAGCTCTGGCCTAAGCAGAAGCCATCGCTGTGCTGTATAGCATGAGCCTGGGTGCCACACATGGCAGTGGGAAGGCAGAGCAGACCTCAGCTTGCCTCTCCCTCCTCCTCTCAGCATGAATCTGGACCAGGAAGCACGCAGAGCACGCGGAAAGAACTGTCATGCTCCCACAGTGTACCAGCGATGATCATCCTTCAGTTGATTATACGCCGATATATTTTTAATGTCCATCGCGAACCTGTTCATGAGAGGTATTTGCTTTAGAAGAGCAAAAGTCAGCACTGCTTTTAGCAATACAAAGTCAGCTCGATAGAAATAATCAAATACAAATCAACTTGTGACAGAGCGTACAAGTAACACTACTAAAACATGAGAGGCACACTGCCACGCCTACATACTGTTGGCCAGCACGCTGAACCAAAACCTGCCGCAAACACTGGAAGGATCCAAACAGTCTGCAATGAGCTTTGGAGGAAGGTCTGCATATGGAGATCTTTGCAGCTCTCCCCGAACAGTCAGCTGCAGATGTTTCTCTTCTCTCAGAAAACAGGCCAATGAACAAAAAAACCCCAACAAAACCATATAAGATGACAAAAACGGATCAAAATACTATCCAATGAGGTGCTTGAAATACGGTATTTTTAAACGAGCAGACTTGATTTGAGTTAGTATTCCTTTAAACCACTTACTGCATGCTAGTAGAAATTTAGATGATTAATATAGCTTGGTATTAATACTCAAAGCATTAAAAATGCTCTACAAGAATTTGGTTTAAAGAGATGAACAAGTTCCAGAAGGTGAGGGTGCAAACTGTGGAAGACATCCTAAAATAAAATAAACAGCAGAGGGAGGAAGCAAATCCCTTCTAACAAAATCACCGTATTTTTGAACCAGTCCCATTTTTGGGTCTTTTACATACATATTTCATTTTTCTCATTTGGTAGAGAAAATACAACAGTCTGTTATCAATCGTTCACATTTCTAGGCTCAATTTCCCTATGGCATACAGCTCATTAGGAAATGCATTAATATTAAATTATCTTTTTCTTCAAGTATATCTTGTCATTAAGTAGAGGGTTGTGACTACCTTATAAATTCATACTGCTTTATCACCAGAAAACCTAGAATGGGGGTGGGGTGGGGTGGGGGTGGGGGAAGGCTTAACTATGAAGGAATACTATTTCTCTTTTTTCAGCTGTCAGTTTGCAGTGGAGGCCTTACTGCTGACTCAAACATTTATCCTCAGTGCTTACAAATACGTGCTCTCAGCTTTTTAAATAAACAGCATGACTGTTCTGTGTCACAGTGCTGGAATTCAGGAAAAGAGAGCAATTCAAGAAATTAGTAATATTGAAAGCTGGCAACTTTTTTTAATTCCCTTAAGAATTTGACATCGAGCACTACTTGAATTTAAGTATTACAGCTGTTCTTGTAAACTTGCTACAGGTTGGTATTAGTTATGACCACAGTCTGCTGTAACCCAGGAAGGTTTCATGAGAAAATGCTGTCAGGACAACGAAATACTTGAGTGTCCATTAGAGGAAATTTCAGGTGAAGCTTGGCAGCCAGGATGACAAAGGGCACCCATACCTCACTGGAAGCAGACAGTCCTGGACATTGCAGGGAGCAGATACTCCTGCAAATTTCTTACCGGTGCACAGAAGTAATTGTAGCTTTCACCCTGCACTGGTTTTGAAGTATATCAGTAGTACCTTTATGGCTACTCTTGCTACTCTTAGACCATTGTCTAGAAGCTGTGAGCATGCCCCAGTGCCTTATAACCTTGCAGTGAAACCTTGGAGGTGGCTCTTGTGCTACCAAACATGCCTAGCTAGGCAGTCCAGAAGGATTCGGCGTTGGTGCTTCCTCTCTTGGTAAGAGTGGTGAGCAGTGGTGAATGCAACAGCCCAAGACCATTTTCCTAAAGCAAGGGTGTTTAGGAATAAATTATGTCAATGAGAAATATTGAAGCAGAAAGAGGTCTACATGGATGTCTATTTACAGGATGCCAGCAGTGCAATTGGAGGCATGACTGTAATAGACACAGTTTTATTCAGACCAATCCTGATTGGGGTCATCCTGACACCCACAGCAGTGACATGGGAGAAATGAATTTCAGTGCTGAGCAGATTGTATGAATACCAGTTAAAAACAAACAAGTAAAACCCCCAAAACACCAAACCACCAAAAAGACAAACCCCATGCCCTTTTGCTATCAATGACCCAAAGGAGAAAAAACACTGCAAAAATACCAGTTTTTTCCTTACTCAATATAAACCATAGCATTACCAGTACTATCAAACTATTTAATTCCCAGTAGTGACTCAGGAATCTGAAATGAGAAAACAAGTGCAATCTGTTTTTAATTTATTAACAAGGAAATAAACTCTCCCTTCATTCTCCTCTCAAAGAAAAGAAGCTGTGATGCTTTGTTTGACTGTATTTCAGCTTTGGAGTCAAAATAGCTAACTGCCACAGGTATTGGAAAAATCAGTTAATGTACTGCAAAACTAATGCAAAACAACACATAAAGGGAAGTCAAATGCTGTTAATTGTTTTCTGAAGCACTTTCCTATGGGCAGCAGCAGGGAACTAGAAATAGCCTACTAAGAAGAATACATAAATATTCTATTAATGGACACAGGTAAGGAGAAGCATCTTCATTTATTTCCCCTGCCCTGGTTCCTCATCAAGATCACATTAATCACATGGTAGCCTCCAATAATTACACACAAGATTGTATTCAAATTCATAATTTTCAAACATATTTACCACCACCATTTTTATTATCACCCCCAAGATATATATACACTCTGAAGCACAGGATTTTCCAGATTGTTACAAATTTTAAATATTTCAGAATATTAAAACAACTCCCTATTCCCCTTGCACCCAGACCCAAATCTCTGTTTTGAGTAGAGAAGAACAGCATAATAAGTAGAAGAACAGCATAATAAACATGATCCAGCAATGTGTGCTTGCAGCCCAGAAAGCCAACCATATCCTGGGCTGCATCAAAACAAGCATGACCAGAAGATGGAGGGAGGTGATTCTCTCCCTCTGCTCTGGTGAGACTCCACCTGCAGTACTGCATCTAGTTCTGGGGCCCCCAACAAGAAGGACATGGACCTGTTGGAGCGAGTCCAGAGGAAAGCCATGAAGATGAGCAGAGGGCTGGAGCACCTCTGCTATGGAGACAGGCTGAGAGAGTTGGGGTTGTTCAGCCTGGAGAAGAGAAGGCTCCGGGGAGACCTTATAGCAGCCTTCCAGTACCTAAAGGGGGCCTACAAGAAAGTTGGAGAAGACTTTTTATAAGGGCATGGAGTGTAGGACAAGGGGTAAATGGCTTTAAACTGAAAGAAGGTAGATTTAGACTAGATATAAGGAAGAAATTCTTCACAGTGAGGGTGGTGAGGCACTGGAACAGGTTGCCCAGAGAAGTTGTGGCTGCCCCATCCCTGGCAGTGTTCAAGGCCAGGTTGGATGGGGCTTTGAGCAACCTGGTCTAGTGGAAGGTGTCCCTGCCCATGGCAGGGGGGTTGGAACTAGATGATCTTTAAGGTCCCTTCCAACCCAAACCATTCTAGGATTCTTTGATAGTTTACAACATCAACTTCACCATCTATTCAACTCTGATACCAGGAGCAGAGTGCTTTCAGAAAGCTTGTCTGGGGAATCACGCATCAAACGCAGTTTTGGGGCTTTTTATATGCAATACAATGCAGTCTGGCAAGGCCGTGGAAGCAACAGAACAAGATAAGACTGTACACAGTCTCCTAGTAAAATTTAAAATTTTGAATGAAAACCAAAACTAGCCTCAATAAAGAAGCAGCAATACAGCCCTGGAACCTGCCCTGCTCTACCCTTTCATCTCTGGGCCTTTGAGGCACCACATGGGAAAAAACCCTCCCATGATTCAGCCGCAGCTTTACACAGCCTGTGTCGGCAGTGCAGGAGAACAGCACTGTCAGCAAGACAAAAGAGAATGGCAGAAAAACAGGAGCTGGAGCT
Source organism: Pandion haliaetus (assembly GCA_013401275.1). NCBI lineage: Eukaryota > Metazoa > Chordata > Aves > Accipitriformes > Pandionidae > Pandion > Pandion haliaetus. The sequence continues at coordinate 160,014 of VYZV01027843.1, read as the reverse complement.
GCTGGCCCCTCCTGTCAGGCAGGACTTTGCCCCCCTTGGCCAGTGAATATGTGCGAGCAGACCGAGCAGAGGCTCGCTTTGGTGGAGGCTGCTTTGTGCAGAGGTCTGTGAGCAAATTTAGTCCCGAACGGTCTGATCAGAGAAATTAGCAAAAGCCTGCAGGAGCCAGAGACATCTGCTGACCCTGTGTTTTTTCACTGATCCCTCCAAGAGAAGATACTGTTGATGCGGTTTCTTCTGCTGCTCTCCACATGCACACAAAACACCTCTTAGCCCCCTCTTCCCACCACTGATTTATTACAGAGCTTTCCTGGCCCTCTAAGACTGATACCCACCATTCCTCTGCCTTTAATAAAGAACCAGATCATCACACACTATCCTATGTATTCTAAAAATTGTTTGAGCCAGAAGGCAATGGGATTTTGCAGAGCACGCGTACAAGCAAACTGGCTCCTGTAGGGACACAGGAGCTACCACAGGTCACTCTCCCTTCATCGAACTCTGTATGCTGCAGTACCAGCTGTGCCAAATCACTGAATGTGCGTGCTTGTCCCCAGCAAACATCACCTTCTGGAAGAAAGCAGAACATAACTGCAGTTTAGCATCCATAATCCACACATACTACAGCCCAGCATAAAGTAGCTGAGGAATTTTCAGCTATTTCTTGCTCTAGGATTTGCTAAAAGTCCTCCCAGCTAAGAAAAAGACTATTTGGTAAGTATCCTTGCCTTTCAGATGGAAAATTTAAAATGGGAATTTCAGAGAGCAGACAATGAGATGCTATTACAGAATACAATGTCTGATCCTTGTTTAACAAATATCTAGCAGCACTTACATAGGTAATGATCACAGAATAAAAAACAGGTACTCTATTTTCTTTAAATCACCTGCATGTGTCTGGTAAAATTCACACATTATTAACTCTTGAGTGGAGTAGAGAGAGGGAAAAAGGGTAAAAGATGCATTGAGAGATTTCCAGGAGAGAAGCAAGACATCACACTGTGACAATAAGCATGGTTTAAATGCTACGACACAGCCATGGCTGCTTTGGTCCGTTCCGCCTACTGTACTTACAAATCCCGGGAGAAGTACAGCACTATGAAGGAAGGTGAGGTAGGGATGACCCTGGAGACCACTGTGCTCAAATTCATACATATCTTTTTTTACATGTGTTATTATAGCTCATTTTCAGGTGCAGTCGGAGGAGACAACATCCTAATACTAGGGACAAATATTTAAATGATAGGGAGATCCTTTCAAGTTACAGTAAGAACTTTCACAGCAGACAGGGAAAAAATAGTGGTGCTACTAGCGCTGCTGGCAGGTTTGTTAAAGATTGAGTAATTGTGGTGAACCGTCATATTAGCCCCATCCTCCCTCCCTCCCTTGGCAGGGCAGGCTTGTGTCATCCTGAGTTCATTGGGAAGCTACTGGTCGGGGATTAGGGAACATCCCCCAAAGTACTTCTGAGCAAGGAACTAATTTAATACAGGCATCTCTATTTCATTCCTTCATCATTCTCTCATCATTACCTTTCTGTAGTGTTTGTCTAAATCCCCTTAAGAATTGTTCCTATATTGGAAAGTAACTATGATTGGGACAACTACTGATTTTATTTGCCTTATTCAGCTGTTATGTAGTAAAAAAAAAAAAATTAGTTTCTGTAAGAAAGACTTAGTGGTCAGCAAATACTATCATTTTTTTTTTTTCCACCAGTGTTTTAAGCTCTGTACTATTTTTATTTCTGATTACTAACATATTTGGTTCTTGTTTCAAAGTGATTACACCTAGAGAAATTTGTCTCTAGGTTTTGGCTTGAATAAACTTAAAAAAACCCTGATGATCTCGTACAGGGGAGAGAGAGGGAAGTAGTAAGACTGTCTCCCCTTAATGCAACAAAAGCAGCCAGGGCAAGGGGCAGGACAAGGAAGAGCAGAGCAGCAAGCCTTGGTATACCACATTTTCAGAATGGATAAATGTGCACAGATAATATATTTGTGAGAACTTATTTCCAAAAACAACCAAGCACTGAGAGGGAAAACAAAAGCATCTCATAAAGGTGCCAGCAGCTTTATAAATTATGAGCAATCTTTTTAATGGTTTTGTGATGCGATTTAAAGAGTTCTTATTACTTTACAAGAAATCCAGGGAACAATGTTCCCGTCTCCAACAACATAATTATTAAACTGAGATATATACCCAGTTTCAAAGGCATCAGTGAGCAGGGCCCTTCTGTCTCTCAGAAATGCGGGTAAAAACCAAGAGGTCATAAGGTCTTTTAATCTCCAAGCTTGTGTAAAACAGAGCAGCAGACAGGAGCTTCACTGAAGCAGCCAGTTCTGAGGGTAGGCTTTTGGTATTATATTAATTGGGGTGTGTCATGGTTTTGGTTTCAGCCCAGCCGGTAACAAAGCACCACGAAGCCCCTCACTCACCCCCCCACCCCCGCACCTGGCCACGTTGGGATGAGGCGAAAATACAAAGGCAGGCTCGTGGGTTGAGACAAGGACTGGGAGGGATCACTCCTCACTTATGGTCACGGGCAACGGACTGGCTCAACTTGGGGAAGAAACAAAATCCATTTCATTTACTACAAAACAAATCAAAAACAAGGGTATTAGGAAGGAAAACCAAACATCAGAACACCTCCCCCCACCCCTCCCGCCTTCCCGGCTTAGCTCCATTCCCAGTGCTTTCTACCTCTTCCCCCCGTCGGCACAGGGAAACAGAGGATGGGGATTTGGGTCAGCTCACCACACATTGTCTCTGCCGCTCCTTTCCTCAGGGGGAAGATTCCTCACTCGTCCCCTGCTCC
>VYZV01027843.1:145534-156887 GCA_013401275.1 Pandion haliaetus | reverse complement strand
GCTTGGGCCAGAGGCGGGTCCAAATTTTTGGAGCCAGGGGAGCTTCTAGCAGCTTCTTACAGGAGCCAACTCTGCAGCCCCCTCCCCCCACTACCAAAGAAAACCACGCCACAGAAACCCATAACAGGGTGATAGGCCAGAGTTCTGCAAAAGCATCTGAATTTACTTTAAGTTCACCCAAGTGAACAGTCCCATTGAAATCCGAACTTTATGAGGAAGCCTTAGATACCAGTACCTTCATACTTGGAGATTATTAGCAGGAGACATGGTATGGGAGAAAGGTGTTTAAAACACATTTACATAAATAAAATTCAAGAATAGCAACCCTGCTTCTAGCAGCATTCATTACAGGCTGCTGAAAATGAGTCTGTTACCACAGTAACCAAGCTAATATTGGCTTTCCAGCTTGCAGGCATTAAATCCCTTAAATGCAGGTGCAAAGGATGAATTCACAGTTTTGGAGCAGGTGAATTTTCCCTGCCAAAAACGTCAGAAGCGGAAGAAAGAAGATGCCATACATTTTTATGGCAAAGACCTAGTAAATAAGTTACCCAAGAAAAGAGGTGGAAGGTCTTGTGATAGTAATGAAATTTGGACTGGATGGAGCACAAGCTCTAAGTACACAACCCTGTTGTTTTTACTCAGAAATAATGGGAGTTATTTGGAGAGTTATTTTGGTGGTGGTGGTGCTTAAGGTGAACTAGAATTCATTTCACTCCCTTTCAAGTGTAGGAATCACAGGCAAACTATAGATTATTTTTGGTCAAGTGAGCAGGTGAGGTCTTGAATATAAATAAGCCATAGACCTGCTGAGACAGAGCACACTTCCCATGGTTGTTTTCCGAAGGGGAAAAAACTCAGGCTTGTAAATACCTATTATTCTCTGAGGGAACTGTACTGTGCTAGCCTCTCCTACAAAAAAGGAGGTACAAATATGTTATGCCTAGATGCAGGTCGTAGACATCTAATTTTTCCTAATTTAATGGTTAGTACAGAATTCCAGGAGAACATTCACCAGTAACTCTTCCTAGAATTATTTTCAAGGCACTCATTTTAACAGCTTTTTTCTTCATTTATACATATATTGCTCTTTTGTCTTGTGCATTAATTGCAGCTTAAAAAAAAACCCCTTACAATCTAGAAGTTTTGCAAATCATACAAAGAATCTACATATTTTAAAAAAATTCTGGATTTAATGTTCAATATTTCAAAATGGAATTGCATTCTGGAATTAAATTATTATTACATCATACTTTTAAAATAGATAAACGTATGCATGTTCATATAGCATCTGAGTCTACTAACTGTATAGCTTCTAGCATCATCTCATGAGAAATCTTTGCAAGTCTAAGAACATGAACATTTGGGGAACAGAAGCCAAAGGATGCTCGTCTCAGCCTCAAGGGCTGTGGATGACACCAGGATGCCCTAACCTCCCAAAGGGGCTGCGCTTCAGGTGGGGTTCATGAGTCACTTCTTCCCCTCACCCTCCGACTGACTCAAGCATTTTAAAATAGCTCGACAGAGGTAGGCAGCCAGCTGGGGAAAGCCACCCTCAGGGCAGGCTGGGTCAGCTTAGGAGAGTTTCCTGCCTCTCTCAGTGCAAAAACTCACTCAAGAAGCTCCAGGTTGTAAGGCCCGTGCTTTGGGGTAGCCAAGGTGACATTTCACAACTCACCTGCCATTTTTGCAAAATTATTTCAGATAAATTTGCTGAACGTTAGAAATAAATAATAAAAGAACGTACGAGGAGGTAAATAACTGTGCTTGCATTGGCGTGGGCTTAATCAGAGATTTTACTTAGTGATTCACCCAAATGATTTAAAAAAAATCTTTCCTCTGAAATTTGACTGTTGGAGATGACATTTTAGATTCAAGAAATCTTTGAAGCACATTAGAAAGAGCAGTTGAACTTTTTTTTTAAATGAGCAAAGGATAAACACAACAGGTTCTTATAACACAAATGTTGGTGCAACGTTCTCACTCAGTTTTCATAAGAGTTGATGTATTTGCCAATATCTTCCTAGTGTTCCTCTTCACGACCATGATCTTTTAAGCATCTGTGCTGGTCCACAGGGAGTTTCTGAATTAACGCTTAAAAGTTTTCTATATAAAGGCTATTTAGAATACCAAACATTTAAATAACAGACATATTACTGAAGCATGATGCTATCCTGAAATCTATTTTTTCCTTTCTCATATGATAGTAACACCTTGAAGACTAAGCAGCATGACAGAGTAAAGTCACTGTCCTACGAATCAACACAGATCAGACAGACCTTTATAAATACTGCCAGCTGGTGTACTACAAACAAGAATCTCTACTAATGGTTTATTATGCAGTACCTAAATATATATGTAGCATGGCTGTTTAATAAAAATATGCTAGGGTGCTTGATGCATGGGAAAAAGGAATGCAACATGCTAGCATTCAGCAGGAAATGCTCAGAAAGATTGTTTGTTTACCCTAATCTATGTTTTACTGATTTTCAGAAAAATATACAGCGCAGCATCCTACAAAATGAATGTGTCTCAACCTGCTAATAAGTCATATAAAGTATGTTTCCATTTTAGTACATCTCTTTCAATCTTATACCAGGAAACTCATGAAGGTTTTGTGAGTAGTTCATTGTCCTTATACACAAGCAGTAGTTCAGAGTGTGGGAGAACACCAAGATTCAAGCACTCAATGTCACTTACTGGCCCCTGTATTTGCTTCTAAATAACTGAAGGATGTTCTCTGTACTGCTTTTCCTCCATTCACAGACAAACCATTTGTGCCAATGCACCAAGGATGTTAAGAGTGTCCATTTGACAAAGCACATCCAAATGCCAATTCTTGCAGTTTGCAATGAAAGGTAAGTCAATGTAACAGGTATTTTGGCCAAAAGAAGAACATCTTGAATAGATCTTCCTTTAAGATATCTGTTTTTCTTCACATGTAATAGGAAATGTTGACCAGAATGCAAATAATTTTAAAATTAAATTAAGAACTGATTTCCATAAAGTCTCTAATAGCTATTATCAGTTAGCTAATATTAATATTATCTAACATAATATTGAAATGTTGTGCCTTTAAGTAAAAACATTCACATTTTTTTCCTTTAATTTTTAATTACAAATTGATATAAAATATAATCCAGCAGCTTCAGGCTTTCAAAAATGTTGATTAAACACAGAAAGTTTTTGAAACTTCAGTTTCTCTGCCTCAGGGGCCTCAATACTAAACTGTCTTATTAAAGGAAAACTAGCTGAAGTTACAATAATGAGTTTAAGAAATGTAGAAAATACCCACAGTATTTTTAAGAACGCCTATTAAATTAGAAGTCTCAATAAGGGCACCAAACTGATGCAGCATGGGACTGTTTAAAACCCAAACACCAAACACAGGTGATACTGAATAGAGTGCCTTACAGAAACTCAGAAATACAGCCAGCAGGCAGAGCTGTCATTTCTGCATGACACAGTGTCACTGATGTTTTTGTGACAGGTCCCATTCTTCATAAAATTATACATAAAATTACTCAAGCAAACGTTCATCCTCTGATATCTTCCTGACTGCACCTCCTGGGGTGTCTTCAAGCTCCGATGATGAGCTAACTGGGTTGCAGTATTTCCATCACCCTGTACTTCCATTTAAAGCAAACAAAAAATACGACCCATTGCATTTTCCAGCTCTCTTAACTGCATCATTAGTATCAGATTTGTCGAACTTTGTCACTGACTCAGCGCTTTGTGGTCAATTCTATTGAACATCTTTAGTATGAGTTATCAAACCTGCAGATAGAAAACTGCTGGTTTTTTAGCTGATGTTTAACTTCCCTTCTGGCTTCAGCTTAAATAGGTAATTTGGGACTAGTGCTCTGACATCCTCCCAGCTCTCCTTAAAGAAGAACAGTTCATTATTTCTGTCTTTTCTTCATCATGCTTGATAACTTTATAATTCAAACTGATACCTGTGCAGGAATTCCGTTATGTCAGAGCTTAGATGTTAACTGAACTACTTACTATGCACATAATCTTTACTGGAGTGTCTCACAGTGTCTTAACTGCTTCAGTCACTCAGTCTTTCCTTCCTAAATTAATTTATTCTCATGATTTAACATTCCCTAAGAGGCTAGGTAATGTCAGTCACATCAGCTATCACTTGTACATAGAATATGTTCCATTAAATTAGTGGAATGTATACTAAAAACACTGCATATAAATAAGCACTTTAAATTTCAGAACTTTGGCATTTTCCATCTACTTGTAGGAAAATAAAACAGCCTTTCAGCACTTCAGTGCAGTTATGATTTTTTAAAAATATAAACCTTAAATATTCTGGAAGATTTGACAGGTATATGTTGGTTTAACACTTGTAAGAAAAATAAATAGTCTGAACCAGACACTAATTTCTGACTCTCAATTTTATCATTTGAGAAACAGTCATGTAGTATATCAACACAGCATAAAGAACTCAATCTCACAGTTTTGCAAGCTGTCATGAAAGACAGTTATGGGTCCCAACACTGCTTCAAGTAAAGGTGGTGTATTCTTGGTATGAAGAAATACTAAAATATTAGCCTTTGAGTAAGACAACTGTTGTTTACCAACAATCCCCAAACACAGGCTAAGTTTATTTTTCTGTTTCCTTCATCCGCCTCCAAAAGCCCTGCCTGTTTTCAAATTTCTCCATGATTATAATTTCCTTTAGCTCCACCAGTCATGCAGCGTTATGACATATAATGGCATATAAGCTGCATACATTATGAAAGCAACCACATTTTCGTTATTACCTTCACACTGGCTTTAATTTCTGGTAATATGGTAAGTCACAGATTCCTTTTTGATGTTATAGAGCGTGTTGTTGCGTTATGGAATTATTTCCTTACTCTACAGGAAGCTTGAAAATACTATTTGTTTGAAAGGAAAATCTATATTGAAAATTTCTAGCTAAACTAATTTTATCAGTTGGGCTTTTAGCAGGCAAGAATATCTATATTTTTGTCAGGAGATAAAATAAATATACAACATGAAAGGAAAACATTAAAATGCAAGAATAAACAAAATGAAAAAAAAAAGAAGCAAAATAAAACCACTGTCATTTTTACAAAAGTAAGAAGCTTCCTTCCCTTAAAGGGCTGTCACTGAACTGAGCTAAAATCAGACATGAGGGTAGCAGCACACAGCCTGCAAGCACTATGCCCTCCAAAGCTTCTGTCATACTCCCCTAACCTCCTCCTCCCCATTGAAAAACACGTGCCAGTCATCACCCACACGTATTGAGACCCAGGTGAAGTTCGCAGCTCCCTGATGTCACAAAGTGAGGTCAGAGAAGTGAGGAAACCCACAGACTGCTGCTCTGGGGAGCCATCATCTGTAAGCAGCTTGAGACAAGCTGCAGCCCGGAGGAGAAAGATGCTGCGTGAACAGGCTAATGGGACAGGCAAAGCCTTCCCCTGTAAGCCATCAGAATGATTCTTTTACTTCCACATGTCTTACTGCAGTTTATCATTCTTTAAAAGAAGAGTAATACTGGTTTACTTTGGAAGGATTGCTTTATTAGGTGTTTAGCTGGGATGGAGTTAATTTTCTCCATTGTAGTTTGTATGGTGCTGCTTTTTGGATTCGTGCTGAAAACAGTGCTGATAACCCAGGGATGTTTTAGCTGTGGCTGAGCAGTGCTTACCAGAGCCAAGGGCTTTTCTGCTTCTCACCCCACCCCACCAGCGAGCAGGCTGGGGAGGCATAAGGAGTTGGGAGGGGACACAGCCGGGACAGCTGACCCCAACTGACCCAAGGGATATCCCAGACCATATGATGTCATGCTCAGCAGATAAATCTGGGGGAAGAAGGAGGAAGAGGGGAATGTTGGGAGTGATGGTGTTTGTCTTCCTAAGTCACCGTTATGCGTGATGGAGCCCTGCTGTCCTGGAGATGGCTGAACACCTGCCTGCCCATGGGAAGTGGGGAATGAATTCCTCAGTTTGTTTTGCTTGTGTGCACAGCTTTTGCTTTAACTATTAAACTGTCTTTATGTCAGCCCATGAGTTTTCTCACTTTTACTCTTCTGATTTCCTCCCCCCATCCCACTGCTGGGGGGAGTGAGCAAGAGGCTGTGTGGGGCTGAGCTGCTGTCTGGGGTTAAACCACAACAGGTAACTAAATGCTTTTGGCATAAGCCAAGCAGAAACATTATGTTTTTTTTTTTTTACCAGAAGATAACTGTAGTCAGCACTTCAAGTTTTTAAAGTAACTGAGGTCTTCAACCAGGTTCTGCTACTTTAACATTATGGCCAAGCTGCAGCACTTCACATATTTACATTATCATTTTAATGCACAGAGAATTTCCTGCCATAAAAAAGCATTAATAAAAGCTTCAATAAATTGATTTTGGTCTCCACAGTAAAGCACAATGAATATTTAAATCCAGTTCCTCAGTGAGACCCCACAAATAATCTTATCAGAGACAAATATTGCAGCAAAATTCTGCTGTCATTTAAATAGCACAGGATTCAGCAGAATACTTTCCACTTCACTACGCAGCTTTGGGATGGGGAGTTTGTGAGTGGTTTCTTTGTCCCATCATACTAGTCAAATCTCTAATTTCTACACATTCCCAATGAAGAAATTCTTCAGATAGGTAAGAATTAAGTAGCACAGATATTTAGTTGCTCAAGAAAAAAAAAACAGAGAGGCAGTTTTCTACCTACCAAATAGCAGGAATAAATAAGAGAGGTATCCTAGAGGTGTTCTGCTCCATCCAAGTCCAGAGGAGATTGGCTTTGGCCCTAATGAGAAAAGAAAAGCCAGCACGGCTGCAGAAATCTTTGCCCAGGTGATACCAACTCCCTTCTTGCTGTAGCCTTCTGTGCTGGGTGCTCAGTACATGCGCAAGCTCTTGGCATCCCTGGAACGTTGCTGTGGGTGTTGTAAAGTGTCCCCTGACAACACGTGCAACTGAAACAGGTATTTCCCTTGATGGAGGTCCATTGCCAAAGACTGAGTTGGATTTTTTCATGTGCAATACAAGCACAATTAAAACTGGCATCTTTGTAGTAAATTCCATAACACTATATTCACTCTAGTGATCAATGTCCATGACAGAGAGAACTAAAGGCCCTCCAAAACTGTGACACGGTAAAATTTTAGCTGTGCTACTCTGATCTGTTCACTAAATATCTCCTTCCGCTGCTAAGACCCTGTCAGTGAAAGAAACCTTGGGGGAAAAAAAAGTAGCAATGCTTCACTGCAAACAGTATTCACTGACTTAACTCTAGCACCAGAGCACAGTGAAGTGGTTTGTTAATTTAGACTTTTGCAGTTCTGCTAAACTTAGTAAAAGTGACGTCATCGAGCCCAGAAGCATCTCTAGAAATACACCACTTCTTGGAGAATGAAATCATCTGAAGGACACAAGCAGAGCTGGATGGAAAGAACAAAATTAACAAAAAAGTTTTGAAAGTTGTTTTCCTTCTTCAGCTTTTTAGAGAGTTTTGACATTTCATGGAAGAGGAACAGCAAACCACCTCTCCACCAAAAGCATGTGAGCCCGAAAGGCACTATGCCAGTGCAGACGCAACACAGACACATGTGCCTAGGCCTCTCACATTTCAAAGAAATAACCTAAGCTCTGAAATACCACTTACTCCAGGACAGATCTGTCTCATTTTACAACAGAAATTAAGTCTTCAAAAACCCTGTCTAAAGTAATATTTGAATACATGCATGATTTTGATAAAATTGTACGGGTTTTTTGCCAGAGGCACGTGAACTATTGAAGAGCAAGAGCAATTAAAAATAATTCCTATCTTGAATACTTGATCTCAGTACAAGTGCTAGGACAAATTTCTGGGGTTTAAACAGTAAGAATGTAGCAAAACTTGGCTGCTTGCCAATAAAACTGCAATCCCACAACAAGCTGTGCTCAGGCAAACTGGCTTCTCTAGGTGTCTGACCAGGGTAGCTGAGAATCTGCAAGTTTTATCAAGGAAAAAGGAAAAAAATAGGAGAAAGAAAAACAGCCTGGAAGGTGTTGGTGTCTACCCTCTGTTTTTTGTAGCAATATTCCTTGGGATTATAATTCACCTCCCAATGTTAACATCAACCAGTAAACCTGTCTGAAGTAGTGCTGACATACTGAATTATTTACACAAGAAGATCTTCATAATAAGGCATTTTCAAAAGAAGAAGATAATTATTTTGCTGCAGCTCTGTTGCATGCCTAAGAAGTCAGAAAATAAAAGCATTCTCCAAATGTGCTGTAGGTGATATCAGCACTGGGGGCCGTCAGTTGGAGGTGAACAACTGAATCCTACACTCAGAAAATACTTTCATGCTTTTTTAAAGGAAGAATGAGAGGGGGGGAAGGTGGGGGAAATCACTTTATTGCTGTCGCTGAGTTTGGAGTTTACTGTTGTTAACCAGTTTCAGCTCACTGATTAATATCCTTGAAGTTTTCTGCCACCATCCCACTAAATCAGAAGTGTAAAGGTAAGGAGGCACGAGGTACGGTCTAGTGATATGGACCCTGTTGCTGCTGGGAAATGCAGTGCCTAAAGAACATGAAAGTAAACACGCCAAATACTGATTTGTATTGATGCCACCAACCCTATTCGCCTTGTCAAACATCCTCTCTGGTCTCCTCCTTGCCTTGCCTCTGAAGCATGGCTGCCGAAACAGCTCTTGGCTCGGCGGGTGATGACCAGGTGTCGTGGTTTCAGGTCAGCTCAGTTGGTAACAAAGCACCACGAAGCCGCTCACTCACCCCCCACCCCCTCGCCTGGCTACGTTGGGATGAGGAGAAAAAAACAAAGGCAGGCTTGTGGGTCGAGACAAGGACTGGGAGGGATCACTCCCCACTTATGGTCACGGGCAAAACACAGGCTCAACTTGGGAAAAAAACAAAATCAATTTAATTTACTACAAATCAAAACAGAAACAAAACACAAGGGTATTAGGAAGGGAAACCAAACATCAGAACAACCTCCCCCCACCCCTCCCGCCTTCCCGGCTCAGTTCACTACCGATGCTGTCTACCTCCTCCCCCCGGCGGCGCAGGGGAATCGGGGATGGGGGTTGAGTCAGCTCGCCACACATCGTCGTTGCCGCTTCTTTCCTCAGGGGGAAGATTCCTCTCTCGTTCCCTGCTCCAACGTGGTTCCTTTCCGCGGGCTGCAGTTCCTCACAAACTTCCCTGGTGCGGATCCTTTCCGCGGGCTTCAGTTCCTCACAAACGTCCCTGGCGCGGGTCCTTTCCGCAGGGTTCAGTTCCTCACAAACTTCCCTGGTGCGGGTCTTTTCCGCGGGCTCCTCTCCCGTCTCACACTGCTTCAGTGCGGTTTTTACCATGGGGTTACGGCCACCTTCGGGAGCTTCCGCTCCACCGTTCACCCCCCTGAGCTGCAGGGCCATCAGCCTCCTCAGGCTCCTCCTCCTCCCCCTCCACTTCCATGATTCCAGTGTCGGCAGCGATGTTCCTCTCAGGTTTCCCCCCCACACTACCGGTTCCCCTTCTTAAATATGTTCTCCCAGAGGCGCTACCACCGTCACTCCCCGCCCAGAGGTGGGCCCGACATTTTGGCGCGTGGGTCCGACATTTTGGGGCAGCGAATTCTTCCAGCAACTTCTTAAAGGGGCCGCCTCTGCAGCCCCCCTCCCCTGCGACCGAGGAAAACCGTGCCACACAAACCCATAACACCAGGGGAGCAGCAGCAACCGGAGCGTAACTTCCACTGCTGGGACGGTGGCAGCTGGGGCCAGCTCGTCCAAGGCTTGGTATGGAAAGCGTAAGGAAGAAGCCTTTATGCACTGTTAAGTTACCCTTTAATGCATGTAGTCAAGCAAGAGACTCTACCAGCCACCCACTTATAGGGATGCAGTATGGTTTTCGGCGTGGTATATTTTTCATGTTTAGTGGCAGTTTTTTCCCTAGAGAGCAACAACTCATCTACGCAGCGGGATGCACCATTACATACAGTCCTGCATCCTCCCCTAAGAGGGATGGTGCAGAAACACTGCAATTCACAGTATCACAGGAGAGAAAAATCCAGTTCTGAGTTTCAGATTCAGCATCTCCATGTGCAAGTTGGCATCTGCCATCAATATGATATTTTTCTTTCCAGCTCAGAACATATGCCTCTTTGTGCATGAGACAAGATTGGACAACGAATGACATCATCTGTATTGTTGTTAACCCATTTTCAGGAAACTGGGGTTCCTTGACAGTTGAATTTAGAAAGATAGCTAGTTTTTCCATGTGCAAAACCAAGATAATCTCCTGTGTTTTGTTTCTTCTGGCATCTTGTTTAGCGTTTATGCAAATAATATAATTTATTTGAGCCATTTGCAACATTAAACATGGAATTCAGCAGACAGCATGCATGACCAAATTGTACAACCATATGAGAATGTGATGGTTTCCAAAGATAGTTACATTAAGCTTACATTTGCAGAATAAATAATTCAGTCCTCATGCTCCACATTTAAATATTTATACAAATACACTGCTTGTCACAATTAGTTTGATTAAACTGTTAAGAAAAAGGAACTGTGCGATAAATGAGACTTCATCCAGGAGGAGAAGCTATTTATGTGGAAGTTAATTATGCAAAATTACAGAAGCAGCAGCAGGTCAGGAAGCAGTCCTCCAAATCTACAAAAAGATCTGACCCCCAGTCATTGAAGGAAGGTTTTCTATCCAATTTTTTTGCATTTAGCAAACAAGACCCTGAGCTTCTTTTTCTCTTTGTCTCACGGAAACATGAGACATGTTTTCCTCCTTCTCCCATGAAAAGTCTTATTTATAGACTGAAAACTCACTGTAGTTTACAGACTATTTTGTGCATAATTTTCTTTCACAATGTGCTCAGGACAAATTATTTGCTTTCACAGCACACTCACCACAACTCCTTGAAGCAGGAAGAGAAACATTAATGGAAAACCTTTTCTCTTTAATCTCAGGGGCATTTTTTCAGGAAACTTCCAAAATCCTAAATAGACTCAGAGAAAAGCCTGGGTTTGTGATCCTGTTTATAGATCAGAAATAATCCCTATTTCTGATCTACATGAGGTCTGGTGCTAAAAGTTTAGGGTGACAGAATGACACCCCCCCTCTAGAAGGAAGAAATCAGTTTACCCTGTCTCACTGGCATTAATTTGGATGTGACTAGGGCTACCCAGAGCTCCACACATGACATTTTGTAGTACTACTAAGAATTCAAGCTCTGACTGTATGTGCAAAACTGGAGTGCTGCTGTAACAAGACTTATGAATAGGCAGTGGGTCACCTTGATCCAAGACAGTTTAGTCTGTTTTTCAGTAACTGAAGGGAAAAAAAAAAAAAAAACAAATGACAGGTCTATAATCCATC
>VYZV01027843.1:97951-145180 GCA_013401275.1 Pandion haliaetus | reverse complement strand
AAGGAAAGAGGGGGATACTGCCTTTAACTGCCATGGACCTGCCAAAAACCTGCCAAAGAGGTATAAATCATCCAATGAAAGCATGAGACCAAAGAATTTAATTGTTGTATCTATGAGGCAAGCTAGATTCCTGAACATAGGTGAAATTTTTCTTTTTTTAATTATATATTTCGTTGACAGATTTCTTCATATTCTACTTTCTCTTACCTTGCCCTCACAAATAAAAAGTTTCTCCTTTATCCTATTTCCAAGTATGAATACATAATTATGTGCGGATGAAAGTGAGACCAAGAACATATTCAAAGAGGTGGTGTTTTAGCTTCCCAATACCTACATTGAGCACAGGCAGCTTTGGGAAAGCTCTTCTACTGCCTGGATTTATGCTTAGAATACCTTTAGCAAGCCTGAACCTGGTCCCCGTTATTGCTGGCATCTGGGAGAAGGTTAAACATAATTACATATTCACAAATGAATCCATAATCAAGGACAGAACTGGTGTGCTCTCAGAATAAAAAAAAAAAAAATTGACTATTTCTCCGAAGTTTGTCAAGCAAGGAGAAAAACAGGTGGACAGTTATGGAAAACCCCTGCTTCCCTCCTATATAGGCAAAAATTCGATATGCAGCTACAGTCCCCAAGAAATAAAAAATGGATACTCAGGTAAATTCATACAAGGAATTGATTTAGAGTTTATACAATCGATACAAACTGCCACCACACCACAGACCTGCTCTTCTTCAGTAAAAGCACAAAAAAAGAAAAAAAAAGAAGAAGAAAAAGGCATCATAGGCTTTGCTCTTGTGGACAAGTATGAGGGGGAAGTAAGTACGTGTAATATGGATATTTATCAGCTTGATCTTTTCAGGAAACGGATTACTAGGACCCTTCACTTTCCCCCCTTTTATTTCTCTGTCACCAAAACAGAGCAAAGAGCAACATTTCTGTGTCAGAGAGGGCAGCCATCAGGAGCTTTATAATTATATTTATTACTACCTAGAGAAATTTCCTCCCCAACAGTCCTCAATGCTGGCAACCTGCTGAGCGAAAGAAAAGCAGAGTGCATGAGCTGTGTGCTGTATCTGCCAGCCTGTTCCTGACCTGTTTACAGAGGCTGGGGAAAGACTTCATTTTCACATTGATCATGTAGCAAACCAGTAAAGACAAATTCCAGTCAGGATCTTTGTAAAAAGGTTTCTACAAACCAGGACTTATCATAGGATCTGTGTATTAAAAGCATTCTTGCATATTTTTTTCTTGACTATTTTAACTCATGTTAGTAGCTTAGTAGAGTAGTTGTAGTAGAGAACATTTGACACCAGTTTGACCTGGACCTGCCACTGAAAGAAACAGTCCCGCCAGGCTGGTTTCAACTTTGAGAAACTCTCCAGCACTGTTTACTGCTTCAAGGCTCGTGCCATCTGAGGCTAGATGTAGAAACAAGGGGCAGTGGGTGGACCACGCACTGGACTTTTCTTTCAGGAGTAGAGATGACATTAAACTTTCAGGAAACTATGACCAAAGATTTAGGGTATGGGAGAGGTTTACGATTATTTTCCATCGCCTTCAGTATAGACTGGTTCAAGATAAAAAAACATTATTTCCCCTAAGTATCATATATATTTGCAGTGTCTCATAGGATTTCAAGTTACAAAACCATACAGGTTAGCAGGGGGTATTATTTGAAGTAGTAACATTGAAAAATTATTCTTCAAAGAACCATGCAATACTGGAATCTGAGAGATATTCCTTCCCTCCCCTTTCCACTGCCCCCTGTTTTTTCCTTTCTTTTGATGCTTAGCCATGATCATGCCACTTCCCACAAGTCATGCAATGAAGGCATAATTTGTTCCATCAGTAATGCAAGAAATCATTTAGAAAAACATTATTCACTGTCACGTGAGTCTGACTCAGGGAAAAAAATGTCCAGAGGTTGTAGAAGAGATTGAACTTTTAACCATACTATTAATTTCTCTGATTTCACAATGTGCTGCTCTCTAGTCATCATCCCTTGAATATAAGGTTTCAGAAAAACAAGTAAAAAGCAAATCCATTAAAAAACAAGACAGAATGATAATGCTAACCAATATTCCCTTCTCTGCAACAAAGATGGAAAAGTAACTGCAGTGGCAAAACATTTTTACTTTTTTTTTCTCAGAGTGGCAGTATATCTACCATATTGTCATGGTTTCAGCCCAGCTGGTAACAAAGCACCACACACCTGCTCGCTCACTCCCCCCGCCCCAGCCATGGTGGGATGAGAAGACAAGGACTGGGAGGGATCACTCCCCACTTATGGCCACAGGCAAAAGACAGGCTCAACTTGGGAAAAAAACAACATAAATTTCATTTACTATAAATCAAATCATAACAAGGATATTAGGAAGTAAAACCCAACATCAGAACACCTCCCCCCCACCCCTCCCGCCTTCCCAGCTCAACTCCACTGCCGCTTCTCTCTCCCTCCTCCCCCCGGCGGCACAGGGGAACAGGGGATGGGGTTTAGGGTCAGCTTGCCACTGGTCTCTGCCACTCCTTCCTCCTCAGGGGAAGGATTCCTCACTCGTCCCCTGATCCACTGTGGGGTCCCTCCCACAGGAGACAGTCCGTCACCAATTTCTCCAACGGGAGTCCTTTCTGCGGGCTGCAGTTCCTCACAAACTCCCATGGCGTGGATCCTTTCCGCGGGCTGCTCTCCAGTTACACACTGCTCCAGCGCGGGTTTTCCCATGGAGTCACGGCCATCTTGGGGGGAGTCCGCTGCCCCACTCCCCTCCCTGGGCTGCAGGGGGACAGCCTACCATCTCACCACGGGCTGCAGGTCCATCAGCCTCCTCAGGCGCCCCTCCTCCCCCTCCTTCTTCACTGACCTCGGTATCTGCAGAGGTGTTCCTCTCACGTTCCAACCCCCCACTCCCTGCAGGTTCCCCTTCTTAAATCTGTTCTCCCAGAGGTGCTACCACCATCACTGACTGGGTCGGCCTGGGCCAGAGGTGGGTCCGACTTGGAGCTGGGGGAGTTTCCAGCAGCTTCTTACAGGAGCCACCCCTGTGGCCCCTACCCCACTACCACAAAAAAAAAACCAAAAAACAACCGTGCCACACAAACCCGTAACACATATAAATAACTAGATCTTACAATTATATTCTAGATATAATAGATATTTTACTAAATATGTTCACATCACATGCCTACAGATGTATAGTATAAGAAGTATTTGCTTGCTTGTAGGTAGGCAACGTTGATTAAAATATTTGCATTAACACAAATAAAAACAAAGTCAGAGCCTGTTCCATTCTGGGATTGAACAAAAGTGGAATAGAAAGTTGACAGTCTTTAAAAAAACAGGTTGTGTTTTAGCAAACAATTCCAGTTAGGTGATATGTTTATTTTACCTGTCCATGTCATTAGTAATGGAAAGAATTAAAGTTCATGGAACTAACTCAGTATATCCTGGAATAATGCAGAACCTTTATTGGATCATTTACCCTGATCCATTAAAGCAACCCCTCCATGTAACTCACAGGTTGTTTTGACACATCCTGTAGGGAGTCAGAACAAACAACTGTGGTCAGAATAACGTATCCCCAGAGAGATCTTACGGAAGGTCAAGAAACATACAGAAAATGTTTTGTTATCTGCAACCATAGACCCTAAGAGTAGCTGGGACAATAATAACAACCCATGGCTGTCTTACTGGTCTTCTCCTGTACTGGTTTTGAAATTGCTCTCAAATGGTGACTAGGATAAATACCAGCACTGAAAACCATCAGCTTCAGTAAAGATTAAGGACATTACTACCATGTATTCCATAACTGGTTAAATACCGTCTTGCATAATCATATCTTGCCAATGCTGAAACCATCTTTAAGATGGAAAAAGAATCGGGTTAAGACCAATTAAAGTATTATTATGCAAAACATACACAACTAATTCAGCTGAAGGTGAGAAAACAGGATGTTCTTATCAGAGGTTGTTCAGCAGTAGGCACTCCGCTCAGTGAAATCCACATGGTTTTTCAAACCTGGAAAAAGCTGTAACATGCAAGCAGACTGCAGAGAACAGTCCTTCCATGGCTGTATATCATGGGGTCCTTCCCGTCTCTCAGTGGCTGCCTATTTCTCTCTTGAAAAGCAAGATCTCATTACTCTGTCCTGATAACCTCAAACACAAAATGTGTTCTTCAGTCTTTAGAAACTCTCATGCTTCTAATATTAGAATTATTTATGCTGTAGACCTGTTCTGAACAAATAAAGACCTATTTTATGAGAAGATGTGAATAGGCATGTTTCTTTTTGACATTCTTGGAAAGAATGTATGCTAACAAAAGAGCATCTGATCTTCACACCTCAGAACAGTTTCCGTACCCACATGGTTAAGATGTCTGACTTCCTGCATTTAGACAGCAAAACTTTTTGGTTTGCATCCTGAATAAAGTTTATCTCCAATCCTTCTAACAAGAAGCAGCTTTCTTCACACCACAGTGAAGGAACTTAATTACTTTGTGATACAGTAACATATGCCTAATTATTCATCAAGACCTTTTTCCTTGATCATTCAATTAGCCTTAGATCACCTTTACTGGATTCAATTACATTTTTTTCAGGAGGAAACTGTAACCCATTTAATATAAATGCTTCCTAATATTTTAAGGGTACTGGCTGGGAGATGGAAGGTCTAAAGGAAAAAGCCTATTGATTAGAAAGCTCCATTAGTTGTTACAAAAATAGGGGGTTTACCAGCTTCGGTATTAGCATCAAAGATGCATTTGTGATAGGACACTTGTTAATATTCACAGAAGCATGAAGTAACTCCTGGGTCAAACCATTAGCATAAATTACACATATAATTGTGCTGTTTTATCAAACCTTCTTAGAAAGCTCAAGTATGACTATGCATAAGAATTCTATACTCACTTTAATTTTAGCTTATGGTCTCAGCATTAACACTAAATATTATGCACTTTGTGAATGACATAAGACATGGTTCTTAAATTAAAAAAAACAAACCCATGTTAATTCTATAAGTTGTTCAGACATGCAGTTGTTCAGCTAAGATACCCTGCCTGACAGACACCTGAATAGTCAGCCAATTAAGTTTTGGTTTTATTGTTGCATAACATTTCCACTGTACTGTCCAGAAACATTGTGCTCTGTGGTTAAACTTTTGTAAAGAGGAATGAACTTAAAATACTAAGTCTAAAGAGCACATTGTAGCTTCTGGAAATATCACTATATACTTCAGCAAATGGGCCATACAGATAATTTTCGTGCACATTGCAGAAGCTGTCATGCTGGAACTGAATCTTGTATTTCAATGTATTTTACTTTTTATTGCATAATAATAATAAAATTAAGCAAACTACATGTTTTTAAATTACTTAATTGGAAGCAAAAGGAGAAACAAAATATCCAGTTGCAACCTCACAAAATACTGAAGACAACATATCTGGTGTAAATTAGGAGAAGTTCGATTTTACATCACCAGCTCATGATACAAATAAGATCCAAGAAGAGCAAATAAAAGAAGGAAGCCATGCTCAAACACAATGTGGGAAGGTTGCATGTTGTGTTTCTCAAAGAGCACAAGGAAAAGATTTGCAGAAGCATAAAGAAGCTCACATCAAAGCCGTGTCGACTACTAAATCTCTGACAGCAGTTTTCAAAATCTCCACCATTACCTACATTTGAAAATAAAGATATATCCATTGTGCCTGTTTGGGAAATAATGCCAGACATTTTAGGAAATAACATTAAAGAAAAGATAAAGTAACTCCTAGTAGAAAACAATGTTTATTTGAGGGTGTGTTTATTTTTTTGAGAGCAAAGTCCAGCTATGTGAATTCAGCAATATGGTTCCTTTTGGATTGTCTTTCTCAGTTTGCACTCCATACTATACCAGAAATGCTACAGATTATTTTGTCCCTGAGACTTCTCTCCAGCTTTGGCTGGTCTAAATATTCAAACATGTACAGCATGTACACTGCACACTTGACCAAGTAACTGTTGTTTCCCAGTAGCTATGGTTCATTAAGTACAGGCTTAGCTATGAATTATTCAGGACTACACTGTTTCTAAGTAGACTTTCTGCTAAAAGTGCCATGAAGGCGTACAAGAAAACCTCATTTTTTAGAAATAAACCAGTTAATTTTGGGAGTAGTAATGCATCCAAGCATTTGAAAGAAAATGTTTATTTTAATTCAAGAAGAGACTTCTTTTTTTTTACCTCTCCTATGTAAGAATATAGGTATAAAATATCAGCCTCTACCTTGAGATTAAAAATAATGTATTGTGTAAACCCCAATACTTTTTCAGGGTTATCTACTTCATAGCAAGCACTAATTTCAAATACTACAGTTCCAAATATCAGGAGACAAAGCAGATAATTCTTTCTCTGACCTCTCTTGATTGCAGTGGCAGTCAGCCCTCATTCCCATCCAGCTTTGTCCAGTATTCAGCAGACTTCTTAGCCTGAATTATCACAACTTTTCAGTTCTGTTTAATTTTTGGTATTTGTTCCTGACATTTTGGGAGCTCAGGGCTAGCACATACTCTGGTGACCCATGTTTCTGAGTTATTCCACATTAATTCATGCCTGGTTTAGAAGTTTGTATTCCCACCAAAACAAATTGGCAGAAAGGGATAAAACCCGAGAAGCCTCACCCACAATAGCCTACCGCAATTTTTTATATCTGACAATACAGACACAGGCAATTGCAAACCTGAAGAGTTACCGGAATGGGCACCATCCATGGGGACCAAAGCTGCTCCTGTTTCAGGAGAACGCTAACCACCATGTTTGCATATTCAGGATGTTTTACTTTCAGACTTTCTCAGACACAGATTTCCTAATGATACTTAGTTATTTCCTTAGTGCATAACTAAAAATCAGAGAACGTGGTCCCATCTGGGTAGACTGTTCTGGAAAGCCCCGGAACATCACCTTGAATCATTTAAGAAGAGTATCAAATCAGGGGTACTCTACTCCACTGTTGCCAGGTTATAGAAACCAATAGCAGGGAAGACATGAAGTAGCTAATTTTATCCAGCGGTCTTTATCTTACCTGCTATGAAACGCATTTAAGCACTTTGTCCTTATGGCCATATTAGTTCAGTCTGTAACAGAGAGGAGGAAGCAATATCTTTCTCTTCTTCCCTCCCTCTCACCTACCTTAGATTCTTACATGTATTTATGCAAATAATAACCCAGTGAGACTTGTAAGAGCTCAGAGGGAATTAAAGGTCTCCTGTTTCATCAGGGTGTCCACTTCCTACCTAGTTAAGCATTGCATATGGGATCTACTTTAGAAGAAATCTACTGGCAAAGGCATTTTATTAGGATAGTCTTAGGGAGGATTTACATAAACCAGCTAACGTGGGTATTACCCTTCATCACCAAAGAATGATAACATTACTCCCTTTATTTCCACAAGAAAGTTCCTCAGTGCACACCACTAGCATATTAGTGTATTCTAAGTCTAATTTAATTTAAAATTCTTTACTTCTAATGAAACTGGTATATTAAAAGTACATCTATTGACCTACCAAAACACCACAGAAGTAAAAAATAGTGAGTTATTTAAACATCTTCCTGTAATCTGGTACCCTGGAAAATGAGTTAGAACAACGTATAGCTTCACGTAAGAGATGCCTTCACAGATTCTGTTACAGACTTTCACAGTGTCTTAGGTTAATGCTTTTGCTGGCATTTGCTCCAGTGACACTTCAAGCACTTTTGCACCATATAGTTGCAAAAGTATTCAGATTCTAGCTGTGAGAAATCCTGACCAGGAACCAAGTTAATGTTGTTTCTATTGCAAGCTTAAATAACTAATCTCCTTCTCCATTACTGAAGACTGACTAAAAAAAAATACTGTATTCTTTACATGAAAGAATCTCATTTGGCTATATACAAAAGAACTTGAAAAACATGATCAAATTTTACAAAACGGAATAAAAAAGAAAGAGAAATGTAAGTTTAAAGGTTTTGCTCCATAACTTTGAGACATAAATATATATCAGAGACTTTTAGTCTTTCAACATGGCCCAGAAAAAAAATCATAGGATCACAGAATCAATAGAACAGCTTAGGTTGGAAGGGACCTCAGAAAAACATCTAGTCCCACCTTTCGTGGGAAAGGGAGCCTAGATGAGATTATCTAGCACCCTGTCTGTGTCTAGTTACACTGAAGTGTCAGTGAAGTAGATGGAAATACAAGTTGTAGGTGAAAATTAGAACAACTACTCCTTCAGCCATCTCAACTGGTAGTCATAAAGACCAAGTACTTCTAGTACAGAGAACATGTTCCTGAGCTCTGCAACTCTGACTGCTGAAGCTCTTCCATAACATTTGAGCAGCAGAGTGAGAAGTCTAGTGAACAAGGTATCTAGAAAATAACTTAGCCTCTGCTCCCATTAATATTTTAGCATTTTATATATATAACAGGATACAAAAAAAAAGAAGCAAAGATGGACCTCTTCCCTAGTGGCTATTTGTTTACAGAGGTATTTTAGCTTGTCTTATTTTTCAAAAGACTGAACTTAAACTCTGATCAAGAACCACAGGCCTCTGTCCGACCTTGCATCTTATTGGGCAGCAGTAAGCCCATCAAAAAGCAGGCTATATTCTAATATTAATAATCCCTTCCCTCATCTACTCACTCATCTTCTCAATAAATTTCTAACAAGTCAAAGACATTTAAAAAATGTAATAAACAAGACTTAAATAAAAAATAGCAGCCTACAAGTTCCAGTTTGCAGAATGCAGCATAAAATTGCATTACTTGTATTTTCACTCTGTCCTTGTGCCCAGATGGTGTGGAGAGGGCAGGCAAAGGATTACTATTTACAAGTAGTCTACACAGCAAACTAGAAAACAAAGGCACCGGTCAGTTGTCCCTATGACTTTTATCCGAACGAGAAGTGTGTTCCTACCCTTGGTTTTGATGATTCTCTCACATCCACATGCCGATTTGCAGAATACCAAATCTCTAGGCTTAAAATTCACTCTGTACTCTCAGAAAAACACAGCTGAGGACCTGGACTTGAGTCCTGAGACTTTCAAGCATAAAGGAAAGGAAATTAAGAGAAGTCTTAGAATGAGAGAGCTGGCCAAGCTGTAATGTAGACACTGCCAAAGGCTTGCTGTGGAATGCTGGAGGCCCAGATGCTGACATTCCCATGCTTGGCAAGAAGAAAAAAATCCCTTGAGTATCTTCTAAAAACTGGGCCTGACCTGTCTTTTCAAGCTTTCTGACCTTTCTTTCCAGGAAGAGGTGCGGAGGGGTGAGGGAAAGGGACCAACACATGCACACTGTGGAAAAATAACAGGGTTAGAAAGAATCTTACTCATTCCCTATGCCATTAACTTTCACAGCTTCCATGGCTTTAGTTTATGAAATATGCATTTTGGCACAAATACTTAAATAAAAATTTCCATAAAAATAAAACTGAAGCTTAATCATGTGTATATATTTTTATATGCACAAAAAATAATCATATTTTATGAGGGACAGAACTGAGAGGAGAGGGGAAGATGAACATTTATTTTAGATTCATGTAGCTGGAACCTGTTTATGTGGACCTGTTTTCCTGTTGACAGAAAAAAAGCCAACACAGTACCTCTTACTATAAAAAAAACCCCAAACTCTAAACCCTCTGTGCTGTTATTTGTGTCCTATATACTCTTATCTGCAGGAACCACAAATTTCAGTTCAAGAGGTCTTTCCAAATTTATCCTTTTTCCTACAGAAATTTTGCTGACCATTTTCTTATTGCATAAACTATTATTAGAAGTAAATACAAATAATATATATAGCTACATTTAATCTCTAGATATATGTTTATTTTTACCAGACCATATTACCTGGCCGAAGCATCAGTACCGGCTGGGGGCTGACTGGTTGGAAAGCAACTTGGCAGAGGAAGATGTGGGAGTTCTGGTGAACACCAAGTTGACTGTGAGCCAGCAATGCTCCCTCATGGCAAAGGTGGCCAACAATCTCCTGTGCTGCATAGGGCAGAGTGATACCAGCAGGTCGAGGGAGGTGATCCTTCCCCTCTGATCAGCAATGGTGAGACACACCTGGGGAGCTGGGTTCAGGTTTGGGGTCCCCAGTACAAGAGAAACATGGACATACTGGAGCCAATCCAGCAAGTGCCCATGAAGATGATGAAGGGACTGGAGCATCTGTCATATGAGGAGAGGCTGAGAGAGCTGGGACTGTTCAGTCTGCAGAAGAGAAGTCTCAGGGGGATCTTGTCCATGTGTATAAATACCTGATGGGGGAGTAAAGAAGATGGAGCCGGACTCTTCCCAGTGGTGCGCAGTGGCAGGACAAGAGGCAATGGGCACAAATTGAAATGTGGGGAATTGTGTTTAACTGTAGGAAATTTCTTTTACTGTGAGGGTGGTCAAACACAGGAACAGATTGCCCAGGTAGGCTGTGGAAACATTCAAAACCTGGCTGGATACAGTCCTGGACAACCTGGCCTAGGTGACCCTGCTTTAGGCAGGGGTATTGGACTAGATGATCTCCTGAGGTCCTGTCCAACCTCATGCATTCTGTGAGTCTGTGATCTTTTCAGCATACATTACTTTGTCCTGACTTGTATTCATTCATAATTTAACTTCAAAATATTTAAATTCTTCTATTAGAAATTTTGGATCTGTGGAAAAGTAAGTGTTGTAAAATCCACTTTAACATGTTTTTCCAGTTGTAACTGTTAAAGTTTCAGAAAGTTCAGCATATTATATGGCTCCCTGAATTGAGATACTTGATGTACTGCAACAAGGTAAAGACCAGTTTAGCAGTAGGAGTCTTCATAATATTCACTGTTCTTTGCATCTTTCAAAGCCAGTCATTAGCTAATAAAAATGCAACTACTCTATAAAAGTTGCCCCATGTTTACATGGCTAAAACAATGCATTTTGTTTTCTTATTTAGTTAGAAATAAGTGGCCATCCTTCACTAGCTGCCATAAAAAAAAATAATGCCTCTAAGTTCAAAATTATTTAGAATCTTTCCATAATGACTTAGTATTTCCTCCTTCCAAAACAAGGCAGTATATTACAACAGCCAAATCTGCAAGGAACTGGGTTAGTCAGGAGAGTCTACCAGATGCCATCAGTCACAAATAATACTCAAATGACAAAATGCCAAGAATGTGTGGAAAAATAATGCCACAAAAACAAAGGCAGTCCCAAATAATTACAGAAATCATCTGAAGTTTATAAAATCTCAGTTAAGTCAGGCTAAAACTTTGTTTTAACTACCTATTCAGGTGTTATTCTATTTTCTTTCAGTAGTCTAGCCTTAAGAGAAGGCTTATGGCGTTATCGATAGTGAATGAAAGACATTTATATTCACTGTTGTTTAATCTTCCTGCTTGTTTCCTCCCAGACTTCTTTAGCATGCATTATAACCTATACTTAGGTTCATAACACTGCTCTGCTGCAGGGATCATCCTTTTCTTACGTATTTGTACTATGCCTAGCCTGGTGGGCTACTAGTCTAGAAGTGGGATCTCAAAATGATACCCTAACAATATTACCTAATTTTACTCAATATTACCCTAAAAATAACAATATCACTTAGTATTACCTTAACACAAACATTAAATCATTGCCTTCTCTAGCAGGAGGTGTAATATCTTACAGCTACCCAAGTCTAATCACATGCTGCTGCCCAGAGCACATTTCTGTTCTGCCTCCTGCCGGATCTCATGAGCACATGGTTGCAGGGAAAATGGGATAAGTTTGATGATCCAGCGAAACCCTGGATCCCATGCGTTCGCTAGTTGATTCTCCACAAGAGAAGTCAATGTGACTCATCTGCATGCTGCACAAGTGCAAAGGGGGCTGAAGCTGTAGGTCCCTGGGAGGTCGGGTGGGGATTAGATGTCATGTAGTTTTGATCAGCTGTAAAAAGAAATGGCACCCCAACAGAGCTGAAAAAAACTTCAGCAGGGCACTGGTTGATCATTAAAAGCATGAAAATAACCTGGATGATCTTGTACATTAAAACTGCCACGTAACTGCATTGATTTTCAGTTTATCCTAATAGGCTACTGATGGAACCAACTTGGCTGCATAGATATCCTATCCTAGTTTCAGAAACATGACAGTAAGAATCATGCTTAATTGCAAGGCACTGCACCCAGTCCCCACTGAGCTCTGAGTACTGACACCCATCAGTCAAACAAGCTGAGCAACTTAGAAAAACATATGCCACAGGAAGATGTCCTTGATTAAAGTGCTAGCCTTGGATGCAGCCTCAATTTATTGCTCTCCCATAAACCTCTCAAGATAACTTACTGCTACTAAACCTACAGAGTGACTGAGAGTATTCTAACACCAAACTTCAGAAGTCCAAAACTTAAAATGTCTGGGCCTGAATCCATAAAAGGACTTAAAAAATAATCCAGTGAAGGAATTAGCTGTCTTAAATTAGGCACGTCTAAATCGCAATGTCTAAATAATGTCTAATTTTTAAAATCTTGGTCAAAGAGCAGAATAGAAAATTCAGAGAAAATTCTGTAGACCAGGGTCAGAGGCTGGGACAGGGCTGCCCCGTGCAGCCAGTCTCTCCCGAAGCCCAGTTGCTGTGCAGGCAGCACTGCCAGAGCAAGACCCTGATGCAACTGCCTAACAGCTGGCCATACACCAAAGATTGACTTCTGGGTCCTGTTCCCTAAGACTATCACTACAGTTTACAAGAAACAGTCATCATATAAAATGAGCAATTTTTATTTTTCATTGGTCCTGGCAATAGAACTAGAGTACAAAAAAAAATGAGCATAATTGCAAGAAAAATATTTAGGAAAATGAAAATTCAGAACCTAGAGAGTGGATTTTCTCGTATTGCCCAGCCCAACACATGTTCCAGGCCATGAAATGAGGGGAAAACTTTGCCAGCTTTCCTAGTCCCCTTCCAAACTGCATTACAACCAGCACTAGCTAGGGTTTAAGATGTTCGAGCAGAAGCCAGTAGTCACACACTGTGAGAAGTCTCTTTAAGGACAGTTACAGCAGTTGCAACAGTTGAAAGGATTTTTTATTTTGCTCCTATTCTCAGTCTTGACTATTTCATGCACCTGGCAGAGGTTCTACAACATATGCTCAGCAGGATGTTTCTTCCCCTCCTTTTATAAGGAAAACCCAACTAAACAGAAAAAATGAACATCTGAGGGGCAGAGGAGAAAACCCCTTGTCTACTACTAAAAGAAAAAAAAAAGCTTAAGAAAGCTGTAATGTTTTCATATGCGTTGTGTCTCACTAGAGAAGCACTGGTTTAAATTTAGACTGACTACACTGAAATAGCACCTTTGAAGGATTTCAGAAAGCCTAAAATCATAAACAATAAAAAAGAAATATTTAATAAAAAAAATACACCAAAACCCCACCCTATTTAAGGAAGAGCATTATTTTAGTTTCGGTACACACAGTGAAAACTACAATAAAGGCAAATCTGGGAAGTTGCACCATAAGCCAAGGTCACGCTGAAGACCCTCGACTTCCAAAGGAGAACAGCTGGGAAAAGCACTTACTCCTGCCAGCCTTGCTCACCACAGCAGCCGGCCCTGCCACAGCAGCAGGCACAAAGAAGCGACGTTAGATCAAGTCACCTGTTTTTTTATACTGGGAGAAGAAAAGCAGTTTTCTCCTCACTCTCCCCCATTGGGTTTAACCCTACACTGGAATTTAAGTGATGATGTTTGCTACCCACCTCTTGGGTATAATAAAATGAGCCTCATGCATTCTCCTTAGCCTGCCTCACAGCTGTCATTTCAGCAAGTCACATCTTCACAAACATCCCATGGTTTAGACCTAAGACATGCTAAAACCTTTTTATAACCATTGGACAGATACCTCAGTGGGGAATGCCATGAGCCTCCCCGCTAACTTAGGTTGTTTATGCCAAGATTTGGATAAAACAGATTAAAAAATGGCCACAGGATGAAGCAGGAAAGAAACAGGTATTGCTTAGCAATTCACTCTCCTACTTCTGTTACGCTGCCTCTTTCAAGTTTGCCTTTATCTACTGAAAAGTGCAAAGTTGGTGTTTTGTTTTTTTTTTTTAATCTTAGGGGTTATTTTGGTCAAAATGTATCTTAGCCTGGAAAAACAAGCAGTTACCAGAAGAAGCTGGGTTTGCGCATTAGCATATTACTCAGTGACTTTTTTTCTAAGCAGGTGGTTTGCTCACAAAGTATCTGGAAAATGCAACATCAGCCATTATTTTTCTCTTTCTCATTTCTCTGTTACAAAAGTGGTTGATAATAGAATCTGTGTTCCTGAAGTTCTCAGATATATATTTTTACAGGCACACAGAAATCCCATATCCTGAGGAATTTCAAGCAGTTCAATCTGGTTTTGAGTTGCAGTATGAATTCAAAGACCAATAAAGTAAGCAAAACCACTTCCTGCATTCGTTGCCTCTAACATCATCTCAGTTCAGTTGTTGTTAGCACTGATTTTTCCTGTAAAACTATGCAATGCTATTGCCTTCCTAAGAATACACTTTAAAAAATCACATCATTGATTGCTAAAGACAGGGTAGTTTGTGAAGGAGCCAGGTCAGAACATTGAGCTTAGTACAGTAAATAACTGAGGAGGAGTTTTGGCTAGAAATGCTATTAAAGATGAAATTAATATGAAAAATGTTCTGATGTTGTTTGAAGATATGCTGCACAAATAGACAAAAGCCAATGTAATCTAAAGCTTTTCACAAATTTTGAACCAGTCATTTGTGCTACAAGAATGATCCTAGAAACAAGAGTACTTGAATGTCCTCTGCCTCAATAATTAATGCCAACACATAAATTTCATACTACAATCATCACTTAATTATTGCCTCAAATATCTGAAGATTCCAGAAATGTCAATTCAGAATAAAGCTAATTTTCACTAACCCTTCCCCAAACAGGAAAGCTTACATTTGTAGAGCGGCTGGAACCTCGATTTAACACAAAGTGACAGACTCTGAGAGATCTTATGTCCCTGCATAACTGTAACTGTCAATGTCAAGCAGTCATTTCCAGAACAAGGGTGACAAAGGGCACAAGCCATATGCTGTTTGTAGTGCAACAGTCTTCTGAAAGAAACCTCTGTCTCTTACTTACATGTGTGAAGCTGTTACTCATTTAAATCTCAAATACTGTTTCGCAGAAGAAATATTTACTTTGGTGCTCAGCTGGTCATCCATCTCCAGTTTAAATAGGAGTCTTCACTAATTTTGTTGAAGATCCTCTGTGCTAATTGCAAATATGTGTCTATATTTGCAAGGACACTATGCAGTAGGATCCCAAGGCCCAATTTCCTTCACATGGGACTCAGAAGAATTTCAGTTTTCTATCAGAATAATTTAGAAATGAGCCCACACTCTGGTCTTGTTATAGAGTCTTTCTGAGCACAAGTAATGCAAATTGGTTAGTTCTTCCCTCCTAGATAAAAAAAAAGCAGGTCTTCACTCAACAGATCTTAGGAAAACACTTCTTCCAAAGCATTTTACCTTTCACTGCATTTTGTGATACTCTGACATGAATTAATTTTTTAAATTCCTCACCGACCCTCCTCATGTTTCCTTAGGAAATCTGAGTTCTAAAATACAAATTTGTTTCATAGTTTGCTTCACTTGCTTTTCACTCTACTCGGAAGCTAACTAGTTTCTTTCACTTCTGTCTCCAGCCCAACAGCAGAACAAGAAAAAAGGGAAATGCCTTCTCTATGGCTCTAAATAGCTTTCATTGTCTTTTCAACCCGTTTTCACAGGAGGTGCAAAGTTAGGTGTTCAAAGCATTAACAACATCCCTTTGAAACGGAAAGCTCTGGGTCTGGGGAGAGATACCATCCCCTGGCAGTATGAAAGCTTTATGCCTACAACAGCATCTCTAGAGAAAGGAATATTTCATGCACAATGACAGTGAGATCTTAATAGGAAGAAGATTACACTTCCATCGGGCATTGTAAGTATAAGGCTTTTCTGAGTCTGAAGCTAACACAATTTTACCAATTCTTCCAGGTTACCATCAGACACGTTCATTATTTACTACCGGAAAGGCAAATTCCATCATATGAACAATGTTAATCCTTAGAGTTCACTTTTGCGTAAATTCCTTTTAGGTGTGTTCATAGTAGGCCCAGTTCTCACACGGTAAAGTATTTGTTCATTAAAAATAGTTAAATTCAAGCAGTATTATACTTTGCAATAGTTAATTTTCTTAAAGTATTTTCAATAGCATTACAGAAGGCAGCAGACTAAATAATTCATAATATATTGATGTGGGAAGCACTAATACCAATGTCACCTTGGTCTTCACCTAAAAGAGTTTCATTTTGTACATTTTAATTTTTTCCCAGTTAGAATTCTTGGCAACTTCATTTTTAATAGGGACAAAAAGATTTGACTGAATTAATTCCCTTACTTACAGGATCTGTAGTCTTTACCCAGGTGGATGGCAGGAACCAAGACTGTGGGGCAGAGGCCAAAACTTACCCACCGAGAACGAGAGAGGGAAGACCCCACTGACCCTGCAGGCACAGATACCCAGCAAAGCCCAGGACCTTCCTTTGCTCTGACTGCAAGATTTAGCTGATTATATGTCTGGATTCACAGTGCAGATTTTACTTCTCATGCAGAGATTTATTGAGCTGTAACGAATTACGAGAGACCCTGGAAACAGGTTGCTGGTGCTAGTCCTGTCAGATCGCTGAAACTCCCCTGATGGGCTGGCTGAGATGAGGGCAGTGCCTCTGGTCTGAATTTTAACAGTACCTGCCAGCAGACGTGCACCACAGATTTAACATGTCATGTTACTTGAAATTATGTACACATGCACACAAAAAAAAACCCTGAAAAGTGCAATTCTGGTATAAAGCTATAGTGTCAGCAAGTAACAGTTTCAATCCCCAACTCTCACCCTTCCAAAAGTCCCCCTGCCAATCCTGCAAAAGTGCTAGATTGTTTTGATAGCAAATTATCTGTGACAATAATACAAATATGCTCATTTCTCACAAAGAAAGAAAATAATACATGGCTCAATAAGTCTGGGGTTTTGGGCGTTTTTTTTAATGCAGACTAGAGTACAGACATTAAATGAAAACAGAGATCCAAACTAATTCTACATCAGCTGTTTTAAGACTTCATGAGGAGTTATGACCGTTCAACAGACTCACTGGTGAAACACTGAGGAAGGCTGAAAACCTCGCAACCCTCCACTTCCAGGACAAGTTAGCTTTCATTTCAAATCAAAACATTGTTCTTCTAACGATTCTCTTCGAAGAACAAATTTCAGCCAATATCAAGTTAAAAGCAGTCTAGAATCGCCACACACTGCATAAGGACTGAATTAGCAGCAGCAAGCCTTATCAGAAGACCCATTCAAATCAGACCCTGCTTTCCTTCTCTATCCCAATAATCTCAAGCACAATGTCTGCAAAACAGCAGCAGGGAAAAAAGTTAAGTACCAAATCTAGTGACATTTCTGTCAAGAAAAAGAAGGTGTTTTTCAAATTCTGCAGTTTCATTAATATTATTTAATAGTAACATTATTTCCCTTACTGCTTATATTGTCTCGTTAGTGCAATGGTCAAACAATACTTGCATTTAAGCTAGAAAGATAGGCTTTAATATATATTTACACAGATTTTATTTTCTTTTAGAATTACTTACCGAGTGTTTGTCAAAACTGGAAGAAGAATTTTAAAAAGCCTGTAGTTTGCTGCACACATTTTGCATGATAACAGTTGTTACGTTCAATGCGAGTACAGTGGTGTTCCTGCATGCCTTATGTTTCTCCTAACAAATGATTGAGGGAACGTATACCTGTAGCCAAATACTACTTCAACAGCAGTAGTTATCCAGCATCTTATCAATAATGTTGTATTAGGACAGACGGTTAAAGGACCTGAAGCTGCAATCCTGGGATACCAGATCATCACTCAATCAACAGGATCTGGGAAGAGGTGATATCATTTGCTGCAGGTGAAACCTCTTCAGTTCATCAATGATGTTGGGTTTAGAAAAGTGGGTGAATAGAGGGAGTTTTGATGAGCATTGTGTTGAGAAAAAAATCAGTATGCACAGGGAGGAGGAACAAGCCTTTTTCTCCCTTCGATTTGGCTGAACAAGGGAATGAACTATCCCGCGGGACACCAGAGAAGGGGGAATAATCTGTGCTTAATGCTGCAGCATCCACCCTTCATAAAGAAGCTTAATATAACCCATCACAGCTGGAGGGAAATGGCAGTGATCTCAGAATCCATGCAATAGAGTATCAAAGAAGCTACCATATCTTTCTAAAAGTTGTTAGTGTATTCAGTGGGACTGAAATGAAAAAGGCTGAAAACATTACACACAGGAAAAAAAAAGGGAGGGGAGAAAAGTACCCTTTAAATTACAGGTAGTGGTAAACCAAATGGCTTGTGGAAGCTGTATTTCACCAGCACAGCTAACATAATTGCTACAGCCAAGATACAACTGGTTAAAATCAGCTTTTCTTAATTTAATGTATATCTAATAATACAGGAGCTGGGGAGACTCATTTCTGTCTAAAGCCACTCAGCTTCATTCCCACAGCAAATAAGTCACTGCTACAGCAAAAAAGTATGATCTCACCACTCGCTTAATTCGGTGTGTTTTGACAAATTACTGAAGAATTCCAATTCTTCAGTACTGCAGCTATTCAAGAATATTTATAGGCTCCCTCTACCTGCTCATCCCCTCCTTTTTGCTAAACAAGACATGTCTCCAAGGATGACTAACTGGAAAGGGGAACACAGGCATCCTTACTGGTAATTACAGCTGCAGCAGACTGCCAGCCTTATGGGCTTGCATCTCCCCCCAGGGATCCAGGTGTCACAAAAGAGAGGCTGAAATGGAAGAAAACTACTGAGGGAAAATTGCCATTTTACCCCAAGTTCCAATATATTATCCAAGGGATTGATGACTAGTTTTATTGTGAAAGTGAAAGCTGAAATGAGGCACTGGAAGGTTGGATGGGAGGTAGTTAGACCTGAGTGTGGGATCTCCCGATTAAAACCTGAGGGAAGGCTCTGAGTCCTTGTATTGAGTAAAAGGCCAGCTAACAAGTTTTTAAATGCCCAGGAGGAAAATACAATTACAATTTCATAGCATATACTGCTTTCACAGGGAAAATAGTTTGTTCTCTTGCTTATCTAAGGCAACAACTTGTTGACTAATGACAGAAATTTTAAATTAAAACTAAAGCTAAAACTGGTCTCTAAGTATGCTACCATAAATGCAGTCTTTGGTGTATTTGCATGTTAGGATCATGTAAAAACAAACAGATGAGCTTTCAGTATACGAGACACCTGAGTATGCTTCTCTACACCATAAAGTATGTACCTTCTATTAAACATTACATCATAGCAAAGCATTGAACCAGGGATGCAAATATAAAATGAACATTTTACTGCTTGTGTGGCTTCATATTTCTCAGCTTATTTATGTTGACAGGAATTTCCAAGGAAAAAATCTTCCACAGCAAAGATTCAACAACCACCCACATTTTTTTTTTTTTGTTAGTGATAACAATTCAAAGGAAGAATCAGGTCTCAGTGAGTGTTTCACCTCTGAAGAGCTTGAAATTTTATTTTTCTCTACACCAGATCAAGAAAATAAAATCCTACTGTAAACTGAGTGGAAGAAAATAAAAGAAGAATTAGAGGCCAAAAATTTCTCTAGCAAACTGATGTTACAATGCAACCAGAAGGTGTGCTGCTTGCTTAGAGACAACTTACAAGTATGATAAATGTTTGTAGCAACAGTTGTACGGGAGCAGCAGTGCCTGCAAAAGCAGCCAGCAGTTATCCCTGTGGTAGCATCCCTGGATAGGAACGCACAGGTAGTAAAGCTCTTCCAGAGAGTTTTCTTTCCTCCATTCTGTTACCTTCATCTACCAATTATATGCCTGGCATGAGATGTTGACAGGTATCTGTAGACAAAGCATTTCAAAGTCACAGAGGAACTCTTTCTTGGTTGTTACCTGTCCATGAATGTTTTCAGGGGGAAAAAAAATCCTTAAAAGCCCCAAAGTGTTAAGCTAGAAAAAGACAAATTAAAATACTTGTAATTAATTGTATACAGACTGAAGAAAATCTCCAAAGGTAGTATACCACCATGAAAAAATAAGCCTTTCCATTTGTGTTATAGTACATTTTCAGAAGTGAAACTGTGGGATACACCAAGCACTTCAAATATTGTACATGTCTGGGCATTTTAATTTAATATTTTTACAAATAACGCTTTTGACATCCAGTAGACCTAGTACTCCTAATGAGCATAAAAAGAAAAACCAAATCCAACAAAGCCCAGCAAACTTTTCAAATGTAAATTTAACCTGACAGCAATCTCGTAAAAAGGCTGGTAATTTCAGAGTTTCCTACCAAGACCCAAACAGAAATAAAATCAAATTGGGAACAGAAGCACTGATGTATGGGTAAGCAAGGAGATTTCTCAGGCTTTTTAAGACATAATTTTGTACACACACAAATGCATTTTATCTGTGTGAGAACTTGAGCAAAGTAACTGAATGAGTAATAAATTATAACTTTTTTAAAAGCAGCACTGTTCATTCACCTTCGTTTCTTAAAGGCTGGATTACTGACAAATGGATTTCTTAAAAGAAAGGAGGAAAAAATTCCATATTCTTTAGATTTGTCAAATGATGGAATATGATGGTTCATTAATTCAAACAAATTAAATTCCTTAATGTAAAAGCATCGATATATCAGACAGATCTTACAAATTTAGTATGCTAACTTCTGTCTACTTTTGATCCACAGTAAGCATTTAGTTAATTTTTTTCTTGCAACAGCCTCATCTTGCAAAGATTTATAGCTCTTTAATTTTTACGCTGTAATACACTCCCAGATCTCAGTGGAACTATTCATGTCATTAAATGTAGAGAATACACATACATCTTTTGCAGGAATAGGACCCAATTCTCAGACCAAGCTCCAAATTCAAGTAATAAGTCAATTTTTAAGCAGGGGAGAAAAGGCTGCCAATTGCCTTTATCATTCATTTGGTTTTCAGAATGTATGCTCAGGAGGAAAGAGGGAAAAACCTTCCCCTCTAGCAGAGTATCTAGGCAAACCATTCAAGGGAAGATGTATTCTGAGTAAAGATTGACAAGTTGCGAGGCTGTAGAAAAATTAAAAATGAATATGTAAAAGAATGTCTGACTATTTCAAGGTAATTCATGTTTTCACCTCAACATCTGAAAATACAGACCTTGTTCTGTTACTATTTTTTTCCTTTTGTAGTTATAGGCACATTTTTAATTGAATGGAAGTGCAGAAAAACATTAAAGGCAAATGTTAGAGTAAAAGCAGAGAAATGAGGGGACCTAAATCTTTGAGGAACAAAATCCTGAGCTAGGATTAAACAAAAAGACAAGCTTTTATTGTTCTTCTAGGCCTAAATTCCCTTCACTTAGCTTCAGTAATTTAGAAGTTAGGCATCTATGCTGCGATGCAGTTCTTGATTCAGACACCTAACTTTGGGTGCCTGTGGTCCCTTTGAAATCACTTGATATCTAGTCAAGGAGGACAGAAGGAGTCATCTCACCCTAGGCAATGACCTGTGCTGGTCACCTGAACAGTGCTCACCGCTCCACCGTGCATATTAACTGCACCTCCGTGAGTCTAGGAGGTGCCCAGGCACCTGCTCCAGACATGTTGGCATCTTCTTAGATGTCTCAGTTTGGACCTGGATCACATCCCTCATCAGTGTCAGCGTTTCAGGCTTCTTTTCTAAACCCAGGGAGAAAAATAAACACCTCTCAAAGAAAGTTCATCCCTCCCAAAGTATGTATAGAATAAATAGAATGAGCTGTCTTCCAGGGGTGCCTGCCCTGCTTCCAGCACCACCAGGCAAGGTTCACTGGCTGACTTTGGAACAGACATACTGAAGGAGACTCATCACACTTTAGAAAACTACGGTTGCTATCCTTTCAGTTTCAGACCAGTGAAATAAATCACACTACTGGGACTGTCTGGAACGGATGGTCCTCAGTAGAAATTTGCTCTTTTGAGATGCTATTTCACTTAAACTGGAATTCAAGCAGGCCCACTGGAGCCTGACTGAATGGCAAGATGAGCAGTGGACGTGCAAGCTTGGCTCACGTCTGTGCCCATCTGGAGCCCCTTTTGTTCTTAGGGAAACCCAGCAATATTGCCCAGGCCCCATCTCTGAACGTGAAGGTTTAGTAATTTTACTGTAAAAGGGATGAGCTTCCTTTCTATTTTCTGGAACTTTTGTTTCACCCCCATTACTATTAAGCCCTGCTACTATTTCACCTCTGCAAAACAAAGCTCATTACTGTTTACTGCAGTTCAGTTTTGCACATGCTTTGTCCCCTACATTTCACTGTACCCCTGGGTTCCCCATCCTACTCTGGGTCTGTGACTAACCTCTGTTTCAAGAAATCTAGCTGCCCACCATTCCTCCTTCTTTTATGGGCTTTGATAACAGCTGGCAAGCTACTTTTCTTCCCAATGATTACAGCTGCCCTACCTATTTTCTTTTCCCTACTTCCCTAGATGTACTGTCCATATAATTGCAGTCCCTGTGTGGCCTTTTTTCCACCTTCTGTAAAATCTTCTTCCCCCTGCCCTACCCTTTCATTGCTTTTACAGTTTCACAGGTATGGGGTGGCTTTTTATGTCTCAGATCCCACAGCAGTGCTTCACATTACATACTTAGAAACTGAATGCTTGGCTGCAATCTCCAAGCCACAAAACTAACACACTCTGAGGATCAAATGTCTCAACAGTAGAAATAAAAAATTGATGGAAGCCAACAGCCAGAACTGGTTTTGCTGCTTAGATGTGCAGGCATACTGAAGATAGAAGGGGGTGATCTGTTTTTTCTGTCTACAAGTAATTTTGTCATCAAATGCATTTACTCTGAAGGGCAGAATAAGGCCCATTGCATATGCAGCCCTTTGATAACTGTACAGCATAAGCGTGCGCTTGGAGGTGCTAAGGCAGTGCCCATTGCATATTCTAACGATGAGGAAATCCAGGTCTCATCCAACACGAACCATCAGGCTAAGCGTGCTGCTTTTCGAATGTCATATCACTCTCTCAGCACGTGTGTGTTATATTTTTAGTCCCTGGCCTCTTTCCTGGACCTGCCAATGGCACGGATGCGGCTGGTCTCCGAGGGGTGCACAGGCAGCCTGTTGGTGACCCCACAAAAGTGCTTTTGCAAATTTACACTCCCATGTATTGATCTACTGTGGAAAAGCTGCCACTTCCCAAAGAGAACACTGAAGGTACAGGCAGCTCAGAGCCAAATTCTTAGCAACTTACACAAAGCTGTCACTGTCATAGGTATTTTGGCAGTGGATTAAAGCTGGTATGCAGGACGCTGTTACTCAGGCTAAAGAATTTGACCAGAACTTGACCCAACCCCCCAAATTAAACCTCTTACTCTTATGAGGAGTCTTCTAGGACTGCTACGGCATCACTGGGGGAAGAGATTGATGGCCCTTGGCTGGGCCATGGGCAGAGGGGGGAAGGCCCCAGGGGAGGCCGGGCAAGGCCAGGAGGACCCTTTCGTGCCCCGACAGTGGATTTTCATGGACGAGGTTCGTCACATTTTGGAATGACAAAGTCCTGTTTCCAATTATTGAAATCTGAGCAGATTGCAGTTTGAGGAGATCCTCCTGCACTGTGAATCAAGCTGTGCTGAACATTGCATCTCATCATATATTCTCGTCTCCACATCTGTGCTTGAAAAGAGAGACTTTGTAATGAACTACATACAAAAAAGGGGCACGCATTATCAAACCGAATGGGTGTGGACACATCCTGCAGATAAGCCAGCTTAGACCTTTATGGCATGCCACTTAAACCATGGCAAGCCCCCTTCAAAAAGAAAAATAGTTTA
Source organism: Pandion haliaetus (assembly GCA_013401275.1). Lineage (NCBI taxonomy): Eukaryota > Metazoa > Chordata > Aves > Accipitriformes > Pandionidae > Pandion > Pandion haliaetus. The sequence continues at coordinate 121,263 of VYZV01027843.1, read as the reverse complement.
AGGCAAACAGCATCTGCGGACCTTCTGCAGCCATCAGTGCCAGAGGCGTATTTCAACAGCCTGAAACCTTGCACTGCTGGCAGAGCTATGAATTTGGGGTGTGATACTGTAAGGGAGAGCTGAAACAAAGGAAATTTTTTTGATGTTCCAAAGTTAAAAAGACGTTTTCAAGTCTTTCAAAGTCTTTACAGTTTATTATCACTCACTGATTAATAAACTAACAGTTCTATAAATGATCAGCCAGTGAAGTAGGTACCTTGGAACATATTTAGTAAGGTTGAAGTTACATATATCCTCTGTACATCATTTCTGAATTTTAAGTTAGAGGTAAAGTCCTAGCTCCACTGAACGCACAGGAATTTCATAACTGATCCCTGTAGTGCAAGATTTCACCAGCTATTCCGTCTGTTCATTCCTGACTTTGAACTTACATTTCTCTGTGCTGGCTCAAGTCTGTTTCAAATGCACACAAAAAAAAAATTGAAGAGCAAGAATATACACTATATACATTGTACCTCCCACTGCAGGCATCCATGACAATGTGAATTATAGCAATGCAAGTCTATAATTTCTAGCAATATTGTTAGTATTATTATATCCCACTTCAAACTTGAACAAATAAAATGCATACTTCTGGTAAAGTCATGCCTGTGTCCTGGAATCTGCTTCCAAGCACAGAAATTATGTTTTTTCTGTTCTTATCGTTCTGATGAGACCTGACAAATGCAATATGCCTACAACTGCCACAGTCAAAAGGTAGTAAACTCATATTGCGATAACATAAACAGCAGACTCTGTCAGTTTGAAATCTCACACAAAAACAGAATTTATTTACAGAAAAAAGGACAAACTGATTGTAGATTTATGCATAGGCAACTTGTGGTGGCTTAATAGTTCAAGTATACATAATATCAAGAAAAGTTGCATATAAATATAGTTATTTTATTGAATGTCACAAGAATAATTTTAATAAAACTTACACTAACTGTAATAAAAATCATCTTTGTAACTTTTACCTGGTAAGTTAGTGCTGCTTAGTTGGCAGGCAGTAACTTGTTAATCCAAAGTGGTCAAACTATTGTGGTTTATGTGACTGTACTCTTTTCACGTAACCACTGTTGAATACCAATTACTTCATACATGATACTTAACTTAAGACTTGGGAGAATCAGCTTCTCCCACATGGAACAATTGTGGCTCAAAATGCCTGGATCACTTCATTGTTTTTCTGATCCTCCATCTCTTAACTGGGGACAATCACCATTTCACACAATTTTTATTAAGCAGTGTTTGCAAATGTAAGGTGCTTTGAACCTGATAGTGCTAAGTGCTACTAGCACACTGAAATTACAGGTAAGACAAAGATCTTTCATAAATCTTCATAAATGCACTCCTCCTTATCTCAGTTTAGATAAAAGTGGCAACTACTTGGATGCATAAAAGGTTTCATCTATGACTGCTATATAAAAGAAATACAGACAGACATTTGTTGGTTGGCTTTTCATCCTTGAAAAATCACTGTCAATGCAAAAGGTTTACCTGCTCTACGTGGATGAAGACCATTATTTGTAAGAAATTCTAAGAATTTGGAATAGTAAAAGCAGAGCTGGATTCAGGACTCCAAGCCTTACATACCTTAGCGAGACTTTTGACAGATTGAGAGGGGTTAATTATACTGATATCCGAAATATCTAATTTGGACTACAAATAGTCCCAGTCCTACTTAACAACAATATTTCCTCTCTGTACACTTGCAGCAAAGCAGCAGCTCTGACTTTTTAGCCTACATTTCCAGTGCTGGCAGCCATGCAAATGCAAGGTGGCAAAAGCCAATTCCCTTTAGTTCCACCCAAACTGCAGTGCCAGCTCAGGGAGCGCCCAGTGCTCCCCACACTCCCACCCCAACATGTCCAAACACCCAGCCTGCTTTCCAGGGGGAGAAAAAGAGGGTCAGCTGGAGGAAAGAAGAGGAAAGAAGAGAGTAGGCATCCCCTGTTCCCTAGGGCGTTGCTGGGGTGCGGGTAGGAGGTACCCCTGGGAGTTCGGAGCTCCCAGAGCTCTGACAGACACCACAGTCCAAACATCAGATGTCACATCATTCCTGATAAACACATCCATTTAAACACGTAGTCTCTGTAAAACTCCACATAGTGATAAGGGCATAGGTTCGGATGTGACAAGGTTATTGAATTGAGCCCTACGGGCAGCTCAGTGCTATTCTCATTATTGCTACCTGTATTGCAGCAGTGATATCGACAGTGATCAGATCGGATCCCTTGCACTGTACTGCGTGCGGATACACAAGGTGGCAGTTTTCCACCCGGGAAGGTTTTGTGTTCTAAATTTAAATGAGATCCCATTTATAAATAGCAACAGAACAATGTGGTTAAATAGTCTCCTTTGCCAGCGTCATAATGATTCCAAATTGCATCAATGGAAGCAGAGAAAATTAACAGCTTTGCCTTAATCCTTTGTATGTTATGTTGGGGAACTTGTCAATATGACTCCATTCCCAGCACTTCTATTCCTGTAACTTGCTGTAAAGAAAACAAAATAGAATGTCCCTAAAGACAAATTATCTAAACCAGAAAGGGGGCGAGGCTTAAGGTAAAAAGTCCAAGGTTGAAGATACTGCCCATGGCAACTGCTGAGATAAATCGTGCTTCTTAAAAGAAAAAAAAAAATAAAGGCAAGAATCACACAAAGCAAAAGTAAAAATTAACTTTCCTATTTTCTAGTGGAATTCCCCTAGAGTTTAATATCAATTCCTTCTCTTTAACAGTTGGATACAGCATGCTATACGATTTTGTTTCAGTGTGTTGCTCAGTAGAAAGTGTTGGTCTCCATTATATTACTGAAGCTTACGGAGGCATAGTTACATGCCATGTAAATAACAAGCCATAGCACATTTTACCAGATGGCTGTTCAAAGGCTAGTGTAGGCATCCAGAAAACCTACAAAGATAGCTTTCATAATGGGAGTAGTTACTAAGGGCACCTCTAGAAGCAGTACAAATATGAACAGCGATGCAGGAAAACAGCTGAAAAGGGAACAGGTCTGATGTATCTCTGCACTACCCTAGTTTCACATGACTCTAATTCCAGCAATTTGCCCAGGAATCGTTCCAATCCTGTTTTGCTGGACAGAGTTAGAGTGGCTTTAGGCAGAGTAACACAGCAATTAATCAGATTTTCTACCAATTCTTATTATAGATTTCTCCCTGTCTAAAACCAAGAAGAAATATGAGATAACTTTGAAAACAACTGCAAAATGGTATCTTCATAGTGATCACCGCACATTAAGAAAGAGAAGCAAAATGTTTCCTGAGGCCAAAAGAAAATAGAAAAAGTTACTTTCATTACCAAAGTTGTGACATGTAGTAGAAATCTGGGGCGATAAAGTTTGCCTTGCAAAGCAACTATGTGCATATACTCCGAGAGCCTGACTGCTCAGATGCAGAGGTGGATGCTGCTGCAGCCCCCCCAGGGGAGAGCTGCATTATATTAAAAACAACCAATCCAATTCAATATGCCATGCAGGTTTGCTGTAAGCTGCTACAGTCTTGGGCTTGCTAAGGCGGCTAAAGCACAGAGGTGGGCTCAGTCTCTTGTTCACCCAGAAGGTTGCTGGCCTCATTGCCAACAGCAACTCAGAAGGCACCTTGCGAAGACTAAGATTTCATCTTCTTGTTCCCATGTGGTCTTTCTTTTTCTTCCTTTTTTTTTTTAAATTTAATTTACTATAATAAGTATACATCTTGATACAAGTGAAGAATATATAACATTTTATTCCAACCCCACTACAAGTAAAAAATCTAATTTCTACATCATGCTGATGAAAACAAGTTTTAACTGGAATGTAGTAAAGGCAAATATGGGAGTTTAAACAAAAAAAATACCATACATGAATCTTTGTAGGGGAATTTCTGACTTCAAATCAAAGCCAAAGAAAAAATTATGTTGAAAGATGCAGAGCTGTGATGACCATACATTCAAAGGTCTTCTGACCATGGAGAACAGGAGTGAGACTCAAAAAAGAGGGGTTTAATATAACCACCCATACGGCTAAGTTTATTAGGGTTAACAAATTTATAAAAGTGTGAATATGAAATGGGAGACCTTAGAGTGTAGAAGGAAGATGGGAGAAGAGAGTCACGTAAATTAAGTAAGGTAAACCTTAAGAAAAGGGAAATACTGTGGATGGGTGTTCAGAGGAATTAATTCTGAAATCTGGGTGAATGAAGTGGGCTACCTGAAGAGGCTGCTCTTCCAGGAGCTGGTGGGGGTGCCATCCACCTGCCCAACCTAAAAAAAATTCACATCTAAAGTCTCAGTTATAGCCATACACATTCTGGGCATTGCTTTTGATGTTCTGGGGGTTTTTTGGATGTTAAACCTTAACCAGTGGGAAGTCAAACATTCCTTCCCCAACATCATAAGCTGCCCTTTTCTTCACTTTCTTGTTTTGGGCTTCCAGAGACACCTCACATATCATTATCTAGAGAACATGTAGGTGAGATGTGTAGAATGTAGGTAATAGCTAGATACTGTTAAATAAAATGACGTAAAATGAAATAGTTCTTGCAGCTGAGGAGGAGTGTGGATGGTATGAGATAATATCAAGAGCTTGGATGGAACACGAACACTCTGGCAGAGTTTCTGTCTGTAACCAAGACTTATTCTTACATCTCTAATAAAGTACACTCGAGTAGTTTCTTGAAGTTCTCTTTGGTTCTTGCTCCCTTTCCCAGTAGTTCTGCAGTAGGAAACTTCCTGCATGTTAAATTTTCTGATTTTTTTTCTTTTTGAGGGCAAAACAAATAATAAAGTAGAGCTACCACACTTTAAATTGATTTTATTTATAACAGTAAGAGTAATTTTTGGCAAATTTTAGTTTAAGGTATCCTAATTTATTAAAAACTTTCCTTCCCTATTCTACACTCTCTTTTCTCCTATGGTCAGGGATGCCTCATCATTTTAAGGTTAGCCACAAGGAGGGTGGGGGTGCCACATAAAAGCCCTGATTGACCAATAACAAAACTTCTCAGTCGATGCAAAGAAATATTGAGGCTCTTTGCCAATGCAAAAGAAGCAACAAACTAACTAAGAACCCAAACGAAACCAAACAAACACAAAAGAGAAGAAGTGTGGGATTTAAGGTTATTTTAAAAAATGACCTATTAAAAATAAAATGACCTGTTAGAGGAGTTCAAATTATAGTGCTCCTAATAAGCTAAGCCAATGATGGCAGCATACTCAATGAGCAGAGGCTCACAGTGCATTTATTAGACACACAGCTGTATATTTTATAAAGTGATAGCATATATTGTTGGTGTAAGAGCATATTATAAAACTGAAAAAGTAATTTATTTGGCTCAGAATTAAATTATAATCTGTTTTCAAGAAAGCACTTTCTACATTTGTTGTGGTTTAATTTTCATTGTTTGATTAATTTGAATGTCATCAAGCTATAAGAACAAAATCTAGACTGCAAAGACCTTTTTATTTTTATTGTTCTACATCAGCTATCAGTGGTTGTTAAACAGCCTCAAAACCAACATTGTGTTAAACCACAAGTTTCTAAGATGCATAATTCTACCTATTCCTATCTAGCAGCACCTGTGAAGAAACAAAGTCCTTACTAATATTTCATGTTTCTCAGTGAAGCACTGAATTTGCTACAGTACAATGAGAAAGGACGTTTGAAGCAAAGACATCAACTATTCTTAAATACAAACGTATAAACTTTCCATTTACTATCATTCTAATATATTCATAATTTATCAAGTACGGTTACATTTGTTTTCAATAAGGTTGAATAATAATATTTGCAAACCTAAATTTGACTTGGCATACACGTATTGTCAAACATACATCCATAACAATACACACCTGTGTTGTCATAAATGTAAATGTCATATTCTTTGCATGGAGGGCACAAACATTTCCAAAGAAAACCACAGACTGTAAAGAATGAACATTTGTATCTGTCCATCTCTCAGATAATCGGAGCCCTTTATTTAGTCTTTTAAAGTACACGTTTTTGTCTTCCAATCCAGTTCAAGAAATGTTACAAGTGATTCAATAGCTAGGTCAAAGAAGAGGAAAAACAGAGAGCTTAACTCATTTTTCTCATCTGTTCTAAGTGCACCCTATGCCCTTACACTAAAGCACTTCACCTCCTTGCAAGGAGATTTTACATCCTTCTTTGGTAGAGTACTGTTTCTCTACAAATATAAGTGAAAGGAGGTTGGGTTTTATACAAATTTAGTACAAGAATAAACAGGTGACATCATAACTGAATATGTATTTCCTGTTCTTTCAAAATGGCACTTTCCAATACGGAAAATAAAAGATATTAAAATCGTTCTGTACTTGAAATAAGAAAATTGACTGGTCATTGGATACCAAAACCGGGAAACACATACCCCTTATTTTCTATAAGGATTTGTTGGTGGTGAGTTTTTTATGATTCCATGATCTAAATTCTAGCTGAAATTCATGCATATCATATAATGACTGTCTGTGTGCTGTTTTTTGTATGCAGGGAAGCTTTTTACATGTTTTAAAGAGAGGAATAATCTGGCCAATTTTAATAGGAAGTTTCTGTTTTCAGGACAAAGTCCCTGCTAGCACCCTTTTGAGTTATTTGGTGTTTAGGCAGATGCATAATGAAAAGATATCCTCTGTTCTCTAAATGTTAGCCAAAATCAAACAGGAGTAGAAAGTGCAACGTAGTCCTAGCTTGACTACACGGTGTTAATACTCATTTGTGTATCGAGTTTAAAATGTTGGGGAGAGGGTGAAACCAATTTCAGTCATGTTGCTAGATACATGTGTGATTATGCATATGATAAATCCTAAAAATTTTCAAAGCCATCTTCAAAAAGAATCCATGAATGCAAACCATGCAACCCACATGCAGATCCTCCCCTGCCCTTCCCACCCAAAACCACCTTAGAGGAGGAATGAAGATAATAATGTCATCTCTCGTATTTCCTGTGATATCTCTGTACCCAGTCACAAGGCTCCTTATAACTTTAGCCTTTATATGGAAGGCTCAGCAGAAAGAGGCATTCTGTCTTGAGCAGGGACAGAAAGAAGAAGGGGAAATTCACAAGGAATGAGGTGTGTTAGTCTTTTCTACCTCTAGACTTTCTCTTTTCTCTCAAAAGAAAGAGGGAAATTCTAGGTGAACCTGCCAAAAATGCAAGGGAGAGACTGCTGACCATTCCAGTAACAGCCTTCTCCAACAGCAGCACTGCATCCTTCCTGATCCTAACAATTTCAAATGGCCAGGCTCACAGATTAGCCAGGACTAAACAGTTAAGCAGTAAACCATATTAATTTCAGTATGTGCTATTGTTTCATACCCATTTTCATTAACAAAATCTTTTTTATTCCAACAAGTTTAAAAAACTCTATAGCTGGTGAAGATCATTGAGTCACCTGATCTGTACCAACTTCCCTATTCCCTTGGAAATCCTAAAACAAATGGGGTTAACTGATAGACTTTAGCCACCATAAATCAGAAAGCTCTGGTAAGCTGGGACACATATTGCAGTTTCTTCCTCCCACAAACACCAGTAAGACTCCTGGGGATCCTCCAAACCAAACCTGCAAGGAGTAATCTCTGGTGAGTTATAACCAATATTTCAGTTGCAAGTGGGAAGAGGGTGTGGAATAGCCTAAGACTTCCAGGATTGCACGTTTTTCATCAATAGGAAAAAAGGAGAGAGATGAAACCAGTTTAGCTGACCTAAGCATGTGTAAAATACAAAACAAATGCAGCAAATCCAGTTTATATTCCTTGTCAAAACTGGCAGTTCTGACAAGAGAACAGAAAACGCTGCCTTAACAATTTTAGGTCTATTAGGAACACCTGAAAACCAGCACACTGCAGAGGGTATTTGCTAAGAGTAAGCCTAGACACATGTGATGGCAAGTAATAAAAACCTGACACTGCTTCCATACATGGGAAATGATGTACAATTCACTAATTCCATAGGTTTTTTTTATGAAACTGAATGGGAAACTGAACACAAACAAGATAAAAAACATGATGAAATTTAATTTCATGTAGCCAACGCCCACAACCAGGCCCCATGTAGGGCTGGTTATAGGACTAATAATCAATAAAGAACACCCCTCCAGACTGACTAAAGAAAACCTCACTGCAAAACTTAAAGTAAACCCAGCTTTTTTCTTCTTACTTTGGAGCCTTTTTACTAGTTGTAGTTTCCATCCCAAGCTTTTCACTGCTGAAGAATGAATCATTGTAACTCCCTAATAATTTTAGTGACTTGACAGCCTTGTTCATCTCTAAAAGCTTTAAATGAGGAATGCCATTGTAATTCTCATGATACAGCTGAAAGAGCCCACAAACCACTTCAGCTCCACTTCAGTTTTGCTGCAAGTGGACAATATCCAGCACAGAAAATCCTGGTCACTGCTGCTGACCATGGCTATTTCTGCTGCAGAACACAGCTGCCATGGACTCTCAGGATCTTAGCAGATTAGTGGAACTAAATGCTTTGCAATATGAGTAGGCTGCAAAGCTGCTGCAAAACTAAGGCTGCTCCATGAAACAACATTTCACTGATACGTAATGTAGTTGTGTACACGTGACTATCTGCAAAGTGAATTGTGCAAAACCCCAAACTTGTTCAGACTACATAAAGAGTTTATTCCTGTGAAACTGCACTATATAAAGACAACATGAAGGTAAAATAGTACACGGACACCACAATGAGCACCGGACAGAAGAGTCCACTTACCGTGCGAGATTCCAGGCGAGGACTGATTCCCCTTTAATTGTGTCCTCCCTGAGACCTTGTGCATATTGATACACATGTAAGCGATCCCCCAAAATGCATAGCACAACAGAAATGCTAGCAAATATCCATCTTTTTCAATTTTGTTTAGTAAAAGATGTGAAAAATCAGTCCTGTTCTCTTTCGTTCCCCTCTGCACCAGGTGGGTCCTGAAAGCAGCAAAAGATGTCGTTTTTCTTGTAACATGTTGGTGGAGAATGCAGCGAACTCAACAACCAAGGCTATAAGAGCAAGAATGTGAGAGCCTGAGTAGAACAGAAATAGAAATTTTATCATTGTCACATACGGCAAACAAGAACACTCAAATACCAGGTTGGTAAAAAGGTCATAACCTGTGTATGCCAAAACAGGGCGGCGAAGGAGTTTTCAAATCCACCAGTGAATACAGTCGTGGTCTTTGAAGCAGAGAGACTACTATGGCTTCTCTGGTAGAAGAACAGGCAGAACAGTGGGATCCTGACCCCTGGACATCGGAGGCTTTTAAAGATCTTTTAAGTAAACTTGTATGAGTTTTTGAGGGCCTTAGGAAGAGTGGATTGTTATGGGAAAGGAGGAGTTAACAGGGAGGGCGGCCTGGGCTGGAGGAATGTTGGGCAGTTCATGAGAGCACGTGAAGATAAGAGCAGAGCATTACAGAAGGAAAACAAATGCTGTGGGGATCACGCTGGGGAGCACAAAGCCAGGGAATGTACCTTGCTGCAGAAGGGCTAAAACCAGCTGCTGCTAGGAGAGGATGGTGAGAGTGGGAGGAGAGACCAAAGAAAGGAGTTTCAGATATAAAACAATGGGAGGGAAAAAAAGAAAACTGTAAGTTGGCTAAGGCAGCTGTTTTCGTGGTGTTGGAGAAAACACAGGAGAGGAGACAGGAAGGTGAGGAGGACAACTCTTACAAGAAAATAACTGAGAAGCTTAAACAGAAATGACCAGGTAAAATGGGTAGAGCAGCTGCAGTACAAACCAGAAGACAGCTAGCAAAGTGGGGTCCTGAGAGCTGGCACAGAGGCTTTTGGGATCATCCCAGTCCACCTGGGCCTACTCCTTGTGAAAAAAAATCACCCCCGGTTGACCAATGCTGATCAAAATCACCTGGCTTAAATGGCCTCTGCAGCCACCAAATGGGACATATGCAACCCACAGGCACAACAGCCATGGGCAATTAACAGTGGTTACAGCCAGTGTTGAGATGTGTTAAGGCAGCTGGAATTGGTGTCTGTAGAGCTTCATCTGAAAGAACAAAACTCAAATGGGTCCAGAGTCACATATTGTTAAAAGCACTTACTGTCTGCAGCTGTTAAACTGGTGCTGGAGGGATGTGGACTCTAGTTATGGTGAGCTAATATTCAAAACTATAGCGCTGGAGGATTTGTTCATCTGTTGTGCAAGATTACAAGTCCTCTGAACCCCACTAATGTAAACCAGCTGGATTTGGAAGGGCAGGCTGGCAGGGTTAGGAAGACTCTCCAGGAAGGAGGAGAGCCTAAGGAACCTAATAAAAAAGAAGGCAAATAAATACAATAGTAAAAGAAATACAAGCAGTTATAATGCTTGCTAATACAGGCCCTGAGGGCAAACAAGCCAGGCCCCTGGAAAGTAAGGACGAGTTGGACCCCTGCAGTTCTAGGTATGGGGCTTTCATGCAGGATGGCACAGAGGGGTTTTTTTGTTTTTATTTTTTCAGGAATGCTGGGTGAGTCATGAAGATGGCATTTGAAATAGAACAATAATAGGATTTGGAAGAAAAAATTGAATGCCTGGGAGAAGATACAGCCAAATGGAGTAAGAAACTGCTTACGACCTTCATGCTGTTATGGGTCTGTGTGGCACGGTTTTCTTTGGTAGTGGGGGAGGGGGCTGCAGAGGTGGCTTCTCTAAGAAGCTGCTAGAAGATCCCCCAGCTACAAAAAGTCGGACCCACCTCTGGCCCAGGCCAATCCCAGCAGTGACGGTGACAGCGCCTCTGGGAGAACATATTTAAGAAGGGGAACCGACAGTGTGGGGGGTTGGAACGTGAGAGGAACACCTCTGCCAGTACTGAGGTCAGTGAAGAAGGAGGGGGAGGAGGGGCACCTGAGGAGGCTGATGGCCCTGCAGCCCGTGGTGAGATGGCAGGCTGTCCCCCAGCAGTCCATGGAGGTCCATGGTGGAGCAGAGGCTCCCGAAGATGGCGGTAACTCCATGGTAAAAACCGCGCTGGAGCAGTGTGTAACTGGAGAGCAGCCTGCGGAAAAAACCGCTCCAGGGAAGTTCGGGAAGAACTGAAGCCCACAGAGAGGACCCACGCCAGGGAAGTTTGTGAGGAAATGCAGCCCGTGGAAAGGACCCATGTTGGAGAAGTTGGTGAAGGACTGTCTCCCGTGGGAGGGACCCCACGGTGGAGCAGGGGACGAATGAGGAATCTTCCCCCTGAGGAAAGGAGCGGCAGAGATAATGTGTGGCGAGCTGACCTTAACCCCCATCCCCTGTTCCCCTGTGCCACTGGGGGGAGGAGGTAGAAAGCACTGGGAATGGAACTGAGCTGGGAAGGCAGGAGGGAGGGGTGGGGGGAAGGTGTTCTGAGGTTGGGTTTTACTTCCTAATATCCTTGTTTTTTATTTGTTTTGTAGTAAATGAAATGGATTTTGTTTCTTCCCCAAGTTGAGCCTGTCTTTTGCCTGTGACCATAAGAGGGGAGTGATCCCTCCCAGTCCTTGTCTCGACCCACGAGCCTGCCTTTGTATTTTCTCCTCATCCCAACGTGGCCAGGGGCAGGGGGTGGGGAGTGAGCGAGAGGCTTCATGGTGCTTTGTTACTGTCTGGGCTGAAACCGGAATCACAACACATGCATAAATCGGCAGAACTGTATGCTAGAAATGAAAGAGAAGATCTCAAGTGTCAAGTGTTGAAACCAGTGCAGAGGATCTCTAGCAACATGAAAGCAACACTTTCAGCTCCACTAGCTGAGGAGCAGTCAGACTTTAAGATTGGGCAGGTCCACTCTCTTGACCCTTTGGGACATGGTAGATGAAGATATGATCATCCAGGGGAGACTTACAGTACTAACCCTACTGGGGTAGCTGTAGATGTAATGAATGACCCTAGCTTGTTAACAGAGTTTGGTGCTGGTGTTGACGTCTTGAAACACAATGGGGGACACAGCATACTGGCAAGGCTGCAGGGAGGGCTGGTGGTATCACATTCACCAAGACAGGAAAAAAATGGCATTTTAGGCAATGGTCTCTCGTTAGGCAATGGTCTCATTCTGAATCTAGCTAACAATTGTTTGGGGGGGGGGTAATACAGAAACAGAAAGCCCCGTAGTAATCTTAGTTGCACAGTGGTGAATGGCATCAAAGCCCCAGAAACACTTGAACCACGACAGGGGTGAATGGCAAGAGAAGTTTGTACACATGTGCTCAAGATAAGTGAGCGTGTGGAAGTGTTAATACACGTGTATTAAGATCCCAGACCACAGAAACCGTATGGATGTCCAAGTGAGACTGAGGAAGGATTGTGACCTGCTATTATTAGCCCATTGGATTATGGAGTACTAGTTCAATTGCCTGGTTTATATAATTTACCAGTGTATCAGAGAGATGGAAGGATGTGGAGTCTGGATTTCGGGGGAGTAAACATTGTCACTCCACAAACAGCTGTTAAACTAGTGCTGTTAAACTGCCAAAACACATGGCCACAAAAATACAAGGACCAAAGCAGTTTTCAGTCATGGACCTAGAATATTTTATTTTTTTTTCCCTAGTTTGTTGTTGGGTCTGGGTTTTTTCCTTTCCCCTAGAAAGGAGTGCTGGTATAAGTTTGTTTCTGTATTTCAAGGGAAACAATACTACTTCACATTAATTCCTCTAGAGTTTCAGAACAGTCCTGCAGTCTGCCAAACACACATCACCTGAATGTGTGGTAAGTTAATCCATAAGTGAAGAAAAAATGAAATGTCATAGATGTTGTAGTAAATTTCTGTTGGCTTTGTTCAAAACCTTTACATTTTTGCTAAAGTTCATCTATCATTCATACATACAAAATTACGTGTTAGGCTAGTAAAGAACGGGAGATACAGCATTCAGCACTGTCTATAACTCCTGTGACTGCTAAAGGATTTTAGTGTATGATTTAAACAAGGAACAAAAACTGTAACAACATCTGAAATCTACCAGCATCTGAAATATCACTCAAAATTATTCTTCTGTGTTAAAGAGCAGGAACAGACTAAGCTTTTATATAGTGAATTGTTTAAAACTCCTTTTTCCAAAGTACATACATTGTGGAAAAAAAATCCATTTTCCGGATCTTTTTTCAGTATAACAGACATCAGCCTTAGATCAATATTCATCACTAGACATTGATACCAGCAAATGTATTGTGCAGCAGCCGGTTATTAAAAATAACAATTTGGCTTCCTGTAAAGCAATTGGTACTGCAGTTATCCAAATGGCTGCTTGACAGGAACCGCTTGCAACCTACCCTGGTTTCTGCTTCCCTAGAACCAATTCCTGTGGAGTTACAACCCAGTCTTCACCTCAGTGGTAAAACTAGACAGGAGTATTTTAAACATTGTAATGTTACTGTAACCGTATAGCTTAAAACTCAGTAATAGCACCTGTATTTTAGCATTTGACGTTACTAAGCTTTTTAAAAATAGCACAGGACAAAAGCCTGCTTAAACGAAACAGGCTAGTGGTAATATTAGAGTGAAGACCAAACTTAAATTGCTGTTTTACTTCTGTATTTTCATTAAAGTTGACAATCTTTCTCAAAGGCTCTGTAAATTGCTGGGTCACAGAAGGGGCAAGGACAGCATCAAAAAGCTGAGCCTGCCCCTGTAAAGATGATTCTGTGTTGAACAAACTACATCAGCAGGAAAGAGGGCTTTCAAATGTCAGTATTCTTATCCAAAATGACGGCCTCTTTGAAAGGCTGGAAAAGCCTCGGCAGCAGCTTACAGTCATAAATCAAAACAACAGCTTGATGCAAAGCAAGGGTTCTTTCCTATTCATCCAACACCTTACAGTGCCAGTTTGTGAAAGCAGAAAATAGTTTTCAGCTACAAAATAATTTTCCTTCTATAGTTTTCCACAACAGAGACAAGGGAAAATTCATAAGCTGCACCCATCGTTCTCCACATTATACAAAGAAAAACAAATTTACAATGCAAAGACCACCATCAACTTCAACAGTTGATCTAGGATCAGGTACAGAATGGTTGGTTTGTGTTTTTTCACCCCTTTTAAATGGAAGTCCTGATGTAATTTTAATAGCAGTGGCATAACCACCACAGTTTAAAGCTGTCTTGGTAATGAATGAAAGAGATGCCAGCACAAGCTGCATCACCAATTCTAGGGACACCTTGTTTCTTCTGTGGTTTTAAGACTCAAAATCTGCATGCATTAAGTTTATTCTAATCTGTAAGGCAGCACTTCCAAGAGCAGAGTTTGTACTGGAAAAGAAAGCTGCATCTTTTTTTTTCCAAAGACATTAAACTCAAATTTTTCTGGAAGATTATAGCAACCAATAGCCTAAATAATCTGTCTGTTCAATACATTTTCTTGAAGACTACCATACTGGAATTTTCAAGTTGTTCTGTCCCATACAAAATACCACTTTACATACCAAAGGAGAAAGTATGTTTTAAGTGCACTGAATTTCTACTGAGATCTATGTCAAAAGCACCTTCATTGAGATCTTAATTATTTAAAATATATTTTCATTATTTTTCTCTCAACTATTGTAAATTTTATTCTTTAATTATATTTAATTTCCTTCTTTAGTGCTTTGTATGCATTCTTGATTAATTTGTACAGGCTTTCTTGCAGTAGTCATAGGTTTAAGTGGGTGCAGGCTCCACCACAGGGCCAGTATCTTGCATGATTCCAGCTCTGGTACCGCTCAACAGGCACCATTCTGCCAGTTGTGGATCCCATTCTCACATGCACTGCAAACTAGCAATGTAATGGCAGCTTGGCTCCGAATATCTTCATTCACAAAGCAGAAAGCATTTGATGAACTTGAGATAATTCCACCTCCTCTGTGATCTTGAGCCTTCACACTGTGTGTGTACACAGTGCAGGCTTTTATGCCAGACAACGATAAAGATTTTTCAGTAGGCTCCTGTTTTAATAGAGCTGCAAGTCCTACATCAGCACCAGAAGTATGAAGTCCAGTGTAACATTATAGCAAAATTCATTATTTAACTTTAGGATTTCATGTATTGCACCACTTGAGCTTTACCCTAGCAGTCTATAAGGTAATAATAGTCATTTCAGTGAAATTGCAGCCTTGCAGAGCTCTGCTACATACACAGCCTTCTTTACTGTACTACAAGATTTACAAGGCAATATGTAGGAACTGGAATATTTTAAAACCTGATGCAGATATCTGAAGTAACAAAGTGCTTTACAATAGTTAATGGTAGCAGATGGATGACAAAAAATGAGTCACGATACTACTATTTTTCTGTAGAGGTGTGAGCAAAACAGCTGTTAAGTCTCCTTTTGCTTGATGTTGAAACAGTTTGGGGTTTTTTTCCAGTATCTTCTTTAACCGAAGTCAGATCTCCTTCCATTACAAATTCCATTTGCTCCTGTCATTCTCTGCACAAGAGGGCATATGCCGCTCCCTTGCTCCCAGCCTGCTCGCCACTAAGCAGGTTGGGTTTCTCATGGGCTCGCAGGTCCCCGCATGCACACAGGCTGCCCAGCACAGGAGCAGTAGCCCATGGTGGTGGCCCAAACCTCATGGCACGCTTTTGTCCCCTTTCCTGTTCTCTCAGCTTGAATATTTAATAGAGAAAAGCACCATCCTGACCTGCCCAGGAGCCAAGGCCCAACTGCCCAGCGGTGTCACAAACCGACTCACCAGCATCCCTCTCACCTTCTCTTGCAGATGCTTTATCTGATCAAAGGTCTACTTTCCTTATCCTTAATATACTCTGCATGTTAATACCCACAAGCCACAGTTAGATCACCAATGAAAGGAAACAATTTAAGAATGAAGAAATGGCTGACCCAAATTGTCACACCCTCCTCAAGGCCAGTGCGTTTTGTTCCCTTAAGGATCATTGTTTTGCCTTGGGAAGCAAAGCCCCTGACATATGTATTTTGTATTCCGCATGTCTGACGTGAAGTAACAGTAACTTGATATGAAGGACATCTTGAAATATTCTGCCTTTGTGAATATGAATGTAGGAATCTGCAGAAACTGTGAATGAACATTTACAACAAACTGTGAGCCTCCTACTGATGCACTCAAATACAAAACAGGAGGCAAGAGAGAGAGAAGGAAAAGAGATGAATTTGTTTTCCTAGCAAACAGCTGTCTTCTTTAACAGAAGAAACTAAAAAGAAAACAGTGTGTGAAGAGGCCAAAAGCTGCATTAATTACAGTATTTTTAGATGCTACAAGCACAATTTTGATAAACACTCTAAACTGTGAAAAAACTGTACTGTCAATGCAATTAAGTCTTTTTTCTTGATGCAGCATCTTCAATGCATGTGCCTGCTGAGAATATATTGTGGGCTGTGCAGTGCAGTTACCCTTTGATTAATGATTCAGGGCAATCAGTATGGACCACACAAACTCCTGGGGGATGCCACAGTAAGCAGCACAATGTCATCATTTAATTTCTTCGCTTGACCTACATTACAAAGCATGAAGACACAGTCACTATTAAGGGCCAAATTCCAGCTGTGGTTATAGAAAAGCAACTCCCACAGAGATAAAAGTAATAGGTACACAGCTTAGGAGCAAAATTTGGCATGGAAAGATTACTTCTTCGATATTTGGAGGGATGTTATTTATTTATTTAGATCAACTGGAGGATGTAGGAAGGTGTCAGACTAATTCTTATGTTAGCTTTAATGGCTGGGCTGCTGTGAGATGCCCATACCAGAAAAAACAATCCCTGTAGCTGGAAAAAGCTAGATCTTGTTTCTTAGCTAGTTAGTATTTCCATCTAGCCAGAGCATGGCATTAGAGCTAGTATTTTATCAGGACAGACCTAAAAGTCAGCCTGAAATAATCTCTTTGCTAGAGGCACCCACAACAGGTGACATCAGCCTGTCAGTTGGATTGCTTCTCTTCACTGACATGAAGTCCTCCATTTCATGCCAATGGGCAGTGATCATATTATCTCATGAAGTATTCAGAGTTGAGCAAGGTAACACAGCGTATTTGGGTTTGTAGCCTTCAGCACTTTAGAAAACACTAAGAAGTTAAAAATGCTGTAGCACCTCTTTAAAACAATGTTTGGGTAGCAAATCTGTCCTCTGCTTCCTGAACTGGTTCTCTGTACAGTATTTATTCTTGCCCAAGGTGTCAGTTGTTATCTTCAACTACATCATTGTTTCAACCAAGGTTAACTGAAAGGCCAACATTAGCAATGTTGCCAACAGCACTGTTTCTCTGACACACTGAAATTTTCTGTAGGGAAGGTGAAGCTCATCTGCACTAGAGACATCATTTTCTCCAGGGCTAAGTGTTTGGAATGTATTTCCTGAATAACCAAAGAGCATCTATGTGCAAAAGTTATTTGCAGCTTTGACTTAATTTATAAACTCAATGCATCTCCACTATTCTCATTTTTCCCATGGGGAATAGATATGATGGATGCTAGTCACATTACTTTCCACACTTCAGAAAACTGCTCTGATGCTACAGTAGGAAAATCTACATGATACGAAATGGAACAAAAGAATATACATGCTTAGTTATATGAGACTGCAGATAAAGAATAATTCTGGCTGTAGTGGGAGTTGCCAGCTTAAGCAGCTGCACTGGATTGTTGAACAAGTACGCACATATCGGCGGAAGGTTAATATTTTTGCTAAGCACTATAAAAGTTTCCACTTCTTTTTTTTTTTAAAAAAAAGGTAATAATTAAAATCCCTATGATGTTGCTTATGAAATGTAGTCCACAGGGTCATATAGACTGAAAACTGACTTCAAATCTGTGAACTGTCACCCATTAAATATTTCCTCTGAGTATGGTCATAAAAAAGATCCAGAACAAAACAGCACACACTGTGCTTAGGAAACCCACAAGGAGCTGCTTCTAGCATAGCATAAAAGAATTCAGGCAGTAATCCTGCAACTCCATGAAATGTCTACTAAATTTGAAATTGACCAAAACTTGTAAAGACATTCATTATTTGGGGCATTCACTGAGAATCTTTCAATGCGTAAGAAAGTTGATTTTAAATTTGGTAAGTCACAGCAGCTGTTGAAACCATCTTCTATGTGTTTACATGCACTTCACCAGCTGTCATGGGATTCCATAGCTTTCTTCACGTTCAAACCAGAGATGGTTTAGTGCCTACACCGTTACAACTGGAATGGCACATAAAGCTTGCTGTCTCATAGAAATAGTCTCAGATTAATCACTTTAATTATTAAGCTTTATATGTTATGCAAAACCAGTTGTTTCTATTGCTGAATCAATACAACTGGTATGTACCTCTTTAATTAATAATGTATCTCTGCTGAGCTACGTAAGGGGGATTAGGTTCTTTTCTATGCATCAGGCCTAAGAATACAACTCATCCTTTTTTTTCCCATCTTTGTGTACCCATCTCTCTTTATGTAAAGACAAGATCCATTCTCCCTGAAAAGCGTAAAATTTTTAACCCTCAAAATCTGGACTTCAAAATGCTTCAGGTACCTGCAACTGTGCTTCCATGCTTAAATAGAACTGGCCCAAGACTGCGAGAGTTGAGGAGTAAAGTTACTTTATTGGCAGACAGTCTCTGTTCCAAGGATTTCACTTACCCAGTAACTATTTAATATAAAAATAGGTCCTTGGACCAAGCACGAGAACCAATATATCCTATTTCTGCTGCCCTCCCCTTGTGACCCCTACCAGCTAAGGAGCGGAGCTCTGTCTTCAACATTTAAAAGATTTAATTGGACCGATTTCAGCTGAAGGAAGGAGGATAAACCAATCAGTGGACATCACAGACTTCTATTTCCCTGAAGACACACTTTAGGCACTTAAATCCTTCATCAGTGAGACCTCTCAAATGTGTATTTTGTAATTGCAAAAATAACTTAGAAGCAGGCAACCTAACTTTAAGAATAAACTGCCTAGTCTTATTCCAAAGAAGGTAGGATTAATTGTTCTTTAGCAAAGCCCCCCTCGCTCCTCTGAGTGTGGAGAAAAACCGGGTGAATCCCTGGAGCAAGAACCCCTTTCCCTGAACTCTGTTGCTGCTTCCTTCCTGTCTCACGTTCTCGTGTCTATACTCATCCTCTCAACAGTCGCTGGACCAGAGAAGCCCAATTTGATAAGAATCAAACCTGACAACCTACCTACCTGATCAAGTGCCTCAATGTCCTTAGGGACCAAAATTCAAGGCCTAAATAGGAAGAACGTAAGACATTAACAACCACCCAGATAGGATGGCAGCACTGACGGCTATGCCATGAGAGATCAGAAGCAAGAAAGGGCAGGAAACATGAGAATAGTAGGAGCCTTCAATTACCCTTATGAAGATTCACACTGGTACATAACAGAGATCACATTTTTACGAGGCCATCGATAAGTACATCTTGAAGCAGCTGTGAAGGCAGTTCACAAAGAGGGAGACCTTTGTCAACCTTGCCCTGACTACCACAAGTCGCCTGGCTCAAAAGGGCATGTGTGGTTCTTGATAAAATCTGTATCCCTACGGGAGCAACAAAAGCCAAAAAGTTATGCTGCAATTTTGCTCTGTTTCAAGAGGCAGAGCCACACAAAGATGAAGAAACTCATTTAAAATGAGCAGCTAAGAGAATTAAAACATTACAGTGTAGAGATTATTGAAGGAGCATTACAGATGAATGCATACCACAGGTATTTTTAGAAGTATTCTTAGGGTGGAAGAGTCATGAGGACTGAACAGCAGGTAAGAGAGGTTATTACAAACAAGAAGGCATCCCTCAGAAGGCTGAAGCTCTGTCAAACCTAAGAAAAAGGAAATGATCATGAACTCTGGGAGAGTAAACACAGAAACATAACTAGGAGGGTCCTAAAGAGAGTTTGAAGAGCAATTGGCAAAAGGAATTAAAACTAAATTCAAAATCTTTCTTCAAACACATCAGTAGCAAGAATCTTGGCAAAGTCTGTAAGGACAACTGATGATCAAAGTATACAAGGGAAACCTGAGAGAGGACAAGATTGCAAAGAATAAAGTAAATTATTTGTGTTTGTGTTCACTGTAAAAGAAACTGGGCAAATTTCCATGCTGAACTACTTATTTTTGGGCAACTCAGTAAAGGAGACCTCTGACTTCTGTATTGTATTTTACAGTTACTTAAAAGTGACTGGTAATAAACAGCAAAACCCCTCTGGCATTCAGTAAGCAGTTCTAAGAGAAATCAGGGATGAAATCAGTAATTACCAGCAGCAGTGAGTAACCTCTCCCTACAAGCTGTCAAAATAGCTAGAGATGGTAAATGCAAGTTGAGTTTTTCAAAACTGATTAGACGATAAGTAGATTTGAATGTCCAAAGAAGAGCAATGAAGCTGGTGAGGGGTCTAGAGAACAAGTCCTATGAGGAGCGGCTGAGGGAACTGGGGTTGTTTAGTCTGGAGAAAAGGAGGCTGAGGGGAGACCTTATCGCTCTCTACAACTACCTGACAGGAGGTTGTAGTGAGGTGGGTGTCAGTCTCTTCTCCCAAGTAACAGGTGATAGGATGAGAGAAAATGGCCTCATGTTGCACCAGGGGAGGTTTAGATTGGATATTAGGAAAAATGTCTTCACCGAAAGGGTTGTCAAGCACTGGAACAGGCTGCCCAGGGAAGTGGTTGAGTCACCGTCCCTGGAGGTAGATGTAGTGCTTAGGGACATGGTTTAGTGGTGGACTTGGCAGTGTTAAGTTAATGGTTGGACTCGATGATCTTAAATGTCTTTTCCAACCTAAATGGTTTTGATTCTATGATTCTAGATACGGAAAATTCATAAAGTTTGATACAAGGACCCTTATATTTTAAGTAACACAGATATTGTTTTATCTTCATCAATAAGATGACTAATCTGTTTGTCAAAACGTGAAATAATAGTTTAGGCTGTGGTGTAAGAATTTCAGCCCTCCACTTGCCTCACAGTACACTCCTTTAGACCTGATTTTGGATTATTAACTCAATGGGAGATTGAATATAATAGGTTTAAAAAAAAGATTATTTTTGTTTTGGATGAACTATTGTTATCACTCAAAAACACAAAATAAAAAATACTGTAATAAACAACCCAAAAATATCTGCCTGAAAATGTGGGAGACCTCGGCTGGTCCGAGGGATCAGAATGCAAGTTTATTGACCTTGAGCAGATATCCATGTAGCCTTGAAGAGACTGCAGAGTCCTGAGAAAAGCTGAGCAAACAAGTCCGAGGAACTGTTAGACTACTGAACACAGTGATAAACATTCTAAGGGTTGGCAAACATCCTGGCTTTGACCAGAGCATGAACAGTGCATGATCAACAATTGTATTGGCTGGCTGGCACATGATGTGAGAGTGGATTGGACAAAAGTAGAATGGTAGCGTATATAAAAAGGCACTGCTTGAAAAATAAAGTGTGATTGCTGCAACTGGATATTCAGTGTCGTGTCCGTCTCTACAACGACATGAAAACAGGTCACTCAGTCTTTGAGGGAATTTTAATGTCTTTCCTTTCATGTATTGAAGTGCCTGGCTGTCCTGGTTTCAGCTGGGATAGAGTTAATTGTCTTCCTAGCAGCCGGTACAGTGCTAAGCTTTGAGCTAGGTATGAGAGGAATGTTGATAACGCACTGATGTTTTCAGTTATTGCTCAGTAACGTTTAGTCTAAAGTCAAGGCTTTTCAGCCTTTGATGCCCAGCCAGCAAGAAAGCTGCAGGGGCACAAGAAGCTGGGAGGGAACACAGTCAGGGCAGCTGACCCAAAGTGACCAACGGAGTATTCCATACCATATGACGTTTTAGGAACTGCGGCGGGCGCGTTGTGGAGGAGGGATTTCCGGGTTGGTCGGTCGGCGGGTGGTGAGCAGTTGCATTGTGCATCACTTGTATATTCCAATCCTTTTATTATTATTGTTGTAATCTCATTAGTGTTATCATTATTAGTTTTTTTTTCTGTTCTATTAAACCGTTCTTATCTCAACCCACGAGTTCTACTTCTTTTCCCGATTTCCTCCCCATCCCACTGGGTGTGGGGGGGAGTGGGTGAACGGCTGCGTGGTGCTTAGTTGTTGGCCGGGGTTAAACCACGACACTGGCTCTAAACTGCTTGCTTGTTTCCTTGACGCAGATTTACCTAAATTACCTGATCTTTGAAGAAAATTTACTAGAAATGACCTAGCAAAGAGATAATTTTATTTTGTGTTGTACTTTATTCTTGTTCTTAATACGGTGAAAGATCCTATTTCTCAATGTTTATACAGTCTTTTCAGAGCAGTGCTTTCAAAGTAGTTATGTTGCTCGCCATTTATACCCAGATGTCTGCTTGTATGGACAAAGGTGATGTCAGAGCTGATGCATTTTCTGGGAGAAACATTTGTCCCCTTTCTTCCTCCTGACTTTTTTCCTATCTCAGAAATCTGAGTAAGATCCACGTTGTCTAAACCTAGCTATCTATAAATTACATTCTTATATTTCCTCATAAAAATTTCAGTACTGGTCAAGCCCAAGGGTTCATCTGATCTGGTATTCTGTTTCCATCCATGGCTATAGCCATCTGCTTGAGGAGAGGGATAACAGGGACAACCATATAGAATCACAGAATGGTTTGGGTTGGAAGGGACATTTAAAGATCATCTAGTCCAATCTCCCTGCTATGGACAGGGACATCTTTCACTAGATCAGGTTGCTCAAAGCTCCATGACAACCTTACCTTGAAACATTTATGATACTTCCCCTGTGTAGTTTCCTGGCTTCCAGCTGTTTTCTACTCAGCTGATTTCCAGAATCTGATGTGGTTTCTAAGTTTACTAACCCCCAACAGATACTTCGTCCAAGTACTTGTCCATTCCTTCCTTGAGCCTATGTAAATCCTATCATTCATAGCATTGCCTATCAGCAAGCTCCTTGTTCTGACTCCCATTGCACAAAGAACTTTCTCATTCATCTCTTTTGTAATGAGCTTCTTGTAGATTGATTTGATGCCCGTAGTTCTTGTATTGGAAAAGGCAGCAAACACTGTCTCCTTTTGCCATAGCATTCATGATTTTAGAATTATTATATCCCTGTCTCCTCCATGTTCCCCATCTCCCTGTCTGTTCTTCATGGCGTGGTGGGTTGACCTTGGCTGGCTACCAGGTGCCCACCAAGCCACTCTATCATTCCCCCTCCATTAACAGGACAGGGAGAGGAAAAAAAACAAACCCACAACTTGTGGGTCAAGATAAGGACAGGGAGAGATCACTTACAAATTACCATCACGGGCAAAACAGACTCAACTTGGGGAAATTAGTTTAACTTATTGCCAATCAAACAGAGTGGGATAATGAGAAATAAGAACAACTCTAAAAGCACTTCCCG
>VYZV01027843.1:75416-97940 GCA_013401275.1 Pandion haliaetus | reverse complement strand
CCCCCCCTCCCCAGGCTCAACTTCACTCCAGAATTCTCTACCTCCTCCCCTCAAGCAGCGCAGGGGGATAGGGAGTGGAGGTTGCAGTCAGTTTATTACACATTGTCTCTGCTGCTCCTGCCTCCTTACACTCTTCCCCTGCTCCAGCGTGGGGTCCCTTCCACGGGAGACAGTTCTCCATGAACTTCTCCAACATGCATCCTTCCCACGGGCTGCAGTTCTTCACAAACTGCTCCACCGTGGGTACTTTNTCCAGCGTGGGTCCTTTCCATGGGCTGCAGTCCTTCAGGCACAGACTGCTGCAGCGTGGGTCCCCCACGGGGTCACAAGTCCTGCCAGAAAACCTGCTCCAGTGTGGGCTCCTCTCTCCACAGAGCCACAGGTCCTACCAGGAGCCTGCTCCAGTATGGGCTTCCCACAAGATCACAGCCTCCTTTGGGCATCTATCTCCTGGAGCACCTCCTCCCACTCTTCTTGACTGACCTTGGTATCTGCGGGGCTGTTTCTCTCACATCTTCTCACTCCTCTCTCCCAGCTACTGTTGCATAGAAGTTTTTACCCTTTCTTAAAAACATTATCCCAGAGGCGCTACCACTGTTGCTGATGGGCTCAGCCTTGGCCAGCAGAAGGTCCAACTTGGAGCCGGCTGGTATTGGCTCTGTCCAACATGGGGGCAACTTCTGACATCTTCTCACAGACGTCACCCCTGCAGCCCACCCCACTACCAAAACCTTGCCACATAAACCAGCCTACCAAGTCACAGCTTGTATGGAAGCTGTTCACCGCTTTTGACTGCCCTCACTACTTTCTCCTGAATCTTTTCCATTTCTGCAATACATCCTTTTTGAGAAGAGGGGATAAGAACAGTACAGTGTTCAATATATGGGTGAACCACAGACTTACAAATGCTCAGCTTGTTCTTTGTTTAGTTTTCTATTCTTTTCCTATAAATTCCTAATACTTGACATTTTCTGATTGTCACCGAGATGGTAGTTCTGTGAAAATAACCGTCATAATCAATAATGTCTCTGTGAAACTATAGGTTCTCTAAAAAACAGAGGGTTTTCCCAGGCTCCTTTGCCAAAATCTCCCAACCTCTAACTTACTATAACTCTGGTTTGAAAATATACTTGCTGAACCTGTGGGATGAAAATTAGTAGTAGCAAAAAGTTGAAAATAACAAGAATGTTAAAGTCACTTCCATGATTCTTGCTTGTATAAATACGCCCTACAAATAAAGTATGAGTTTTTCCTCATGTATTAATTCAACTTCTAACTCACATGGTAAATAAAGAAGCAAAGGGGAAAATTCTCAGAAAGAATGAGAAAAAGTTGATTTACCCATGATCAAGTGTCGTGGTTTCGGTTTCAGCCCAGCCGGTAACAAAGCACCACAAAGCCTCTCGCTCACTCCCCACCCCCTGCCCCTGGCCACATTGGGATGAGGGGAAAATCCAAAGGCAGGCTCGTGGGTCGAGACAAGGACT
This sequence comes from Pandion haliaetus, assembly GCA_013401275.1. Classification (NCBI taxonomy): domain Eukaryota; kingdom Metazoa; phylum Chordata; class Aves; order Accipitriformes; family Pandionidae; genus Pandion; species Pandion haliaetus. The sequence continues at coordinate 96,453 of VYZV01027843.1, read as the reverse complement.
GGGAGGGATCACTCTCCACTTATGGTCACAGGCAAAAGACAGGCTCAACTTGGGGAAGAAACTAAATCAATTTAATTTACTACAAATCAAACCAAAACAAGGGTATTAGGAAGTAAAACCCAACCTCAGAACAACTTCCCCCCACCCCTCCCTCCTTCCCACCTTAACTCCACTCCCAGTTCTCTCTCCCTCCTCCCCTGGGAAATAGGGGATGGGGGTTGGGTCAGCTCACCACACCTTGTCTCTGCCGCTCCTTCCTCCTCAGGGGCAGGACTCCTCACTCATCCCCTGATCCACTGTGGGGTCCTTCCCACTGGAGACAGTCCTTCACCAACTTCTCCAACAGGAGTCCTTTCCACGAGCTGCAGTTCCTCCCAAACTTCCCTGGCACGGGTCCTTTCCACGGGCTGCTCTCCAGTCACACACTACTCCAGCGCAGGCTTTCCCATGGAGTCATGGCCATCTTGGGGGGCCTCCACTCTTCCGCTCCCCTCCCTGGGCTGCAGGGGGACAGCCTGCCGCCTCACCATGGGCTGCAGGGCCATCAGCCTCCTCCGGCGCCCCTCCTCCCCCTCCTTCTAAACAAACAAAAAAAACCAAAACACACCACACAAACCCATAACACCAAGCTGAATATTTGCCTAATGCCCTGATTGGGATGCACTCACTGCTGCCCTGAACCTAGAAGAGGCTCTCAGCAAACGAGGTGATGCTTGGTATGCCGACCAACTGGGCCCAGGGATGCTATAATGAGTCTGAACTTTTACTTTTCTCTAGGGAAATATAAATCCTGCATGCATTCAACTGTTGTATTTCTGATACACGTGTTTGCTTAGAGAAGATAATGAGATATTTATAAGTGGCATGATACATTACCCTATAAAATTGATGAGCAATCCATGCATCACACCCTAAGAGAATCAAGAAATTAATCAGTCATAAAGTATCCTTTCTTGCTTCTGAATTTTAATTTTTAGAGGAGCTTTGAAAACTGTAAACTATAAGAAGTCAAAAGTTAACATTCTGCAATAACACGATTTCTGCATCTGATTTGAAAAAAACCTAACAGAAAGATTTAAGTGCTTATTTCTTTCACTAAATAACACAGGTGAATAATGCAGTCAGTGGTGCTGTTGATCTACCAGAAAACAGGCAAAGGGAAAGAAAAAAATCCAAAAAAGGGGCATATTCGGGAGGTTTTAGCAGAGAGAAGAGCTATTCAAAACCATGATATACAGCTTAGGGCAGAAAGCCTTTCATAGTGAATTATACATGCTACAGGATTATCTTTCAGAAGTGGCTTTCAATAGCTTATGAAGAACTGTTCAAGGGTTGGAATAGATGTGTGACTGGAGAGAGCATACCTCCACCGTTACAACATAAGAGCCAGAAAATAGGCACAAGTCTTTGGACCTGAGAGTTAATTTCACTTTTTGGCTGCTCCAGAGGCCATATAAGTATTACCTGTTCCTTGTCTGGAGCTGGCTATAATTCAGCCTTAGACAAAATGTACTAGAAATATCTTCAAAACCCTGCAAAGTTCAGAAATATTCACATCTGAGAGTTACTCCATACTGATGCAATGCCTACTTTAAGCAAAGCTACAGTTTATCAGCTAAAAATACCTTCAGATATTTTCAGCAAGAGCCATGATATTGAAGAGATTGTTCTTTAGTTCTTTGATTCCACTAGGTTTTGGGTTTGTCTGTAATCCTTAAACATTAAGAGTAATATTGCAGATGGAAGAATTAATTCTACCAGGAAAGTCTGTGAGTGACTTTGTTGAGAAGAAAAAGTGACAAAGTAAAAGCAAGCCAAACCTCATTCAACTGAAATGACTGAGCTAATCTATTTTGTTCATTTGCACCCCTTAGAAAGTCATTTGCTTCCTGTTCATTTAATACCAGCCTTCCATCACCATTATTTCATTCTTTCTTTTGGACTTCAGCTAAATGACAATTGAAAAATCTTAGCAAATGTCTCTTAAGATTGTTGGAATGTTTTTTCCAAAGGAAAATCATGGCTTCACCAATTTATTTCAGCTTGAAAAATAAGACCTCTTCAACCCTGTCAAGGCAGGAAAATGTTTAAAAAATTACTTGGAAGCAAGTATCAGCTATATAAAAGAGAAGAGAAACACATGACAAATATTTGAGCAAAAAAAAAAAAAACCCGTCTCACTAAAAGGCACAATGTCCATCTGATTAGTGATACAGTTAAAACCCTTTGAAGACATTTACCTTTCCCTCCTGACCCCTGAACTGGAGCACAAAAACCCAGAAGAACACAAGCTCCTCCAAGGTGCAGAGATCCCCATCAAAGAAAAGAATGAATTTTAGATTCCTCTGAATTTAACCCCAATCACATACTGAAAATTAAGTTCATACATATAATACTCATCCAGTTGCGAGAGTACACATGCACTCTGCGGCATGTACATTCTAACAACTAATGTAGAATGTAACTTTTTAATAGCTCTAGAAGACTCAAACGGATATGCTAATGACTTTTTAATAATATTTCTTTTTCCATCTTAAGAGAGAGAATTGCTAATCCATGTGCTTCTTTACTTCTGATTTTGTATTAGAAAGGGATAAATTAAACAAATAGTGTTAAATTTGAGCAATTTTCAATCACAGATCAAGTGACTGGAAAGCAAAGATTAATCTGTGGTGGAAACAAGAGAAAGAAAATGAAGCCTGTGCATATGGACTATAGGATAGAAAAAAATAAAACAAGCCAGAATAATTAATATGGTAAAGGACAAGACTTTTGAGAAGTACAAAGATTATATGCCAAAAAACTGAATCAACAAATCTCAGTGCCTTTCTGACCTATTGAGTCTAGATTCCCTTTAATTTGCAACAACTATGGCAATGAATAGATTCCTTTCTTTTAATCTAAGCTGTTTTATTTACTTGCGTATTTATGTATGCAGTTCAGCAACTCTTAGAAGCGTACCCCTCATCCATTTATTTGAATTTTTCCTGTTAGCTCCCATCTTCTCTAACTTGACTGTTTTCCACGTGATGTTATCAAAAACTTCTTACAAAAGAATACTGCAAGATACTTATTAAAGGGGCTCACCTTTTCATAATTAATTTTCTGTGGTTGACTACTAAAGGATGATGTTCAAAGTTATCAATACCGTTATTTTTCTCTTAGGAGGCTTGGAGTTTCTCAACCTTCCTTCATCTCCAATTCTTCATTGGCCAGGGGTTGATTCCCTCCCGCAACAAGATCAAAAATTCACCCTCATTCTCAGAATTGTCTTTTACTGGACCTCTCCACTGATATTAGTGATACATTTGAAGATAGGTGCTTTGCAATACTCTTTTCCAGAGGCAAAGACTGCCCGTGAAATTTTAATGACATCACTATAGGCAACACAAAAGAAAATGCCCAAAAAATGTCAAAACGAAAACTTTGCTTTCAACCAGCCTAATTTTATCTCCTTTAAAAATTACTTTAAATGAGGTGTACAAAATGACAAACACCAGTTAGTTGTCCTAGTAGTTTCCTTTGGGGAAAGCCTCTATTTGAAAGAAGTGACTCACTAGTTTCTGTGCTTTCTAAATGAAAAAATGCCTGCACTGCACTTCCCCCAAGCACTGTACTCTACTCGCCTTCTGTAGCATTGAAGAGATATCTGCAACGGTAGCTGGTTTTTGCTTCAGGATTGGATTGCCCCTACTCTCTCTGAAAACAGGAATCAGGATCCATGGAGAAAATACAAAAGCATAAGTAGACTTAGTTCTGTAAACCACAGCAGAATTGCATCTTCCTGGGAAGTTCTAAAACAAGCTAACAAAGTGAAAAAAGTCCAGAGGGAGCAAGAAACTGATACATTTAGCCTCCCACAGTTGGAGGTAACATGGTAGATCCCAAAAGGGACTGCAGGGACCAGGAAAGCTGAGTTTGGACTCTGGCTCTGCAAAGAGTATCACCACCCACTGAAGCCAATGAAACAGAGTCCAGGTTTAGGAGACTTGTGTGAGAATCAATAAAATGAACAGAAAGAAGAGCAATGGAGTATATGGCAACAAGATACACCTCTTAGAAACGTAAAAAGTCATCTTAAAAATTAATTTCAAGAAAAATAAACAAATAGGCAAAAAAATTGTCTCTCCTCTTACACACACACACTGGTTTTAAGTGTCCCATACTTTTAACGCTTTTTTTGGAGTCTACAACAAAAAGTTATTATAGCCATGCAATGCTCAGGTACAAAACTCTCAACAACATCAGTAGCTCTGTGGATGTACTTAGAGGAGTATCCAAAGACTGGAATGCAGCTGGCAAAGGAGAAGTCAGCGGGAATGTAGATATTTCACCCTTCAGCTTTCCTTCAAGCAACACTACTTTCAGTTAAGGAGTTCTGCTGTGGCCCTGCATGATGTTGCCCTCCATGGTTTGCACATGGCTTGTCAGAAACGTACACCACTGAACACTGCTGTGTAATCACTGTATCTGCACCGACGGTCAACTATGCTGATGTTCAACCCAACGTACAGCCACTAACTCTAGCGTGAAGACACCAAAGCCCTTATCAGGACAGCAGGTTGGGGACTTCCTGTGCACCTGGAATGATGGCTGCCCACAACTAGACTACCTATCTAATCAGAGATTTTGACAGAGTCCCATGGGGTCCTTCTCACATGAACAGCATGCTTCCCAGGCTACTCCCAGGGTAGGACGGTAACTCACTGCACCCTTGCCTAAGCACTCAGGACTTTGCCATGAAAACAGCCACCAAGCAGCCTTCACACCAGGCTGCTCCTGATGTTTTTCCCCTTTGAACCTTTGCCACAGACTTTGTTTCTCTTTGCTCTGAAGAAACTTCTTTCCAACACTTTCATGCCCTGAATAGAGAATACCCAAATCAGCTTCCTAATGTGTTTTTAGCAATGCTTGCACTGAGGCTCTACTTCAAATGTGAGAACAGGATGCCTCGACAAAACAGCTCCACATCCCAAGCCCAAGTGTGGAGTCTGCCACCATAACTGTTCTGATTAAAATATAAAGCATTACTGAACACAGGCAAAAAAAAGGCCATGAAGTACAGATTGCTAAGATCATAAGGTTTCTGCAAATGGGTCATCAAGGTTTACAGTTACAGTACAGATACTAAAATCAATGCTCTAACTGCAAGATCAGTATGTTTCTCAACAATTTTTTAAAAATGTTTTCCTCCACAATGCTCACAGGAAGATGAATTCTCAGCATGGACTAACATCTTCAGAAACCTCGTTGAAAGGCTTTCTAAACATACGAAGTAATTCTCAGCAGCTCAGCCCTAGTGGAATTTGATGTTGTACTTATAATTACAGCTTAAATTTATTTTCAAATGAAAATGAAACATTTTAATAGGAACCAATTCATGAAGGCAAACCTTGGACTCTTAACTCAGGATCTTCTTGTTTTACTTAGAGCACCTATAAACATTGGCCCCTGTCCACTATGTAAATGGCAGTCCTCCCTGGGATTTCTTTAGTGTTTTGCATGAATTCTCCAAACAGACTTTTAAGTTAAGATATAATGTATTATATCAGTTATGTATATATTTCAAAAGCAGAAGCCTACAAAAATGTAAGAAACTTTTAAAGTAATTCATGAAAACAGTAGCTTCACTGATCAATTGTGCTAGCTGAGAGTAACCTGTTACCATAAATATGAGAAAGCAAAGTTTTCCAAGTTCCCAACATATTTGCACATCATATAACTTGACATGAAAATACAGCACCTGCTTCATCTGCCTTCTATTAATAGGGTAATTTATTTACATGTTGAAGTATGTGTGGGAATTTTCTTCCTTAACAGCTATTCCCATGAATAGTGGGATACTGCCTACAAGGTAACATTTTAATGTTTCGTCTGACCTCTGAATTTTCTTTCATGATAAGTACTTTCCATCACTACTGTTTTCAGAGAGCTTGAAGGAAAGTTCAGGATGCTTTTGTCTAGAACTGAGCAAACGAATAAATAATTTATATGTATTTAGTTCTTTAAGAAACACCTACTAAATTTGTCTGAATATAAAGCAGTATTATGCATGGACAGGCTAATATTAATCTTGATTCCCACATATGAGTTCTATACAACTACCTCCTAAATTACTGTCCAAAAAATGTATTTGTCATCTTGAAATGAAAACCTGGTTAGCAACAAATGAATTCACATTGCTGAAAGGGAATACATATAATGCTATTAGGTGAGCGCTAGAAACAGGGCCACTGAAAATGCCAGGCAAGTCTCTTTTGACCCACATTGTGCTCCCAAGCCCAGGAAATAAAGTCCAGGCTTGACTCTTATCAGCACTCCTTAGACTCTGCCAGCACCGCGTGGGTAATCCCACAGCGATGCCACAGTGTCAGCATGCTGTCAGCCGGGGCCTTGCCACTGCAGAATAGAGCCCTTGTCTGTCCAGGGATAATATCTAGAATAGGCTTGGCAAAGCACAAATGGAGGGCTAATAATCTCTGCCCTAGAGAGCACACCCTCTGACAGTTTGATGCTGCACTGAAATTCATAAGCACGGCTCTTCAGTCCATGCCAAAACCCGGAAATAGCCATAAAACTCTGCACAGTCTGTTGTCTCTGATCAGGAAATTGAGAAAAGACTCAGTGCTTTAAAAGAAAAGCTACAGATAAAAGGTAGCAGGGTAGGAGGAACACAAGTAAACAAGTGCAAGTGTTTCAATTTTTATTATTATTAGTGGGAAATTTCTCATTTTTCTTTTCCTTCTCAATCAGGTTTTTGTTTTGTTTTGATTTTAAAGATGCTGAAGAGACCTTTAGTTCTGGGTTTTGTTTCTCCACCTAATTCATCCCACCCAGGATCTATGAAGCTGGCAGCAAGCTATATAATTTCTTTCTTTGCTCTTTTCTTCCCCTAGTTCTTCAGGCTTCCAAAAGGTAAATTGACTGCACCTGAGAAAATGTCATTCAGCTCAAATTTTGAAAAGTAGTTCAATATACTTTTTAATAAGGTGATTTTTTTCTAATTTGTTGTTTTTCTTATGATGTTTGGATCAATCCATTATCTAGCAAATAAAGGATCACAGAAAGAAATGTCTTCATGCACTAAGGAACGCATTTTTATTACAACATTTGGGTGTTTTGGTTTAAAGAACCATGATTGCCTTCAAAAAAAAAAGTTATTTCAGGTGGACACTTTAGTATAGTTTTTAAAACAGTACACATTAACTCATTCTCCAAGCACCCCTGCTGGTTCCTCTCTTCCTGTCCTCTCTTTGTTCAGGAGGTTCATTGAATCACAGCTCTTTTGCCTGCCTGAGTTTCACCCACTCGTTATCAGGAATGAATCACATCTCCATAGCATCTCCTCTCCCCCCAGCCAGCATCTCCAAACAGAAGCAGCAGCCCACAGATCAGCTCCCAGTATCAGTCATGCAAGCAATTCTCCCACCCCAGTAGGTGCTGGGGAGCCCCGTCCCTGGCAGTGGCAAGTCATAAACTGACAAGAGCTACCACAGTACCTCCTGCAAAGGCTCTTTCCCTCCTGTGCTGTCTTTCCTTACCTGTGAAATTCCCCCACTACTCCCCTTTCCTCCAGGAACACGGCCCTAAGTCACAGTTTCTAGCCCACACCATATTGGCACCACCCAGAAGCAGCTGCTGTTTTTGCTCTATTCACCCGTGCTGGGGTATGCTGTAACCCCATTCCTGTAAGTGACTTGGATTATTGGCTGATAAATGGTTCAGAAAGTATTTGGTCTATCTTTTTCTTCTTTTTTCTTTTTCCAAACTCTTGTGAAAGCAGCTGACAATCTGGGGTTCTGATTGTCCCGTATTTTTAAAGAGAAATAGATGTTCTCGTATAGAAATTACTGACTATTGTAGTCCTGAAGTCCTGGAGCTGATTCAAGCTTTTCAACTGATAAAAATAAATGATGACATTTCCATTGTCCCACTGATGACAAAATAAATACATTCACACTAACAGCCTCTTTTGACAGTTATTTCTACTTTATGTACATGTTTTTTAAAAAGAGGCTTTATTGCCCAGAACTTTCTACCCAGAACCTATTCTTTTTTATAATGTCATGTCAAATAAAGCAGCAGAAAGAACACAGTGGGACAGGGGAGCAAAAGGCGGGGTAGGGAAGAGCAAGTGGAAAAAAAAATTGTGGCTCATGAATGCATTGAAAGCTTCATGTTCAAATCACAGCAATATTGATGGATGGACTTGTCCTGAGGAGACAGGCAGGCACGAGAGCTGTTCACAGACCAGAGTTTGGAAAGAGATGTTCGTACCAACTAGCTTTAGGGTTTTAAGTGCCTCCTTATGAATATGTCATTTTGGAAGTTCATTTTCTTAGCTTTTTATTCAGCTTGCACTCTTGAAAACTGTGTGGAGATTCATAATGCATCCCAACATCTTAATGTTACTGGATTAACACACAAAAGAGGAGCAGGATGGCAGATCTAAACTGAAAAAAAGATTTAATGCCTTGGACAGAAGGAATAACAATTGTGACAGGTGAACAAAGGAACAACAATAAAGGACCCAAAAGAATGAGACATAAATAGTATCTTATTTTAGACTAATTTTTCTCTGTTTTGGAGGTAAGAAGAGGGGTGGGAGAAGACTTTAGGTGGGAAGCAAAACAGTGGAAGCAAGTGGACTCAGAGGATAAACAACCTTTGCTGCTACCCCTCTCATCATTCCCCAAAGTCACAGTCCCATTAGGACAGTGAGGAACGTCCTACTTTTTGAACGATGTCCCAACAAGACCCGGCAGAGAGGTGAATGCAGATTTTACTACCATGTCCATCAGCTCTGGCTAAGTCTTGAGCAAGTCCTGGGAAATGTCTGTTTTCTACTGCTCCCTATTCCTCTCCTCTCTGGGAGTCTCGCTTTGACATGCAAGGCCATCCTTTTCACAAGGCAACAGTTCTGTGAACTTGTGACAAATGAGGTAACTCAATAATATTCTCAACCACCTAATCCTGCTACAGGTTTGCCACATCACAGAGCAGCTGATGAGACCATGTGTTCTGCCTACGTCTTTCCAGCACCTGAGACAAGAATGGCTTTTTCTATTTTTGCTACTTTTTTCTAGTACATTTTGTCTTAAGAAAAAACCTTTAAAGCAGCAGTCCATCTCAACTAACTTTCTCTCCATCCCTTTCCTAGTACCTAAAAGAATAGTCATTAGTTCTAAATACAGTAAAAGGCAGTCAAGCAAGATTCTTTCCCATTAAAAAAAAAAAAAACAACCAACAAAACCAAACAGAACACAACAAAATAAATCCACACACTTTCTAGAAAAAAGGAAGTTTAAAGAGCAAAACAAAAATGAAAAAATGCAAGTCTCAGTTTCTGTTTAATGTTCCCATTGCTTGTCTTTACCTGTTCTCCTCTCTCTCATCCATCCTGCCCAGACAAAGATTTGCTAACATGAACAAAGCAGCCCATTGGCGTCTACATTAGAATGTGACCTACTGGAATAGGAACATATCTGTAGAGCAAAGCAGCTAGTGCTAGGGGCCTGACATCCACTAAAACACTGATACAGATGCACTCCCAGTTACTCAAAAATGCAAATGATCTCTGAATTCATCACCCACAGTGAAAGAGACACATTAAGCATCTTTAATTCCCTAGTTTTATTTTTAGAAACACAGTGTAACTCTGCTTTTTCCTCTATGTAAAAAAGTGTTACACTAGTATTAGTAACACAAAACAAACATCATATGGATTTCAGAATTACCCGTTCCAGCAGGTGAAAGTACCAGGATAGTGAAGTAACATTTATGACACTATATGAGCCTTTGCGTCATCACAGTAAATTCAGAGAAGACACTCCTCTACTATTTCCCTGCTAAAAAGGTAGTTCAGCTTAGCAAAAGCTCACACATCCACTGTTTTGTTGGGGTGGGGGTTGGAATCTCACTGCACCTTCTTCTTTGAGATATCTTTGACTATCACTTGTTCCTGGATCAATATTTCACTTCTAAGTTTGCCTTTTGTTCAGTTCTCCTTAGGTCCATTACAAAATAGCCACACATTTAAAAAAAAAAAAAAAAAAATCACATCCTTTAATATATACAGCGAACAATTGAAGGGGCATTCTAATTACGGTGCCTGTGCTGACGGGCACTTTGTAACCAGCAAAGCCAGCTATTGTAACCAGCATCTCTTTCCAAACGTGCCATACCCTGCTTGTTTTGGAGCTCCATACTCAAGTGGTATTGAAAATTCGGACTTCTAAATTGACTTTAACATTCAGCAGAAAAAGGCAAAAGTTAAAACAAATCTTCTTTCCTTTCTAAGAGATGTAGAGGAGAAGGAAAAAAGCAGCTTTTGGGTTAAAAAGTTTGTGACCAAGCCTTACATGGATGGAGCTCATGGAAATCACCTGTCTCCAGGCTTGCCATCACTGGCATGGAATTGTTCTTACAGAAAGAGGTCGGGTTTTCTCCAAGCTTTCATGTTGTGTTGCTTAAAGTTCAAGAAGGAAACAAAACAAGGCTGTCTCTAGAGGGAGATCTGGTTTTATGCACCTTCAATCTGCACTATACATTTGAGACCTGCCTACAGGGATAAACAAATGATCAGCCCAGGCCACTTACATAAAATTAACACTGCAAATCATTATACCAGAATGTGCTAAAATTGCAAATAACAAGTGTTTGAAAGTCCGAGTATTCAAAAAGGAAACTTATCTATAAAATCTTAATTGTCTTTTCTGTACAGGCAAAATGTATCAGTCATTAATTGCACTTTCATTTCCATACATGAGAGTGTCTGCTTGCTATTAGCAAAACTATGGAAAAAAAAAGGAAAAAAAAAAAAAAAAGCTGTGCTTGTCCATTTCAGATCTAAGATGAGTCACATTCAGCTGTGGATCATCAAAGCCCTGCCAGAGCACATATAATTTGAAATTCCTCAGAATTGCTTGACTTCTGTTTCCCTTCAATGTACTTTGTTTGAGGTTTAAAACAAAAAGACAAAAATCACTGAGCAAACCAAAGACATTCTGAGGCAAAGACTCAGCACCTATAGTTTCACTCCTATGTTTAAATTTGGCAAAGTTGTAAACCACTCAAAATAGGATCTTCCAACACAAAACTAAAGCAAAACAAAACAAAACAAAAAAATCCCTACTTGGTTTCTTAAAAAAAAATAAAAATACCACAAACAAAAAAAGAACAACATTTACATTATACAAGCCATCCTAACTGCTTCAAGAAAAAAATAAATTGAAGTGTGATTTGCAATGCTCTGTTTTTATTTTAATAATCTTTTGCAAGTGCCTGACACCCTGGTGTAGAAAAGTTCCACCTGAAACACTTGCAACACCAGTGAGTATTTTTCTAGATCTTAGCGGGTGCCCGTGGGGCTCTGGGTACCTCCCCGTGGCCTCAGTTGAGGTTCCCTTTGAAATACAGAAGCACCTTCTGTGCAGAGGTATGGAAACCTCATTGGTCTGGTCCAACCCTGATTCCAGAAGAGACTTACAGGGTTGTTTAAGCTTGTATGGGTTAAAAGATCTTTCCGCCTCTGAAGGAAGAGCAATTGGCATGCATTGCTAGCTTTTCATTTCTTTTCTTCTAGAGGTGAGGTGTGCTATACGATCAATCATAACAAATGCAGGGAAGAAAATAATGAAATACATTTTACCGTGTATAATGAGTGGTTTATTCATACAGTTATGGAAAACATTTTGAAACAGTTAAGATTAAACACCACGGGAAGCTGCTGAGGTACATTATTTATCAATATGATCTGTACAAGTATTTGGCTGCCTCATCCTGCAAATAATTTCTGCTATGCAGCGCTTTACCAGGCACTAATTAGTAGCACTGTAGGTAATCTTACAGTATATTTTCCCTTGCCTTCAAAAGTCAAAGAGTGAAGAATAATGTTCCTAGGCTGATATTTTTATCCTTTTTTTATTCCTTAAGGAAAGACTACAGGAATAACTGCTAAAATTTGAAACATGCACATGTGGTCCTCACTGACTACTGATTTTGGATTTTACTTTGTATTTTTAAAAAATGGGGTTTCACATCAACAAAGACATTCATGCCTTTGCAAGTATAGCAGAAAATTTGTTTTAGCATTTAAGTGAATATGTTTTGAATTTGATTTTACAAACACTTTAATAGTGCAGCAACTTTCGGCACATTATTCTGTAACTTAATGGCTCTTGCGTGTCAAATTAGCAATGAATACTCATGCACTTCAAGTGATTCAGAACCAACAAGTAAAACTCCTTTGTGACACAGTATCTTGTAACAACATCCATTTACAGATCCAAATGTGCTGCTGTCCAAAGGTGATGGACAACACTTGTGTCCTCTAAGTGGCTAAGCTAATCATTTTCATAGCATATCATAGCTAATCATTTTGGACTTCTCAAGCAGCTCATCCTGATGAACACCAAGGGAAGAGATGCTCCATAAGTTATGACAGTAATACTCCTCTACAGTTTGCTGAGGTTTCTTTTTCTGGCAGACCTATGATCTGTTGCTTACATGAAGTCTGGGAAGCAAAGAATTTCATTATTGTTTTAGGAAGCGATCACGGGATGCTTTCCGGTAACACAGGCATGCAGAGCTATTGCTTTGCCTTGGTGTTTTACTTCATTTCCAGCAGCTCAAGGTTAGTCAAACTATTCAGCTGTCTAAGCATTTGTATGATGTTATATATAGTAGCTCTGTAGTTAAGACTTTAAGTAAGTATGACAGAAGGCAGTTGGAAAGAAAAGAAGAAAAGAGCAAGTGAAGGCAGAAGTTTGCAAATTTGGGAGGGATGCCAACATCACCTCAGACCACAATGTTAAGCTACAGGTTGGGTAGAGTTTCCCCAAGAACCATGGACCTGGGTATTTGTAGGAATCCTTATAATCCCTCCACCCTGTCAGAATCCATGCTGAATGTGATGCTGGGCCTTGAAGATGTAAACCATAGATGCATGCACCAGTTGCATCCACTTCTAGACTTTATGGATCATATTCTGGAGTTACAACTAAGGACTCAATCCTTGCATTTTAAAAACAGGCTCTTTTCTTCACAAAAGTCCAAAATCTAAGAGAACTAATAACACAGGATACTGGAAACCAATAATATATACATATTATATATGTAACCCCATCATTTTCAGTTTATTCATCCCAAAACACAATTTCTAAAAGAACAAATTACAAATACACAATACTGACCTGAATCTATTTTCTGCCCATTCATCTGTATATGAGAAGCTTTAAGTGCTTGTCTGAGCACAATTATTTCACAAGATATCATACTCCTCACTGGAGGTGGCCTTGTTACCGCAAAAAGTTTATTTTGATGACACACCCACAACAATTAAGGCAAAGAGCATAATTTCTTCTACTCAAAAGCCTCTAACTTGGCTAGAGCAGCTGTCTGCATGACTGACACCTTTTTTGCTTACCAGCTGTAAGCAAGGGCAGGGACCGGGACAGAGGAGGTACAGCAGACTGCTTTCTCAATTGCCACCAGCTGGCATCGACCTCGAGCAAGCTCCTGTCCTCCCTCACCATGTGTGCAGCACAGTGTCAACTCAAGACTAACATCTTTGCCAAATTTCCCTTCCCTTTTTATGCCTCTTCCTGCCCATCCAGAGCCTCATATCTATAATACAGTGAGAAACCTGCAGACTGGAGGTAACTTAATTTCCTACAGCGTGCACGTATGTATTTTTCTCACTTTTTTTATTCAGTCAACACCACAAACATGTATGCCGATGCCAGCTGTGCTGAGGGTAGTTGAAAAGCCGATTGAGCCCTCTGCCCCGACTCCAGAAGATGAGATACACAAGCACGTACTTTGAAGCGCTGTGCAGTCCTATGCCTGTAGAATGCTGCTATGCTTTAACATTTCTGTACTTCGCAATGTTTGTAGCAAAACGTTCCTTTCGAGCATTAGCCATCTGGCAAGGTTTGCTTATCAAATCTTTCCACATGCCTCAAGGGAGAGCTGTGGGCCATTCTAAGACAGTAACAAATACATTAGATAGGCCCTTGGTCTTTTTACATTTTATCTGTTTTAGTGGAGAGTAGGGAGAAGAGGAATATTCAACATGATACCTTATATTCTCCATTAAATTGCCCTGTATTTTGGTAGCACGTACCTTTCCTACACAATGAACAGTCTGTGCTTTCAAAGCACTTAAATAAATGTAGATTGGAAACACTAACCAGAAAGGAATGACACAGCCAGGCTAGGTATAATTATGACTCTAATATTCACATCAACTCAAAATATCTTAAATTGTTCATCACATCATAGCCAGTTATAAAAACCTGACACCTGAGAATAGGATGCTGGCTTACTTGAGTATTCGTATGACTAACCAAACACGTGCTTGAATTCAAGTTTCAGAATCAAGCCAATAGTTGGTAATTTATTCTATTTTGCGGATTCTCTTATTTGCAAAACACAGTTGCAATTTTTTTTCTTCACTCTTCAGAAGATACAAATTCAGTAGAAGAAAATGATGTCAGGCTTAAGGGAAGAAAAAGCAACCCAGTTATGGATTTGATTTAGTTGTTTGGAAGGCTGCTAATTCAAGCTCCCCCCTTTTTTATTTTTATATGACTACATAAGAAATTTCTGTCAGAACAATCAGCCAAAGAAACATCAAACACTATACTCGATAGAATACATCCAGTAAATAATCATGCTGGAATCAGTTTATCTCCAAGAAATTGAAGGGTATGGACTCCAGCTCTTATGTAAGATGCTTTATTTTGACTGAAACCAAGTGAAGACACCACCAATTTGGAAGATAAAATCTTCCCTCCATCTATTCTGCCTCTGCATACCCAGTACTTTATTAATGTTGATGTTCAAACTCTGGAAAGAACACACATTACAGATTGGGGTACCTCAATACCTCAATTCCCAATTTAAAAATCTTTCCTGAACAGACAAAAATTGATATATTACCTGACATTCTGTGAAAATGAAATATAGTTTTATGTCCATTTAAGCACAGAATCACTCAGGTTGGAAGGGACCTTGGAAGGTATATAGTCTGCCCTTCTGCTCACAGGAGGGTCAACTATGAGATAAGACCAGGTTGCTCAGGGCTTTACCCTGTTGCATCTTGAAACCTTCCAAGGATGAAGCCTGCACAACCTCTGTGGACAACCTGTCCCACTGCCCAAGTGTCCTTCTGAGGTAAGAATGTTCTGCTTTATAAAAGGTTGTTAACCTCCCATTTTTCAGTCCGCGGCCACTGCTCTTGTTCACTTGTTGTACACCCCAAAGCATGGCTCAGACTTCTCGGTTCCCTCCCTGTAGGCACCATGGACTTGCTGTTAGGTCCTCTGAAGCCATCTCTGTCCTGGGCTGAACAAGCCCCTCTTCCTCAGCCTGCCCCAGCACTGACCAATTTGGTGGCCCTCTTCTGAACTTGAATTTATCAACAACTTTCTTGTACTGGAGTGGGTAAGAGCCATCATCAGGACTCCAGGTGCTGTGTGGAGCAGAGTTCCAATTTTGAACTGCCCGCTGATGCAGCTGTGGCTACTGTTGGCCATCTCTGCTGCCACATCTCACTGCTAGCTCTGTCCAGCGCGCTGTCTGACAAGATCTCCAGCAGAGCTGCTCCCCAGCCAGTCATTGCAGAGGGATGGTCCATCCCAGCTGCAGGCCTTTGCGTTTGCCCTTGCTGGATTTCATGACTCCTCTTGGTTGCCTATGCTCTTCTGGACGGCAGCCCTACCCTCAAGCATATCGAGGGCCTCAGTTTATTGATGGTGCCTTCTGTCTTCTCCTCCAAGTCCTTGATAAAGATACTAAACAGGATAGGACCCTGGACAGACCCCTGCAGTACTGCACTTGTAACTGACCTCCAGGTAGAGTACAATCACTGAACTTTAGCCTGACCATCCAACTCTTTTTTTCACCCATCTGGTAGTCCATTGATCTCATCTGCAATGTCCTAACTTGGACAGAAGAATACTGTGGCAGATGGTGTTGAAAGCTTTGCTAAAGTCGAGGTAAATGACATTCACTGCTCTCCCCTTGTCCACCAATCCAGTAATTTTATCAAAAAAAGGCAGTCAGGTTCGTCAGACATGATTTATCCTTGGTAAATTAATGCTGGCTGCTCCCAATCACCTTCTTTACATGCCCAGAAATGTGCTCCAAGAGGACCTCTTCTACAATACCCCCATGGGTCACAGTGAGACTGAACCTCTGTAGTTCCCCAGATAGTCCTTTCTGCCTTTTATGAAGATAGGTGCAACATTTGCATTTCTCTACTCATTGGGCACCTACCCTGCTCTCACTGACTTTCAACGATGATAGAGTGGCCTTGCAAGTACATCAGTCAGCTCTCCAGGCAACTCTGAATGCAGCTAACCTGATCCCATGGACTTGTATGGGTTGTGCTCTCAAAACTAATCCCTGGCTCAGTCCTCATCCACTGCTGGTCATTCTCCTCCTCCTCCTCCAAGTCTTTCACTAAGCACAGAGGCCAGGGAGACCTTTCTGGTGAAGACTGAGGCAAAGAAGATACTGACCCTATTAGCCTTATCTGTGCCTAAATCACCCACCCTATTCATCAATGGGCTCACATTTTCCTTGTTTAGCCTTTTACTATTAATGTAGCACTAGAAACTTTTCTTTCCCTGCGTTTCCCTTACCACTTTCAACTCCAGTTGAGCTTTGGCTTTCCCAACACCATGCATACAAGGCTGGGCAGTGTTTCCATACTCCTCCTCTGTAACTTGTCCTTGCTTCCATGTGCTATGTACATTATTTGTGTCCTAGACCTCATTCCTGAGTTCCCTTTTTACCCAAGCTGGTCTCCTGATATAGTTACTAGCTTTCCTAAGTATCAGGATGGAGCATTTTTTTGCTGTCCTTAAGGACCTTTAGATGTTGTCCTTAAAGACCTTCCAGCTCTGTCAAGCTCCTTTGTTCTTCAGAGCTGCCTCCCTTGGGATCCCATCTACAAGTTCCCTGCAGAAGCCCAAGTTTGCTCTCCTGAAGCCCAGGGTCTGTGTTCTGCTACCTGCCTTCCGCACTGTCCTCTGATTTTGAACTGCAGTATTTCAAGGTCCCTGCAGTTAAGGCTGTCACAGATTAATTATCACATGCAGTTGAACAAAATGCTTCCTTGTTTTTCATAGCAAATCCAGGACACTATCACACTTGGCCAGCCAATCTAGCATCCATGTGATGTAGTGATATCTGGCATTGGTTCCAAGCCTCCTGGATTGCTTGCACCTCATTTTATTACCATTGTAAGATGCACTGTTAGAAGGGCAACATTTTTTTCCCCTGGAGGATTTCTAAGCAAACTTTTTTTTAATTTCAGCATCACAGTTCAGCATCTTTTGATTATACCTCAACCTTGCAATATTCCCCTCTGGTTTTCATCCTACATATACCTTCATAGGTTGTTAGATCTTTTTCACACTAAAATGAAAATTCTACACAGATCTGTACTTGAATCCATAGGATCATCAGTACTTTCTCAAAGTGAGCTCCCCTTCACTCTTTAATTTATGTAAATCTTTCCAAATGCTCTGTATTAAGAGTTTTCCTTTGGTATATACATACCTGAAGTTAAGCTTACTTGTTTTGTTGCTTGTCCCAGAATGAAAGACTTCAACCTAACTGTCAGATCCTCTCTCTAAGTCCATAAGAGCACGGAAGAGCAGGATGATACAGCTATTTCAAGCCAGAAATATATCGCAGAAAGAAGAGTGGTTTTTAGCTTCCACTAGGCCAATTTGGTAACTAAGGTCCAAATACCTTAAATAACAAATCTTTCTCCTATTTGCAAATAACATAATACAATCCTTCACATACAACAAGGCTCAGTTTGGGAAAGAATTGGCAGCTGGGGAGTTTTGTGCAAAGCCTAAAGGCTTTGAGGTTTTATTTTAGGATTACTGTTGGCTTGTGAGACTCAGTGTGTCAGGCTATTAATTAATTCTTTAATATACTTATATGTAGCCCTAAACACTACACAAAGGACTGGGAAACTGTGTAACTCAAGTCAAGTAATTATGTTTCAAGTTAACCCTTTCTTTTCTTATACGTCTGTACTGTGTCTGAATACAAAGATCAGTTTAACTAGCAAAAATTGAATCTGACTGCTCTGTTAGACCAAATGTTGCTTGCTATTTTGCATATGTCAATCTTCAGTACAATCAATAAGCAACTGTATGGCAAAAGGGGAGTACAGGATGAGTTGTTTCTCAGCTGTTTCTCAGGCAAAGGGAGCTTGTGCAAAGGAACAGTGTATGCAACTCTGCCAAAGACTGGAAAGAGACCCACTGCAATCAACAGACTAATCCTTTGCACGCATGTTTCAAACTTTCTCTACACCAGAGTACACAAGCTGAAAAGAAGAATGTTAAGAAATGAGAGATTCCTCAAGCAGGCAGGCTCAGATGCAGAAATCAAAGATGACAGTAAAAGGGTAATAAGAGTTCAATGCTACAAAATACTCAGTATTGTGAACATATATGAATATCAGAAGCACCTTCCAGATTTGAGGATGTCACAGGATCACTCAGCACCTCGAAGAACAGATGTGGCAAATACTGATTTGAGCAAAACTCTTTGCAGAAGAGTGTGATCAGAAAAAAACAAATTCCAAACAAGGAATGGCACACATTACTTCAAAAATAAATTGATTTTTTGGCTGAGAATTTACAAAGAAATGGGGCAAGTATGGAGTATGTATTTTTTCACAGCTGAGTAATGCTCTGATCAACCATGTGCTTTGTAAACATCTCCCTGAATGTCAGGTCAGATGAATCAGTCACATCTGAGTTTTTCCTTCTTCAAATACAATCAGTTTTTTTCTTCGTGTCTATAGCTGAGTTTCTGTGATGTGAAACTTTCTCATTCCAGGCCAACTTGTAGCTTGGTAAGAAATAGCCACAGTACTCCACCTTGCAAACAACGTCTACCCAGTCCATTTGAGTACCGTACTGACACAGCAGTCAGTATAAACACACTCAGACAGTGTACAATCACATTAATGTAAGGACAAGTCTCGAGTCAGCCTTGCTGAGGCATGCAGAGCTTAGGAGAGCAGTGGGTGAAGCACCCAGAGAGACCTCCTCAAGCAGAGTGGCCCTGATCCAGGCCCTAATACCAGGTAATGCCCTAAAGACCTGCTTGCTTCTCTTCAGAATGGTAAGAAAAGAAATCTAAGGGCCACATGTGCGCACACACACACACACACACACACACACAGTATCAGAGTAACTGTGTTTGTGCTTTCCTGGGCACCACTACATTAAGCAATTCTTGGCTGTTAGGCTTTTATTATTATTACTACTTTGTGTCGTGAACTCAAGCCATATATATAAGTGCTATAAGAATAACTGTAGGTTTAGATAGGTTGAAATCTTGAGCTAATTAATTTAATGCTTTATTAACAGCAAGAACAAAGTACCTAAACCAAAACCTAGTCAAAACGGGCAAAACCCCCAAGTAACTTGTGGAAAGAGATACAAAGCACACTTTTAAAAAATGTCACTCAGACTGAATTTTCAACCACCTCTTTGTTCACACTCGGTAGGCACAAAAGGATCACAGAGCAGGTCTGACTCCTGCTCCTGCTCCCCAAGGATAGGGCTCTCCATATAATTCCTTTGTGTACAGCTGTTTCACACAAAGTGCAAAAGAGATGTTCCAGCACAGATTGCAAGCACCATAGCACTTTGGCCTGGGGCACAAGAGAAGGTGGGGTTGTGTTGGTGGAAGAACATGTGGTCCTGCCTCTCCCCAGTTTTGTGTCCTTGAGCACTGATGCAGGGATGCACTGTAGATACGACAAATGCCAGCACCCAAAGTAGCCCGCTTCATTGTCCATCACAGAAGATGATTGTACTGTACCTATGTCGTTTGGTTGCTCTGCGAATTTGGCGACACCAAAAGAAAAAAGCCCTTTCTGGGTATCAAAGTCCATATCAACACAGAATCCTACAGAGGTCTTTACCCTCCTCTCCCTTGGGCACAGCTTTTAAAGGTGCTGCAAATCAGAGAGTAATAGAATCGTAAGATCATTGAGTCCAACCGTCAACTCAACAGGACATGGTTTAGTGGGCATGGTGGTGAAGTGCTTCATCTTCTTCTCCTGGCCATGCTTTGCTTACTTTTGGTCTCAGAGTGACCTTCTCACCACCCCTTTCTTTGGACCCTTTCTCTAACCACCTATATTTCAACAATTCATCTTATTTGCACTTTTTTTTATTTCCATCTATGTATGTGATTTTCCATTACAGGTTTGCTCATCTTTTCCTGGCTGAACACTCAAATAAAAGGACCCCAAGCATTGCAGCAGCATGCCGTATATATCAGAACAAGAACTCAGCCTCTACCAACCCTCAGTATGATAACTATAAGTAGAATCCTCTCATCCTACTTGAAAAACAATCTGAATCCCCTTGGATTTAAAACAAAACAAAGCATTGTCAAAATAAACCAACCTCATGTTTAATACCAAATTACTTTCAAACACAGGGTTTTATTGTTTTGAGGTAGGTTGAACAGCCTACAAATACCTGAATGCTGCTCAGAATCTGAAAACTTGAAGAACAAAATTAGTCCAAACCTCAGTCAGAAGTGCTAAAAGCTTTGTAGTTGTGTACAGTATTAACTCAGCATTAAAGCAGAAGCCAGCGTTCAGGCTGGTTGTTGATTTAAATTATGTAGAAAAGTAAACCAATTCAAAATACGCTCTTCCACTTCACTGATTTATTCACATGTACAATTTCACTAATGCTAGCTAGAAGCACAGAAGTTCATTAATGGAGAGATTAAGGCTCAAAATCCTCTTCCTGAAAAATTTGAAAAGACATCAGTGAGTTTAACTTCTCACAGAGTGCTGTAAGTGACTGAAGCATCTCCTGAGTACCACAGTGTTATGGGTTTGTGTGGCGCGTTTTCCCTTGGTGGCAGGGGAGGGGGGCTGCAGAGGTGGTTCCTTTAAGAAGTTGCTGGAAGAATTCGCTGTCCCAAAATGTCGGACCCGCGCGCCAAAATGTCGGACCCGCCTCTAGGC
>VYZV01027843.1:47058-75071 GCA_013401275.1 Pandion haliaetus | reverse complement strand
GGGGGGAGGAGGTAGAAAGCACTGAGAATGGAGCTGAGCCGGGAAGGAGGGAGGGGTGGGGGGAAGGGGTTCTGAGGTTGGGTTTCCCTTCCTAATACTCTTGTGTTTTGTTTTTTATTTGATTTGTAGCAAATGAAATGGATTTTGTTTCTTCCCCAAGTTGAGCCTGTCTTTTGCCTGTGACCATAAGTGGGGAGTGATCCCTCCCAGTCCTTGTCTCGACCCACAAGCCTGCCTTTGGATTTTCTCCTCATCCCAACGTGGCCAGGCGAGGGGGTGGGGGGTGAGCGAGCGGCTTCGTGGTGCTTTGTTACCGACTGAGCTGACCTGAAACCACGACACACAGTTAAAAGAAATAAAATTGTATACCTATTTAAGTGCCTAGTAATTCAGAATAGAATCACTAAGCTGCCCTGCTGCCTGAAACTCTGTCATTCAGAAGTTGTTAGCCACTGCAATAGGTCTTTTATGTCTGAAGCAGAGGTAATTATTCTTTCACCAGAATTAAAATTATGTAACTACTGTGGGGCTTTTTTCTCAAAAATTGACACACACACAAAAAAAAAATTAAAAAATAAAAAAGAAAGAAACAACTGGTGAATGGAAGTTTGATAAAAGTTTGTGGTTCTTACTGAAGAGAAATAACAGCTTTTGAATCATTCTAACTGGACTACTGTGTTTTAGTAAAGCAAAAAAAAGCTTCCTTTTTCCATTCCAGAACATTTAAAACAAATCTTCAGCAGTACTCAAATGTGGTAAATAATGAGAATTTTCTTATCCAAATTCCAGGTTATTGAAAATGGGTGAAAAATGAACATACATCTCTTCATCCCCTTCATGTTCATTGCAGAAATAATTAAACTAACACACATCTAATGAGCCCATTTATAGTAAAAGAAGTGCATGTTTTACAAGGCTATACCTTCTGAGATATCTGGGGCAGATTTGGTAAGTATAGCACCATACTCAAGAACAAAAAGGTGAAACAGTTCACTAAAACATTAATATCCCCACAGCCTGTCAAAAAAGTTTATATCAGGATATAAGTTCTGTCCTTTTTTCCCTAGAGAGTCTCTATTATAACAACTCTATTTCATGTTTCACTCAAACAGGATTTTAAGCATGATTATTCAATAGATCTATATAAAACACAAAAAAACTTTGCCCAGCTTGGTCTAACATGAAAATACAACTTGGCAAACAAAACTCGTTCCTTTCTTAGAGCATCCATTTTCCTACTAAAGAAACTGAGAGGTGCTATCGCATACCTCCGAGGCTTCTTCACAGCTGGACCTTCCTTTGGAGATACAGTATCTGCACTATGCAACCCCCCATTAGTTACAGCTCAGAGATCCTCTGGAGGTGCACCGTTCATGCCTCACCAACTTACCAAACCCCATTCACTCTTTTTAAGGAAAAAACACCACCAGGCACAGGCAATCACTCACCAGTGACAGCCCCGTTGTTGGACAAATGTGATAAAAACACATTTTCCTGGCCTCGTCACAGTTTCATGGACAGTCCACTCTCAGCCCCTTAGACCTGCATCAAACATCTTCAAACCTCTAAGACTGTTCTGTGTCACCCCTTCATGATCACGGCAGCCATCCCTTAGAGTCATAGAACCATAGAATCGTTTAGGTTGGAAAAGACCTTTAAGATCATCGAGTCCAACCGTCAAGCCAACACCACCATGCCCACTAAACCATGTCCTTGATCACTGCCTCTCCCAGATGCAGCTTCTGCCTGACTCTCCCCACTGAGGGACAGTGGTGGGCAACTGCCTACCCACCAGCTATCCCCGGCTAGCAAGGATGGAGCATTTGGGGTTTTGCTCTGTGCCTGTGCCTCACCACTGTGCTCACCCTACCTGCCACGTGGGCAAGCTCGAGCTCGTCCCCAGCCATGCGTTTGGCACACCTTTCCAACGGTGGCCTTTTCCTTTGGTCTTAAATACCTGGTTAGGAGTCGTATCATCATCCAAACACATGCCATAGTAGCAAGCATTTATTTTCTGGTTTGCCTTTGAAAATCTATTGTGAAAGCATCAGGCAACACCATGTTGAAAGCAACCAACCTTCCTTCTCAACCTTGCCTATCTTGTAAAAACAAAAAAAAAAGAAAAAGCAGACTTTGATTCCCTTACTTGAAACTTCTATCTAAAGTAGAAATAAAGTAGAATTAAAAATTAGCATTCTTCTCTTTTTTTAAACAGCTTTTTCTTCTCTTGCAAAAAAAGTTTGTTCAACAGTTTACTTCACATTAATTTCCTATTTTGACAACCCCAGAGAATACTAAATCAAGAAGTTTAGCCAGTTTGATGCTGTGAAAAGCACAGAAAAGGGGTAAAAAAATCTTAGGAAATGGTTTTTCATGAAGGTTTTCATGTTTTTTCATCTATTCTTTTTTCATATGGCATTTTGCAAATTTATTTTGGTTTTATATGGGTTCTTCAGCAGTGACTGTAATTATCGGGACAAGTTACCTTTTTGGATTTTCATCTGGCAAAAAGAGATTAATTACACCAAAAACTTACTAAGCTGCCATCCTATCCATGTGAACAAAATCTAAGTATGTCAAATATGTCAGATGAAATTAATCAGGAAAAATCTGTTACTTTGTATTGTGCTCATCTATGACCAAAAAACTGAGACTTATGATGCAAATATCAAATTAGCATGCAAAACATTAAAAATTCAGGTTTGGGAAAGAAGGAAACAACAGTTAGAGGAGAAGAAAAGGAATACAACTGTGTTTAATGCAATTATTAGGTGTACAGTAGGTTAAAACATCAGCTTGCAGCAATCCTAAAGAAAAAGAGATACTCCCAGGTGGTATTATTCTATACAGCTTTATGCCTCATCCTAACAAAGAGCCTTGAATTGTGCTTCTCCACATCCAGCAAACACCCATGGGCTCACAAGAAGAAGAGCCTTTTCAGATTATTATTGTCGGCTGCCTTTACATATTGTTGCAACTGCCACTTTTTAAAATGTTAATCACCCTGGAAGAAACATTGACAAAGCCTGATATTTGAAAGAAAGAGCACTAAGGTGAGCCCACCAAGCAAGCAATTTATCACTACAGCTTGCATTCACCTCACCTGCTTGGCAATTTAAAGATCACACACTTAATGAAGTCAGCTACCCAGGGGAATTATGGCATTACCCTTTACAAACAACATAAATATTAACAAGGATTTTACCTCCTAACCATTAAAAAACTGTAGGTTGTAATAACTCCAATTACAATAACAGTAAATTCTCACCCTAATTCCCACCTTCCCCCAATCCTCAGTTTTATAATCAATAACATTTTTGTGGATTTAAAATTTACTTATCATCCACAATTCAGAAGCCTTTTCAGATGTAAACTCACAACACACCAGCGAAACACACATTGCTCTCCCCACTCTGAAAAACAGGTGCTGTAATACGCTTGAAGGTTTGTCTATGTTATGGGTTTGTGTGGCACGGTTTTCTTTGGTGGCAGGGGAGGGGGGCTGCAGAGATGGCCCCTTTAAGAAGCTGCTGGAAAATTCCCCGCGCCAAAATGTCGGACCCACCTCTAGGAGAGGAGTGACGGTGAGAGCGCCTCTGGGAGAACATATTTAAGAAGGGGAACCAGCAGTGTGGGGTTGGAACATGAGAGGAACACCTCTGCCGATACTGGAGTCAGTGAAGAAGGAGGGGGAGGAGGGGGCGCCTGAGGAGGCTGATGGCCCTGCAGCCCGTGGTGAGAAGGCAGGCTGTCCCCCTGCAGCCCATGGAGGTGAACGCTGGAGCGGAGGCTCCCGAAGATGGCCGTAACTCCATGGTAAAAACCGCGCTGAAGCAGTGTGAGACTAGAGAGCAGCCCGCGGAAAGGACCCGCGCCAGGGAAGTTCGGGAAGAACTGAAGCCCGCGGAAAGGACCCGCGCCAGGGAAGTTCGGGAAGAACTGAAGCCCGCGGAAAGGACCCGCGCCAGGGAAGTTTGTGAGGAACTGCAGCCCGCGGAAAGGAACCACGTTGGAGAAGTTGGTGAAGGACTGTCTCCCGTGGGAGGGACCCCACGGTGGAGCAGGGGACGAGTGAGGAATCTTCCCCCTGAGGAAAGGAGCGGCAGGGATAACGTGTGGCGAGCTGACCTTAACCCCCATCCCCTGTTCCCCTGCACTGCCGGGGGGGAGGAGGTAGAAAGCACTGTGAATGGAGCTGAGCTGGGAAGGCAGGAGGGGTGGGTGGACGTGTTCTGATGTTTGGTGTCCCTTCCTAATACCCTTGTGTTTTGTTTTTGTTTTGATTTGTAGTAAATTTAAATTGATTTTGTTTCTTCCCCAAGTTGAGCCTGTCTTTTGCCCATGACCATAAGTGGGGAGTGATTCCTCCCAGTCCTTGTCTCGACCCACGAGCCTGCCTTTGGATTTTCTCCTCATCCCAATGTGGCTAGGGGAGGGGGTGGGGGGTAAGTGAGCAGCTTCGTGGTGCTTTGTTACCGACTGAGCTGAAACCATGACATTCCACAAAACGGAGCTGATGAGGCTGATGTGAATTTACAGCTTCCCAGCTACTTCAAGGCAACTCATACATCTGCATCACAAGGACGCAGTGGATGCAGCTGCCTCGTGGCACGTCTAACCAGGATCAGCTGCCAAGAGGCCCCAGTGCAGACGTATCTGCAGGGCAACGCGGCTGCCAGCAACCAATGTTCGTCCCCATTCTGGTCTGCAGTTTCAGCTGGATCAGTGAGGTAGCCTCACTGGGCCACGCTGGGTTTTGTTGAAGTGGGCATAGGTTGCATGCCCTGGTCCGGGGATGCCAGCAGGCTGGGTGGCCATGTCAACACCTGCCCTTTAGCAGCAGCGTCACCTTAGACCCATTTAAGCTACATGTGGAATTATATCTCACTCCTTTTTAATATACTTCATGGTAATGTCTCCATGTTACACACTCTGTGCAACTTGCCCAAACCCAAGAAAATAGGTATATCTGTACCGGTACTTTTGCAAGAGAAGCAGAAGGTAGCAAAGCCAAGTCCAGACGAAAACAGAGGGACTTCCTTGGAAGGGTAGATGAATTATCTCAAGGTGTGATCTGAGGACAGTTCAAACTAACCTGTGGTGAAGCTGCCATCCACTTCCCTCAGCCCATGAACTAATCTCAGCAGAAAAAAAGCAGTATGCTTGTGGAAAGCAGGACCTCCTACAACTTCAGCTAACACTACTTTATTCCACCACTACTGCTGCAGCTGCAGGTTATTTGCAATTAACTAGCCAAATGACAGACCTTCCCACACTTCATTTCAGCACAAACACAAACCACTTGTTTCTCCCCCACACCAGTTTGTAACTCGGCTAATCCTAACATAACATGTGGTCCATACAAGATATATTGCCTGCACAGGGCTCTAGAGTTCTGGGCCTATAAATGTGGACTGAAACCCAAGGAGCTTTCCAAGGAGTATGAGGAAACCAAAATCTGTATTTATGAGTGCTGCTATATAAGCTTACTGCTTTGAAGGGTGTGGCAGGTGCCAAAAAGGGTTTATTAAAACAGTAAGGATCTGCACTTAATTCTGGTGCTTCTTTATACACTCAGTATTCTTTGCCTGCATATGATCACCCCTGTAATCCTGTCACTCATCTACCAAAAGAAACCACGCTGCTAGGAGATAAGACAGCAACTTAAGGCAGAATTCTGCTCAGAACAGAGAAATTTCATTATGGACCAATTTGAAAATTAACAATTACCTAGAAATATAATGGCTTTGTACTCTTCAAAAACTCTTACACTCAGGTTTGCAATTAAGCTCA
This sequence comes from Pandion haliaetus, assembly GCA_013401275.1. NCBI lineage: Eukaryota > Metazoa > Chordata > Aves > Accipitriformes > Pandionidae > Pandion > Pandion haliaetus. Next base: position 69,278 of record VYZV01027843.1, on the reverse strand, counting down.
TGTATCACGTTTTGTGAACACAATGGTAGGTATCCAATATATAACTTCTTGTAGGAAAATTAATTTACTGATTTTGGGTTAGGTGTTCTTTTTTTTTTCCCTGTCTACACTGCAGCACAATTCTGGACATGACAGCAGATAGCCGTTCCATCTGGTTCACATTAGTTGGTGAAATGCTGGCTCATCCTGCCATTTCCAACCAAACTTTCCCTCCAACTGCAAAACTACAAGTCTGACAGTCACCCTCTAAATTTTCTTCTAGTAGGGTCCACTCAATTTTAAATTAACTCCAGCATTCACGTTGCCCTCCTTTCTACTCCAACACATTAAAAATTATTAAAACTGTAATTAGGTTATAAAAGCGATACATATCTAATAACTAAAAGATGTTGTTCTTCTTGTACTTACTTCAGCTTGTAATTCAGCAGTATAGCAGAAGTACAATATTGTGCTATAATGCTTTTCACGTTGCAATAAATTAAAATATTTTGGAACAGTCAGCATACATTTGTATGAAAACTCTGTATCAGCTTTCATGCCAATTATTCTCTAAGTATTTACAAGAAAAGATTCAGGTAAGCATGCCATTTGAAAAGGACAAGCTGCCAAATACTCAGCTCACAGAAATCATTTTCTTCTAATTTCCTATACGGTAACTCCATTTTTTTCCATTTTATATTATGCAAATTTACTTCTCAGCCTCTACACAATGCTATTTAAAACTACACTTCTGTCTTGAACTTTCTACAGTGACTATGATTATGTCTGGCATTCAGAAACTAAAAGGCATTTTTAAATTACATTTAGAAAGGATATGTTTTACGTTATCAATTAGGATCTATATCTTTATTTGTCATATACAAATCTTGAAAATACTCATATACAAGATATATATGCATAGGTACTGAAAAACTTAGACTTCAGATTAGACTCTCCATGCTTCTCCATACAATAAATTTGAAGGAGAAAGGTGATCTTCAGGTAAAGGCTATAAGCCTGCACTTGAGCCACCTCTGTCAGGATGAAAAAACCTTTGCAATTTTCCTGTGTCTTGTAACCCCATTAGCAAAATACAAATAGTAATTATATGACTATACAGCTCAGTGGTGCATAATAAAACTACAAATAAAGACAATACAGATAGCTTGAGTTAACTTTGAAGTAGCTAGCATAGTTTCTGCGAGCCATATAACCTTGACCATACCTGGTGGCAGATCGGACATGTGTACTCCTGTTTTGCAGGAACGCAGCTGCAGGAGCCTCAGTCACCCCCAGCCACCTGCCCACCCCTCTGCACGGGCAGTGAAGAGAAGATGCACAGAGAGCCATCGCCGCTGACTGTTCGCTACCCGGCACAGGCAACGGCACCAACACAGTGCCACGCAAAAATAATTGTCTCGGATGAATTCAACCATGAAACTTATCTTAGAAAAAATATGTCTATGCTTATATAACACAATTACGAAATCATTATATATTACTAATACATATAAAAGTCTGAAGTAGAAGCCTTTTACATCAAAAAGAAAATATGGCAAAGCATTTACAACTAAATTTTTTATGTATATTCCATATGAGATATTGTAACAGGCATTCAAGAACACTGTGGCTGTTGAATCTCTGGTAATACATATTTTCACCTTTCCACTCTGAATACCAAATCTGCTTTACACTGATCACTACAATGGAAAATGAAACATTTTAAATAACTGCAGCAATTGTATTGAATTAGTATTATGTCCCTCCATAACTGTGGTTTTTCCTGTATGTATAGGTCTAAGTGCTGATGACACAAACTAGAGGAAAGCCATATGACAACATGGAGAACCACCTCTCAGCTTGTACAGTTATTATATTCCAATGCTGTCGTGGTTTCGGTTTCAGCCCAGCTAGTAACAAAGCACCAAGCAGCCGCTTGCTCACCCCCCCACCCCCGCACCTGGCCACATTGGGATGAGGAGAAAATACAAAGGCAGACTCGTGGGTCGAGACAAGGACTGGGAGGGATCACTCTCCACTTATGGTCACAGGCAAAAGACAGGCTCAACTTGGGGAAGAAACAAAATCAATTTAATTTACTACAAATCAAATCAAAAACAAAACACAAGGGTATTAGGAAGGGACACCAAACATCAGAACACCTCCACCCACCCCTCCTGCCTTCCCGGCTCAGCTCCATTCACAGTGCTTTCTACCTCCTCCCCCCGGCAGTGCAGGGGAACAGGGGATGGGGGTTGAGTCAGCTCGCCACACNGGCGCCGGTCCTTTCTGCGGGCTTCAGTTCTTCCCGAACTTCCCTGGCGCGGGTCCTTTCCGCGGGCTGCTCTCCAGTCTCACACTGCTTCAGCGCGGTTTTTACCATGGAGTTACGGCCCTCTTCGGGAGCCTCCGCTCCACCGTTCACCTCCATGGGCTGCAGGGGGACAGCCTGCCTTCTCACCACGGGCTGCAGGGCCATCAGCCTCCTCAGGCGCCCCCTCCTCCCCCTCCTTCTTCACTGACTCCAGTATCGGCAGAGGTGTTCCTCTCATGTTCCAACCCCACACTGCTGGTTCCCCTTCTTAAATATGTTCTCCCAGAGGCGCTCTCACCATCACTGCTGGGATCGGCCTGGGCCAGAGGCGGGTCCGACCTTTTGGCGCCAGGGGAGCTTCTAGCAGCTTCTTACAGGAGCCACCTCTGCAGCCCCCTCCCCCACTACCAAAGAAAACTGTGCCACACAAACCCAGAACAAATGCCTACCCACAGCCTCTTGTCTGGAGATTATGAAGTCAATGTAGTGCTGGGCTATGAAGTGCTGTGTAATTTCAGCCATGTGAGACCATATTAAGGTTGACTTTAGGACTAACTTGGTTTGCACAAGCTGTTGCAGATACCTGCAGCGGTAGGCAAAAATCATTGCGTTTGTTTTCAAAAATTATAAGGAACAACATGACTTTAGCATGCGAAGAGCAGGGGGATGCTCGCTTCTGGGAATGAGCCCTATCCTTACTGAGCTCGTATCTGAATATGGCCCAAAAATTAAGTTGGGACTAGAAAAAGAGCAACAATTGCTTCAAGGAAGAGGGATAAATTAGTACAGCTCTCCCTCCCAAGCACCCAGAGGACAGGATGCGCAGAAGGCAAGCAGGAGTGAAGAGCCACTTAGCCTTCCTTTCAAATCCACCAGGGAAATGTCTGTCCCCGTCACTGCACTCTTGTGACAGCACTGTTGAAGAAAGGTGAAGCAGCTCTGTGAAATGTAGCTCTTTCAAGAGTACTTATCTGCTATCTAGTAAAAACCCGTTCTGAAGGCAAGCTAGAGGCCCTCTTGATGCCTTTATATAAAAACGCTCCCTTTCAAAATAGGCAAGTTTACCTTTGCGTATTACTACTAATTACCTGTTGACCTCAGTGGATGTTTTTATCTCCCTGCCTTGGGCTTTATGGGCCACATTTAGTGCTAGCTCCTCCAAAATTTGGACTACTGAAATTCGTGATAATTAGTGAAAAGAAGGTTCACAGTATGCTTGTCCTGTCTCCAGCAACTGCTACAGCTGACTATTAGAGACATGATATTGTGCTAGATGACACATTGTATGGATTTCTCATGTTACCAAATTTATCTTTCGCCAAGAATGCCTTCCTCTCCTAAAAATAAAAATATGAAGACTTGGATCTAAACTTCACTCATAATAAATGCTGCAAGCCACAGGAATGATACATCATCAAAGACAAGAAAACACTTTTGTTAAAACAGAAGAAATATTCTAAAGTGTAATTCAGCAAAAAAAAGTAAATCATCAAAACAAGCTGAAATTAAAAAAAAAAAAACATGACCACCAAATTTAAAAATAATGTTGTGGGATCAGCTATATAATTCAATCTGTATACACACAAAATAATTCCTACTGGCTAGCAACTAAACTTCCTCTGGAATTTATGGCCCAGCCCTACTCTCACAGTAATGAATGCTTAGGAATCTTTTACTGAAATAAATGCTTACGAGTCTTTTAGTTTTATTGGAAGACATATGGATCTTCCACTCAAGTAAAGTTATTGCTGAGTCTTAATGATATTTTTTTTTCAACAGTACAATATTATTACTTTCTAAACATTCATGGTTTGTCATTTTGGCACTGATTTCCAGTACCTATTAATAATGGTATTGCTTCTATTTCCTGGAACAAGTATAGTCATTCAGGGGCAACCTGCACTGCCCGAGGTACTTCTGCAACCATGCTGCACATGCATATTTGAATTACGCGTCTCCAGCAGTTAATCCCTCCTACGGCTTGTCCTGTTTGGATCAATGTAAAGCCTAATCTCGTCCAAACAGGAGCTTTTCAGATTTCTCACAGCTAGGTAATACCTGTTTCCCCTTACTCTTAATTTATAGGTGGTTGCAGTTCACTGAATACTGAAAACTATGAAAATGCTGTCCTACAGGTACAGGTTAGAGACATAATCATGCAAACAGGTTTTTTTTAAAAGGTTGGTCACTTTTAAAATATATGAATTAGCTTCTGTATGTGAGATTCATCTCCACAGACTTAATCAAGATAAGGTTTAGACCTCCAGTTATTAAGGATAGAAATATAACTTTATTTCCCTCTGTTCATTAATAAAAGCAAGATTCCTTTCTGACATCTTTAAGAAGTGCTGTCCCAGTAGTAGCATATTTAAATCTGTATATTTGAGAGAAAGAAAGAAAACTATAAAAATGAGACTTATATTTTGTAGAAGTGAATACAAACTGGAGAAATCCCCCCATTGAAGATGCTTTGACAATGAGCGGAAGAGCAGTATCCATTTTTTGCAGTATTACTGTTACACAAGTTTGTGATCCAAGATGCAGAACTAAAATCTGCCTTTCCAGCTTTTGACTTCTGAAAGTTCTGAGTAGGGTTTCTAATTTGGATTTGGGTCATTTGTACTCTTGTTACCTGCCTCTGTGTTGCTCCCATTGATTTTAACCTAAAATGACACTTTTAGAAAGTGCTTGTCTAGTTCCATGTTGAAGCTGAAAAGTGCAATCTCAAATCTTTCTCTTTGAAAGATGCAAAACCTAAAACCCAGCTATAGTTGCCAGTTCTCTGTACTCCATAGCCCCACACGTTGTTTCTATGCAGTGAAGGCAAGGGGATATGTAGTCTAGAAAATGATTCAGTGACCCATCCAGAACAACACGCCTAGAACAAACAGAAGCTAATGAATCTGATTGCTGCTTGCATGAAACGAAGAACAGGTGGCAAGGCAAAGGCTGGCACAGTGATTAAAAGAAAAACCACCCCAAACCAGCCAGATGTTCAGCTGAACAACTTGTGGGTGAGGAACGTTAGGACAGTCTCATGGGAAAAGTGGCAATTCGAACTGCTCCCTTGGTGTCTTCTCTCTTCTGGTACAGCATGCCAGAAATAACAGTAAAAGAAGTTCAATTTGGGATGAGACTAAAGAATAGGGAAAAGAAGCTGTATCACATACTGTCAATCAAAAGGGAGTTTATTCTGGCATTTTTGGTTCAGGCCCAGTTCAGGGTGTTGTACTGACCTGGGTAGCTCTGCCATGCTACCACAGCAAGACTTGAATACTGATGTGGAGAATCCCATGACAGATATGGCAGGGCCCTTTGAGGAAAAAATGGTCTCGGCTATGGAAATTTCTCATTACCACTGTAGAGTCATTTGGTTTGGGTACCGGATAGAGGGAGGGAGGAGGGCCAGTTCCACAACAATCACAGTATAAAACACCTCTCACAGGAACGTCTAAAGCCATTTCATAAATACTGATGTAGTGTCCCGAGACCCTGACAATTTTCAGAAATAATATGCTTGTATTGTGAAAAGCTACTCTGCTGTCTGGAGGCATTATTGAATTGCACAAGACCATAAATGCATAACAAATCTCTCAATAAATGTAGGTTATTGTAGAAGAACTGTAAGAAAATATTGTGGTATAAAGACGGGGCGGTAAGGAGGGAAGCTGATCTCTCCTGAGAGTGATGCACCACGTTTCCACCTCCAGCTGCTTACAGCCACCACCTGTCACCAACCTGCCACCGAGGACATGCAGCCCCTCTTGCGGGACAGTGCTGCTCAGTGGGGCTCAGACCTCCCTTCCTCCTAGTTAAGCTTTTGCTTTTAAACCCTCCCCGGGGCAGGCACCCATCTTACTTCCCCCTCGTTAGAGCTCGGTGCCTTGCCAGGCTGCAGCAATGATGGCAGAAGAGATGCTTACCTTTCAGTGTGACAAATTTATGGCTCAAAAGGTGTGCAGCTGAAAGCGGCTTTATTTTTTACACACACAATTTCCCCCCACATATACACTCGTCTTAATATGCCTTTAATCTTGTTAGCAGGCAAGTACTCAGAAGCAAACCGCAAAAACTCCATTAAGTGTCATGAATGCTCTCAGCCTAGATGCAATTTTAATTTAACTAATGTTCTTTAATAACATGGCATCTGACAGGCAAAACTATTTCCATTGAAAAAAGAAAATGCATGGGAAATTTCAACGACTGTTAATTTTGTGAATACATAACTTTAAGCAAATTATATTATTAAAAATTATGTTATTCCTCACAAGATCCAGTCGCCAAAACAGTATTTCTCAGCACTAATAACATTTTGACTTTTATACCTAGAAAGCTATTATTAGGTACCCATTGCAATACAGTGATCATAGTGATTGCTCTCATAACCAAACAGGGAAACACTTCCAACCAACTGGAAAAAAAAAGAAAAACCAAAAACAATGGAGCTATCCCAACGCACTGCAAAAAGGCAAATAAAACTTATACTTCTTTTTGCTGAAGTTACTGATTTTTTTTTTTTTTTTAAATGGCCATCTATCCGTACCCCTGGATTGGGGGCAGGGGTACCATACAGAGATACAAAAATGCCCTCATATTGTGTATTTGATCAACAATGAAACTACTCAAAACTCAGCTATGATTGGACTTCTTCAGGTGAACACCCAGGTGGACAGTGACCGATTTAACCTGTTTTGCTTGTCCTTAGTGCTAACAACTGCCACTCTAAAAAAGTGTCACAGGAGAGTTTGTACAAGGTTTTGGCAGACAGGCCATGTGCTTCCCTGAATACAGATTATTAGGACTTAGCTCCAAGTCTTCAGAAGTTGTAGGTATTACTTTTTTTTTTTCTTTCCGTGGAGTTTTTCTACTCCCTCAGCTTACTAAGCCTTATCCTGTTTCTGTTGTTATCGCAAAATGCTCAGAATATATAACTTGAGTGAGTTTTAGAATGTGTGTCAGAACTATTTATCAAATACAGGGCAGTCTTATGCTACTGCTCCATTCCAGAAAAAAGTTAATCAGCGACTGCAAAAAATTAATCTGTGTGGACTAAGCCCACTAGATCCCAAAGATGAAAGACCCTTTTCACATACAGTATTAAAAAATCCCAGCAAAGGGAAATTTAAATTTGATATTGAAAATGAAAGAAGTCTTAACAGTGACCAAAAGTTCCATGTGAAAAATTAATACATATATATGTATGTAAACATGAACAAACATCCAAGATCCCAGATTTGAGGTTTATTTAGCAGCCACAGGTTTCTTAACTTAATGCAGGAATAGTTCACAGAAATGAGGATGATACTGAACTACAACTATTTGTTCAAACGCATGGGAAATAGTAATTTTCCACATTCATTTCCCATATTCAAATCACATCCTAATGTGATGAAAGTAATAAATCACTATGCCTCAGAAATTTCCTGAATTTAGTCAGAGTTTGGAAATAATATTATGTGTCTTATTGATGAGTTGTATTTGATAATAGTAAAAATGCACAAATACAATATGCAAAGCTACACTGAGTCAGAAACATCTATCAACAAGGAATAAGTTCATAGTCTTTACTTCACAGAGGCTCATCCCACATATCTTTGATATTCTTCTTTTAAACCTCTGCCTCAAATAATAGATTTTTAGCCAAAGTAGCAAATGTGATTAACAGCTAAGAGTCAACAAAATAGTAGATACCTTAAAAGGGCAGTGATAGCTCTATTAGCAGCACTCCTGGATGTTATGGGTTTGTGTGGCGCGGCTTTCTTTGGTGGCAGGGGAGGGGGGCTGCAGAGGTGGCCCCTTTAAGAAGCTGCTAGAAGCTCCCCCGGCTCAAAAAAAAGTCGAACTCGCCTCTGACCCAGACCGTCAGTGACGGTGAGAGCGCCTCTGGGACAGCAGATTTAAGAAGGGGAACCGACAGTGTGGGGGGTTGGAACGTGAGAGGAACATCTCTGCCGATACTGGAGTCAGTGAAGAAGGAGGGGGAGGAGGGGGCGCCTGAGGAGGCTGATGGCCCTGCAGCCCGTGGTGAGAAGGCAGGCTGTCCCCCTGCAGCCCACGGGGGTGAACGGTGGAGCGGAGGCTCCCAAAGGTGNCCAGGGAAGTTTGTGAGGAAATGCAACCTGCGGAAAGGAACCGCGCTGGAGAAGTTGGTGAAGGACTGTCTCCCGTGGGAGGGACCCCACGGTGGAGCAGGGGACGAGTGAGGAATCTTCCCCCTGAGGAAAGGAGCGGCAGAGATAATGTGTGGCGAGCTGACCTTAACCCCCATCCCCTGTTTCCCTGTGCTGCCTGGGGGGAAGAAGGAGAGCGAACCCTGAATGGAGCTGAGCTGGGAAGGAGGGAGGGGTGGGGGGAGGTGTTCTCAGGTTCGGTTTTCCTTTCTAATATCCTTGTTTTGATTTGATTTGCAGTAAATGAAAATGATTTTGTTTCTTCCCGAAGTTGAGCCTGTTGACCATAAGTGGGGAGTGATCCCTCCCAGTCCTTGTCTTGACCCCCAGGAGCCTGCCTTTGGATTTTCTCCTCATCCCAACGTGGCCAGGCGCGGGGGTGGGGGGTGAGTGAGCAGCTTCGTGGTGCTTTGTTACCGGCTGATCTGAAATCACGACACTGGCTTTGCATTTTATTCATACAAAAGGAAAAAGAAAATAAACTAATCCAAGGCAGTTTTGACTGGAGCTCTAGGCAGCCTTGTTAAACTGCTTGGGTTTGGCTGGATGGGAGAGCTCCTTTTCACTAACCCTTTCATCAGATAACCTCATCTATTTTACCTGACTTCTGTAGTGAGGCGTGACTTGTAATTTGGGAGGTTTCATATTTGATTTCTAATAATTAGAAGAGCTAAACATTGCTTATCTTTTAAATCCAAGCCTCAGGTTCTTTCATTGACCTTTGGAATGTAAAGAGACCTCAGCATATATGGCAGATACAATAAGCAATGAATACAGTTTGGGATCATCCTGAAATTTTCTCCTGATCGGGTTTTCCCCTAATGCTGTTACTGGAATAGGAGGTTGGAGCATTCTCTTTTAGCTATAAGAGGTCTTCAGTGTCCATATGAGCATAGCAAGAGAACAGACCTCATTTGTGTCACTTCAGTGCTCCTCTCTCCTTATCTGGGAGTATCATGAAAACACAGGACTAGAAGGATCATTAAAGATCATTTAGTCTAACTTCCAACACTGAGACAGAATAAAATACACACCAATAGATGTAGGTAAGATAATAATCTAAATCTACCATTAAGGCCAATTTTCTTTTAAATTCCAGGTGAATGTATAATTAGTTGACAAAAATTGTTCTTGATTTGACTTCATTTCTTAGGGCCAATTCTGCAAATATGCCTGTGTACTAGTCATTAAACAAAGACTTAATTCTCCTTGAGTAATTTGAATCACCTGCAAAAGAAAAGCACATTATCTGAATATATGCAAAACACAGACTGAAAGCCAAAAAATATCCTAATGGTGAAGGCACTTGCTTCTTTGTGCTTTGGTTTGTTAGAGGGGAAGTTTAATGAAAAATGGTGATATTGAAAAATTATCTTTTATGTACTTTGAGTATGAAATAATTGGAAAATTAATATGAGAAGTATGCAGAAAACTTTCTAAATTCTGAAAGAATTATAATTCCATTAATTTTGAAATTCAAATATTGTTATCTTTAAAAAGTCACTAATGATATCTGCTTACTGTAAGTGTAAAGAATAAGTATAGAATATAGACCTGTGTTCTAACCTAAATTTGTTCACTTCCTCTAGCCAGCTCCATTGTGTTGACACATATTCAAGCTCCTACTGTAGAAAAAGGAGATATGCCAGACTTGTCTTATGCTGAGCTTACAGAGAAATTACAATGATTTTAAGCTTGTGCTCAGGAATCAGAAAAGACATTTCACTTCTTAGCACAAACATTCTAAACGGAGTAACAGACTCAGACTTATATTTCTAAAGACTATATACACTGTTATAATTACAGTGAAACTTAAAAACCCTATTTCCAAAATATTGTGATGTTGCACATAAATTGTTAATTTAAAGAATGTTATCATGGTTGCAGAAGTCATTTGCTCATATTCAGCCTTTAGGAAATGCCAGAACTAGGAGTGTCCATTTCTTTAAAATGTTTTTGCACAATGCTTAGGTCTTACTAAGTACATCAGCTTGACAGTGCTCATTTGATGAACATTTAATTATTGTTGGAGGCTTAGACCAATATCTTATTGTGCTGGTTTTGGCTGGATAGAGTTAGTTTTCTTCACAGTAGCTGGTGTGGGATATGCTTGCCGGCTGGGGTTACACCACGACACTTATTTACTACAAATTATTCAAATCCTAGTCTGAAAGAACTATCATTAATTTCCTTATGGGCTCTTTGAAGGCTGACATCATTTATGCTAGCCAAAGGCCTCAGGAAAATTCATCTCCTTTGCCAGTGAGGGCCATAACAGCAATCCTGCTTTCACAGCCGGGAAACTGTGACACAGTGACGGCATGTTAGACGTGTCCACAAACGAGTGAAAACTGATGGGCTCCCACTGAGCTTATGTGAACTAAAGTCCACAAAGGCTCACTGTTCAGACAGAACCAAGCATACTTCCATGGGACAGACAAATAGCTGACATGAAGATAAGCTCATCCCTCCCACAGCAGAATTTCACAATCTTCCTCCTAATCCCTGACGTGCGCAGAGCTCCTTTACAAATGGGGTGTGAGAGAGTTTAGCGCATAGAGAAACTGGGTAGGTTTGCCAAATTTCATTCTTGGGAAGGATCTGGGGTGGGGGTTTTTTACCCTCTCTCTCCTTTGGGAAATTTTCCCCTGAAGCTCAGAGGGAAAGCAACTGATGAGAGCCAGCTGGGGTGCAGGGTGGTTGGGAGAGCCATAGGCTTCTGCAGCAGCCACTGGACCTCAGCACACCTCTGGCCGCACAATGTGGCTGTGCTTAGGCCACCACCTCCCACTGACCATGTAGCCTATATGGAAACAAAGCAGTGGGGAAAAAGGTAAATACAGAGAAACTGCTGTAGCGCTCATGCCCTAGAGCTGTCACAGTGATGACATTCAAACATTAACTTCATCACTTACATGGTATTCTTTGGGACCATTTATATCTGGCCAAGTCAAGATATATGTTATATAGGTATTTAAATCTGAGCTAGTCGCCCTAGGCTCTCTTTATAGTCATTGGAGAGAATGAAGCAGTTCTAGGGCATGATTCATCTCCTCCTAAGGCACGTGTCCAAAATAGGTCAGATGAATCATGCCCTAAAAGCATGTGTTTCTTTCCATTGACAGCAAAGGGGCCAACACCAACAAGCGCAAATGCAGACTGCTATCACATAGAAGACTTCCAAAGTTTGGGGAGCCAAACCCCACCCGTGCCCTACAAACAGGTTGAGGTGCCACAACTCGACCTTGCCAGGCACAGCCTTGCTAGGAAAAAAGGCTCTTTTTTACTCATCCTCAAACCCATTCCCCAAAGCGCATCTTTATCTTTGCCCCTTCACATGTGAGCTGTTCTCCTATTTCCTTCTTTCAGAGGCTCATGTCACCTTGGGCTTCACAGCATGCCCTTCCTCTAAGTACTCTCCCTACTTCCTTAGGCACTTCCCCTCCTCTGCAGCCTTCTCCTGAGTGCATTTATCCCTTGCAGCTGCATTTCATCATCCCATCTGCTGTCTTACCAGTGCCTGCGTTAACCATTTCGCTGCTTGAAAGAGCTTGTAAACCCTACCCCACACCACAACTTCAGATACTTTTATGAGCATATTATCCATATTGTGCACACTGAAAAGCATGTATGCATTGTTACCTTATTGCATTTGAAGGAAACGATCTGGAGAAGCAATAAAATCATGTAAAAATTTAAGTCTTCTGGCCCTTTTGAAATAAGAACAAAACTGGTTTCTTCCCTTCAGAAAGTATTCTAAAGTGTTCAAGCAGCCTGCACAGTAATAATGAAAATATAGCAGCAGCATAGTAATGGTGACTACAGTTCAACCATAATGAAAATAAAACATGCAAGTATACATAAGGAAGTTGCATAAATGAAGAAACCACATCTTTTTTCCTTCCAAGAGGAACTACAGTCTGTATACTTCAGGAAAAAAAAAAATTTAACTGTGTTTCACACAAGTTAGAGGTTACATTACCATGCACCAACACAAAATAGCAGCAGCAGCACAGACAACTCCACAAAAAGGGAGATGAAGACAGTGTCTCATGAATTCTTAATTCACTAAGGAATGAATACACTCCTACAATTTGTAACGGAATAAATCTGTTCTGAAGAACAAGGCAATTTGGGGAAAGGAGGAGTATCTAATAATTTTCCTTTTGATCTGAAAATATACCTTTTAAGTATCACTAGGTGCAGCTGAAAGAACAAGAAATGAAGGTAAAAATAAAACTACAAATATTAAAAGCTCTGTAAAAAAACAATCTTTGTGAAGTTTCCCTAGTTCCTAAATGGTAGCTGTCATGTGAACGAGTGAAAAGCAGATAATAAACAGAGTAACTTTTGTGACTATAATACATGAATTTTTCTGTGTTTCTTAGCCTTATTCTTCCAATCCCAGTCATCAACTCACCCAGCTGTAAGGAAAACAAAAGCATTGTGTAGTCTTAGGTTTAAACAGCACAAAATAAATATTTTAATTTTACGTGTACGAAAAGTATTACTGAATGAACTGGAACTATTCATTTACATTCAACTAGGTGTATGCCTGTAGGACTACAACTTATTTAATGACTAAGTATATTTCAAAACCTGCAACTCCAATGAATTTTTCCTATCTAACATTTTATCTTTTTCATGTGGTTCAAAGAAGATATGCGAGTATGAGTATAAGGTAGCAAAAATGATCCTCATTTGGATTCAACATTCTTTTCTCCTCCTGAACAGGGAGGAGAAAGTGTCAGATATATGAATGGAAGGATAATTTTCGATAGAGCAAAAATCCATGGAGAAACTACTTTTTTGACTTAACTGTCTCTACATAATATTAGTGTTCAGCCCCAAGGAGCATGAGTACTGCCAGTCATTTGCATGATTAATTAAAAAAAAGTGTGCCCAAACCAAACATATGACTCTATTAAAAACCTGTAATTGGCACACTGAGGCTGTGACCTGGCAAGCTGTGCTCCAGTGCATATGGGGGAATTGCCATGCCCACCTTGAGATCCGCTATAGGAAACAGTAGTGACCCTAGAAGCAGCAGTCTGTCCCTGCAACCCAGCTACAGGAACTGAAGCTCCATGTCTTGTCCTGGCTTTACCACAGTGCATTTGCTTTTTGGCCTTAAGAAAAAGAAATATGGAAATCTTAATTCTAAATTTTATGGTAGCTGTAGCTTGGAATATAGAAAGCCAATTATTTGATAGGGCGTGGAGGGTCTTTGTTAGATGCAGTTGCTGTCTCTAACTTTTAAAACAAACTTCAAATTTTTAAATTTTAATGGCTCATTTTTCTTGAACAAGAGTACATATTGTCTCAATAGTACACATTTATACTAATCTCACTGATGACACCATTGATATCTTCTGAATGGGTCAAGGATTTAAAGGCATGCTGTAAACTTGAAAAATCAGATTTTCAGTGGCATCTTAGTGCTCTTCATTCTTCAATTTTTGTTATAAAAGAGAAGATAGCAACCTAGAGCTAGGAAAAAATAGAGAAAACTTTTCTAAAGGTATATATATAAAATGTTCTAAAGCCTTCTCAAGCCAAAAATCTCAAATTGACCTTGATAAAATCTCCTTAAAAATTGTTCCTATCCCTTTTCTTTCCGATTCCTCTGTTAACCATTGTTCTACTATGATTCAAATCGAGCAGAACAGATATGTCCTAATAGATCAGATATAAATGTCTGAAATGAAAACAGTCTTCCAAGCTTTTAATGTGGTTTCGGTGAACCAGCTTTGTTTTATTGCCTTGAAAATGAGACATATACATTAAACAGGCCAATTTTATGGAATAAAATCATGCTGTTTGCCTGTATTTTCCATGACAGAATACTTGTAATTCTAACAATACTCGCATTTGCTAAAGGTCCATACTAACATGAAGGAAAGTGCAAGATAGTACTCTCTTCTGTAAGTTGCTCAGTCACGCACGCTCAAAAACTAATCATATTGAAAGAAGTTCACAGTTCTATATCCTGTATATCTGCCTTGATCCTGCCATGATACCCATGGAAGCAATCCTCTGTGTTGTTATGTCCTTATGCATTTTTATGCCACCTTCTGAGGTGCTGTCTTTCAGCTTAACCTCCTTTGTATCAGGCTATTATTTCAGAGTCCCAATTNACCCCCCACCCCGGTATCATGGCCCAGGTGTCTCCTGGACTGTAGCGTAGGATAAGAGTCCCAGGTGAGGCTGGGGACCCATGGGTAAATAGTAAATATATTTCTGGGAGAAAGACATGCTCCTTTAAAAAGCAGCAGCTGGTTACATAAAGGGGAGAAAAAAAATCATTTCAAGAACTGTATCTCAGATGCATAATGGTACCAAAAAGAATTAGCTTTACATTCATTAGGCCACATCACTGAAATGATTACCAGTAATGGCTGCATCATCTTGTTCTTCTGCTACCCTGCTAGGTTTAACAAAAGGTATTAATTGTACCAACATACCTTGGTTTGCCCTTAGGCCATCACAACTAGAAAAATGCTACCCACAAAGAGTGTTAAGACTGACAAACCTCTTAAAAGCAGTTGTGGTTGATACAGCTCCCTCCCACCTCTGAAAATGAAAGGAAACAGCAGTGGCAGAAGACTGTCCATAGGCTGTGCAGCTCCGTCTTCCCGACCGCCTTGCACAGACTGGGATGTACTGGACGAGGCTGTACAATGCGACCATGTCTTGCAAACGTCCAGGACAACGTGCTTGGTACTTTTCTGCTGGTTCCAAGTAGGGCTATCACACTCTACTTCTTTGTCATTTCAGAAAACCGGAAAAATAAGCATGAAATTTGCCGTACTAATTCCTTACATGCAAACTGCTGTAGCCTGGGAGTGTGCAATTCTCATATGCTACTGCTTCCATCTTTGTTTTCCAAAAACTCGTATCTGCAGACGGTTTGGTAAGTTGAAACAGTTCCTGAATGTCTGGCTTATTCAAGTGCCTTAAGCATTGTGTCCTCGCTTTGGGCATAGCACATGCACTTTCTCTTCCTCTTCAAACCTCTGCCCATTTCTTCCCCTGGTTTAGGTAGCAAACCAGAGAGAAAGGTTTTTAACTTTCTACACTTACTGAGCAGTTACTAGGTATTGGTTTTACCTTTGATATGGCAACTACCTCTAGCACAAATAAGGTGAAACTCAGTTCCATACTGCACCTCAAAGCCTGACTTACACATTTTTTATCCAGTGTAACTCAGGGTCTCTTAATTCATATGGAAAAAAAAAAAAGAGTTCCAACAGACATCTTATCTAAATTAAGTTTATCCATTAGAAGAAGTACTTGGTATAGCTAATGCCAAAATACCATAAATCTGTGTCAGCATCAGCATCTTCTTTTGCAATGTGGTGGAATAGGACTGGCCTGTAGATCAGTTCAATAAGCCATAAGGAAAGAAAAGGTGCAAATTGTCAAAATGTTTTGAGGAGATAATTAATTTCTGCCAGATTTCTGAGCTTCCAGGACAACCTCATGTTTTATTAAGTGAGAAATTGAAAAAAGAATGAACTGGAAGGTTATTACTTTGCAAGAGATTGCTTAGATGAGATTTGTTAAGGAGACTGACATTTACAACAGTAAAATTTATTTATGGTTCCTGCAGCCACCAGAAAAAGTAGATCAGATTGCAGTTGATTTAGGTTGGCCAAATGCATTCTTGGTAAATGAAGCAAACAGCTTCTCAGTATCGGCATACCAACTGACAAGTCTTTTAGCAATCTGATACTGTTAAGTGCCCTCCAATGGCCATGTGCCAATACCGTTATCCTGCCTCTAAGTAGTGAGCTATCTGTTAAAGTTATCTGTCCAGAGGGAATATCAACAATGACATTCTGAGTCTGTTTTGATTTTCTTTTTAAGTACTGCCCTGGTACTAGTAGTGCCTTGCCAAGGAAGTCAAGATACCTTTCTTCAGCCTTTTTAGGCAGTGCTTTTGGTTAATATTCATTGCTCTTAAATGTCAGGAATAAAAACATACAATAGATATGTATATTGCTGTGAATTAGTATCTGTCTCAGATTTCTCCATGAGTTCCCCAAGTCTGTGTACATGTGCAAGCCCCAACATAATCAAATAACTCGAATAACTATTTCTGTACTGCATCTCCCCATTCACTTGCCCTTCTGAAGCTGTACTAAGGCCATGCAATATCCAGCACATAAAACCACAACCAACAAGAGCATAGTAAAAGCTTTCAACAATTAATAATTATTTTTAATTCTCCATGTTGATTATGAATGGCATTGGGAATTGGGGCAAGTGTTCAAGACTTCTGGCCAACGCATACCTCTTCAATGGCAGTATGAAACCTCTCTGCAGAAAGTCCCAGGAGCAGGGATATTTCCTTCAGTACTAATTATTTCTCTTTCTCCTTCATTTATTTTATTCTCTTGAGCAAGCAGTACAGTTTTCTCCTTCTTTCTATGGCATTACGGTCTCAGTAACTCCCTCACTCCTGTGATACAGCCTTCTTTATTTCTCAACAGGGAATTAATCAATATACTGGCAAGGGAGGGGAAAAAAAAAAAACAAAAACCAGCTTTTTGCCACAGCCTTCACATTCTGGCTGATGCCAGACGTTCACAATTCTTGAATCAGGTCCCCACACAGGCAGCATTTAGGGTGGGTGGCAGAAGAACACCGTTTGGGTGCCTTTATTTGCTTTCTGGTTTTTGAACATTTAAACAGTATTTTTTAATAATTTCCTGACTTGTTTCTTGCAGGCCCTAGAGCTAAGAACTTACTGAAAACTATAAATGGGTTTCTGATACTTACATTGCTCCAAGAACTAGAACCTTAAGAAAACTTTCTAATCAGTGATACATTCAAGGCTTATGGGCAATGTAGTCCTTTTCTGTCTATCTTTCTTTTCCAGTGTATCCTAAATCTATGGTCTTTGTACCTGCCAGTTACCCAAACAGTTAAACAAAAATTTCATTAAGCTTAATCTGTGTTGAAATTAATCTCTACACAGCAAGTCTTTGTTGATCATGAAACAGCAGCTTGGAATCAGGGGGGTTATTTTTCAGTGGTAACTATTTGCAAGAATAATTCTCATTTAAGCACAAGTTCTTCTAACCAGCATGTCGATACATACTTGAAAAACATTAGAGGTAGGCTGTTGCAGAGGATTAAAAGATAGTGCTTGCTGCTGTGAGCACGTGTGAAAGGGCATGTATGTAAGTGCTTCTTCAGTTAGAGTTGCGTTCGTTCAGCTGTTGTTATTCCAAAAATAATGGATTGGATATAAAATGGTAGGCATTTCTGTGTGCCTTTCTTGCCTGGATATAAGCCAGAAAACAATTTTAAGCTTCACTGAAAGACTTGTTTAAATTGTTTTCACAGTTTTCCGTACCAAATATTATCCCTTATACCATTCTTTAAATATGCAGTGGTCTTAGCCAAGCCATGAAGAAAGGGCCCTGAAATTCAAATGAAAACAAAGACAATCCCTATTGCTCTGTGACTAGGAGATTGAATTCCTTCCCTGTTGACTTCCTAGATAGGGCAGTCTGCTTTGCTTTTTTAACACAGGTGCTTGAGCCTTGTATAATTCCTAAACCATGTAACAGCCAATATACAAAGGGCTGACCTGGAGCTGAGCAGAAATCTTGAGCAATCCACTGCACAACTAAAGATGCAAATTGCACTTCTCTTAAGCAAGATTTTATGCTTGCGCTGAGCCTTGTCTGTTCAATCCGCCAGACTCCGGCAGCTAATTTGCCCTCAAATTTTAGATGGTAAAGCAGGTATCTAAGGAAATAATCAAGTTCCTCATGTTGCAAATTGGAGGGGGAAATGCCTGCAGAGGAATAACATGTCCATCTAACATAAATACACAGATTCAGGCAGAATGGTTCTATCTTTGGGTACCTCTGAGGTACCTAACTCTTTCCACTTGTATTTCTATGAAAATAGTTTAGGAGACTAAATTAATTTAGGTGAATTAGTTGACAAAAATTGAAGCCCATATTAGGTAAAGGTCCTCACCAGTCAGCTCTATTTGGCAACATTTAACTGCAACAGATTCTGACCCCTCAACCTCATATATTGGTATTAATTAAATATTTATTCACTTCTGTGATGTTAATGCATTCAGTTATGGATGCATAGTCAAGCAGAAAACTTAGACAGAGGTATTCTGGTATTCATGAGAAACCTGGTGATGAGAGCCTCATGCTAACGGATCAGTAAACCTGGGTGAAAATCAGCAGACAAAAAGGGAGAGACAAGAAGAAACACATGGTTGATAGTTTATGTTTTAACTTTTTTTCTTATTCCACAGAGGTTAAGAGGAATAGGAGCTTTTATAAACATCAAACCTAAGAACTACAAGAAAAAGAAAGCATATTAGTAAATGAAAAGAGATATTAAATTAGTGATGTTTCAGTAATGACTGCGATACTGAAATCCCTTTTCAAATTCGTCTTTAGAAAGATAAAGAAGTCTGAATAAATAGAAAGCACTGAAGACACTATAAAATAAACTATTGAGAAAATGAAGATGAAAGAATGCATACTGCTTTGGATGAAGCCAATCATACTGTGCAGCTGTCTTGGAAAAGCCACAGGCAAGTAAGTGTTGGAAAACTGGAAGAACACGCTACTGGCTCACAAAGGTAAAAGAAGGACAACATTTTGCAAATACATTATTCATTGTAATGACTTGTGGTCTTTTATTAGATCAAGGAAGAAGGGCAAAACAGGTACAGCAGTACCAGGAAAATGTATGTGTGGGTATAAAAATGCAGGTAATGTTTCATAAACATTTTATTAAAATTTAAAAAATGCCAAAACACAAGAAACTTTACAAGTGAATGCTTCCACTACATACATTTCCTAGATAATACAAACAATGTTATTTTGTATTTAAGGTTTGTCATTTTTTCTCTTAATTTTTCTCTCTACTTAGAGAAATTTTGATTTTTATCTATACCCTGTTCATGGAAAAGATTTCTGAAGCTCTTTAAATGAGCAGGCAATGACTCTACTAAAAATGTATGTTCCTGATGGCTTAACAAAAGCCCTATTTCTTCTCCAGGCAAAATCCAGTGGAAAAAAAGAACACCAGGGTGTGCTGGGTTTGGCTGGGGTGGGGTGGCTTAGTTGCCACCTGGGGTTAAACCACAACACAGAGGCAAGTCAAAATACCAACACAAAATCCTTGAGCATCCTATCTCTATCAAATGATACAGAAAAAAGCCAAAAATGGTTTTAATTTACCTATGATACCAACTGTAAGAACAAAGGAATGCTCAAAAGGGATGGGCAACATTCCTTGTAAAATAAAGGGAAGCAATAACATTAGATAGACCCTGTCATTCACAGCCATATAGGCTTTGGATATTACTGAATGTCTTTAAATGTCAGGGCAAATAATTATTCAATTACTGTGTCCATGTTTATATCTTTCCCTGCATATTTCCATGCACACATAGAATAATGTTCTCATGCTTCTGCAGCAGGGAAAAAACTCCCACTAGTGAGGTTAGAACAAACCACACACTGTAAAGTGCAAAAACTTATAGCTTTGGTCTGATACAGCTCATGTTCCTGTAATATAGTTAGCATGCACGTGTGCACAGAGATTAATTTTGGCATGTCAATAAGGGTCTATTTTGAGCAGTGGGGACAGACAGGTTAAAGTTAGAATTTCAGAGAAGGGGATGACGCGAAGATGACTTTATTTTCATTTCGCAATTTTCAGAAGACACTCGTTTCTGCTTCCAGCATGAATTTGGTCTTTTTTACGTAGAGCCAATATCACAAGCCAGTATTATAGCTGGGGAAAACAGAACTTCAAAATGAAAACTAGTTTCAGCTTCAGGCTGCCGTTCAGTAAATGTAACTCTAGCTAAATATAGCTTTTCCTTAAACAAACCAGAAACCTGTGCAGCTCTATCAAAGTAGTTGGACCAATTTTTTTATTTGATGGCAAATGATGCTGGTGCCCTCGTAAAAGAAATTTATGCTTCAGTGTTGAGTTAAAGAAATGTTTTTAAAGGAGCTGAGAAGGAGTGGGACAGTGCAATGGTTGTGGAAAAGGAGACTAAAAAGTTGTGGGTTGCAAGAGTGTAAAGGGTAGCTGTTGAAAGGCACAGGAAGTTCTAAAAATAGAGAAAAATGAGGAGATTTTGCAATCATGAGAGAAGCAATAACTTTCTGTCATCAGTTGGAATGCATGCACTTCTTTTTTTTAATTAAAATTCGATTGGATTAAGCCTTGGGGTCCAGGGAAGTTAACCAAAATTCTTAGTTGAGAAAATTTATATTACGTGAATTACTGGCATATTTCTAAAATGAAGTAGATTTTAGACACTTCTAATATGTTTGGGAGAAAAAAAAATCCAAAGAAATAGAATTTTCTTCATGTAAGGAAATGTTATTAAAATACGCTGAATTAAACTTGGTTCATTATTTCAGTCTATAAAAAAGTCGCCTGAAACTTAATGTTCCTTAAGCTTTTTTGAAAAACTCAGATACCGCTGTCATCAACAAGACGTTGTAAAACTACTCCATACATTGACAGATGCAGTTTGTTAATAGCATGACATTCAAAATACTGCAGTAAATGATGCAGAAAATACAAGATTGCAAGGTGTGGAGATTGCCATTAATAACAGATAGGATAGCAAGTATACTCTTTTTGGAACACACAACTATGAGTATTTTCACTATTTTGGATTATTTGTTTTTGCCAGTACTTCAGTATGTAGAAAAACTATTATTTTTATGACTGCCTAAAATTAAACTCCTGAAGATAATCTGATGCAATGCATATGCTTTGATATGTTCATGACTTCAAAGGTGGTGGATTTTCAGAAGCTCCCACTGTGTCAGTGCTAAATACTGGATTCAGTTATCTCATCTGAGACACACAGTATCGTTTTGAGCACCATGAGGTGTCCTGTCTAACCTTAGTTACCACTCCATAAGGTAGAGAGTTTCCTAAAAGTCTTGTGTTATATTAGCCAGCAGCATCTTAAATGGCACTTCACACCAATGTTTTGTCAATTGAATCCTGCCTGAAGCATTTAACTTTCAGAATGAAAGACAGAAATTAGCCTACAGAGATTTCTGATCCATACTAATAGCACAAATTGTATACGTGAGAGAATACTACATACTTAGATGTCTGAAAGTGAGGTTATGACATAACTCTGAGTAAAAAAATCTGTTCCTAGCGTTTTTGATGACAAAAGCCCTGACTCTGCATGGATCTCCTACAAAAAGACATTTTTGCAGAATTGGTGCTTGATAAACTTTATCCTTGTGTTTCTCTGTTATGGGTTTGTGTGGCGTGGTTTTCTTTGGTAGTGGGGGAGGGGGCTGCAGAGGTGGCTCCTGTAAGAAGCTGCTAGAAGCTTCCCCGGCTCCAAAGAGTCGGACCCGCCTCTGCAGCCCAGACAGGGAGTGATGGTGGCAGCGCCTCTGGGAGAACATATTTAACAAGGGGAACCGGCAATGTGGGGTTGGAACACGAGAGGAACACCTCTGCAGATACTGGAGTCAGTGAAGAAGGAGGGGGAGGAGGGGCGCCTGAGGAGGCTGATGGCCCTGCAGCCCGTGGTGAGATGGCAGGTCGTCCCCCTGCAGCCCATGGAGTTGAACTGTGTAGCGGAGGCTCCCGAAGAGGGCCGTAACTCCTTGGTAAAAACCGCACTGGAGCAGTGTGTAACTGGAGAGCAGCCCGCGGAAAGGACCCGCGCCAGGGAAGTTCGGGAAGAACTGAAGCCCGCAGAAAGGACC
>VYZV01027843.1:0-46764 GCA_013401275.1 Pandion haliaetus | reverse complement strand
TGGTGCTTTGTTACCAACTGAGCTGAACCCAAAACCACGACATTCTCCTTTTCAGTGTGATTGTTACTAGAGCCCCAGTTTGCCCAAGATGCTATATAGCCAAATTTCAGGAATACCTATCACATTGCACTTGAATGGATTTTTTTTATATATATAATAACCTGCAATAAAGAGGTCGACACATTCTTGAAAAGTTTTCCTTTTAAAATCAGTTCATTGCTTCACATTTTGACCTCCTAAAGTTTATATTGTAACTGCAATCCATTGTCATCAGCATGTTCAGCTAGTTTTCATCAGCTAGCTTGCAAGCAAAATAATTAAAAGCAAAGGGTGATGCTAAGAAAATGGATAGAAATTAAACTATTCACAGAAATTTTAGCACCATCTGCTAAGGTACATAAAGTCTCAAAAAACGGTATAAACTAGTCAAGAGTCAATCATGAAACATAAAACTCAGAACTATGTTGTATTTTATCCTAAATGCAATAGAAGGCAAGTATAGGAGCTAAGTATTAACCAGGTGAAAAATGACATGATTTGACATGTTAAATAGGTGCAATATTTTTCAAATACTTTTGGCAGTCTAAGCAGCTTGTTTGGAAGGAGAAGATCTGACTTCCCTACTTGTACATCCAGAACTCAGCAATTCCTCAAAGAAGTGCTAGTGCATAAACCAACTTGTGTTTCTAGTCTGATTTCACTGAAGGAGGACTTCACTAGAAAGAAGAAAAGGAAGTCCAGGTAGGATGCAGTTACAGATGAGGAGTCTAAAAGCTGTATTTTGGGTTTCACCAGTTTTCACAGGAAGAATTGGAAGGGTTGGACAATATTTTTGACCACCAAGTAAGGTCCCCTTACTCAGCAGTTATAGCATATTTCAGCAATGTAAAAGAGTAGAAGACAAGCCTGTACAAGTCACATAGACTAAAAAGTGGTCTTGAAGAAACCTCTGTGAGCATACTTACTGCCCTGTATGCTTTATGGTGATGAGCAACCATGTACTCCATGGGAAATATTTGCTTAGTACCTTTTGCAGAGGATAGACAAAAGACCTGGAAGGAGCTGTGTCAAGGGCAAACTTCCTAATACCCAGGGCCAAAGAACAGACCTTCAGCATGAGAATAAAGCCACTACAGAGTACACTATTTATCTGGAAACTAACATGTTTAAAGCCAGGCATGACTGTCACCCCATACAGTGTGAATCTTCTTACCAGTCAGACCGATGCTAAGTGCTATTTGAATTTGAAAAGAGTGAGGCAATCAGAGAAAACTATTGGATGCTTATGTACATCCTCCCATAAGAATAACCAAAACTAATTATTCAAAGTTCAGACCTGTCCCCCCAATGTCAAGCAGAGCTAGTTCTCTTGCTGAATTGGACAGGAGTGTAACTGAGATGCAGAAGAAGTGTGATGAGCTGTACACAAACCTGGTAGAAGATGGGTGTTCTGCAAGGGCACTTACTAACTTCCTCTCCCCACGTCCAGTGCTTTTCCACTTTTCTGCTCTTCAGAATAGAGGATAAGTGCTCCTGGTACTGTGATTACCTAAGCACTATAATTTTCATATAACTGTATTGTTATTATGCATAACTGTAATAAGAAAACTTTGACAATACACCTGCATGAAGCACTTGAATCAGCTTATAAACGTTACAGTGTCACACAAAAATTGCATGGCCTCTGTCAAATTAAACACATTGAAATCTACATTAAGCCTTAATTCTCTCCCTATCAGCTATCTAATAATCACTAAGCAACCCAATTACACAAAATGTGAAGTCCATTACATATATCTATTGAGTTTAGATCTCTTCCATCACCAAATTTAGAGTTCCCTTCGAACTTGTCCCAAGTACACATCTGGCTTGATACCACTTTGCTGTCAAGCTCACAGGAAGGTTTATGAGGAATCAAGTCTTCTTGTGAAGCACTCCAGTGAAAGACAGTGCTACTGCATTCCTTAAATTTCTCTGTGGGCTATGCAGCAGGATGTACTGCCCTGTGTGATCCTGACTTTTCAAGGTTAAAGAGAGAAGGATTGGGCATGGCGGTATTTGGAAGGAAGTGTGGCAATCAGTATCTGTTCCACAGTGTAAACAGGCAGAAACAGCTGTGTGGCATTGCCAGGCATCTAGCAACTCGCTGCAATTGCAGACTGCAGTATCAAACAGGAGGGCAACTGGCATCCCTTCTAGTGAACACCTGCAGTATAACAGAAGAGTTGTGCTTAAAAACTCACTATGGCATCTATCCAGTCACAACTCTAAAAGCCCATAATAGCCAGAAAGTAAGATCATTTTTTTGTAACCTTGCCACTTGCAAAGCCAGGAGCCTTTAGCGAGAAAATCGGAATACAGGTAGGCAGGAAATTAGGTCAGATGTTTTGTTTGGGGACAGACTTTTTAGTGGGGCCTGTTGTGAGAGCACAAGGTGTAATGGTTTTAAACTAAAAGAGGGTAGATT
Source organism: Pandion haliaetus (assembly GCA_013401275.1). Taxonomy (NCBI): domain Eukaryota; kingdom Metazoa; phylum Chordata; class Aves; order Accipitriformes; family Pandionidae; genus Pandion; species Pandion haliaetus. The sequence goes on along the minus strand of VYZV01027843.1, from coordinate 44,297 downwards.
CAGACTAGATATAAGGAAGAAATATTTTACAATGAGGGTGGTGAAACACTGGCACAGATTGCCCAGAGAGGTTGTGGATGCTCCATCCCTGGAAACATTCAAGGTCAGGTTGGATGGGGCTCTGAGCAACCTGATCTAGCTGAAGATGTCCCTGCTCGTTGCAGGGGGGTTGGACTAGATGACCTTTAAAGGTCCTTTCCAACCCAAACCATGCTATGATTCTATGATTCTGATTAATTCCACGTATGGTTAAGTAATTCTCACTTTTTCTTCAAAGACCTTCCGTTCCTGTTCCAGGGTGCTTCCATCCTTCCCAAGGTTTTGAGAAAAGGAGAGCCAATTAAAAAGAAATTCCTTACTGACTTCCAAATCTAGGCAATAGATCCAAATTACCTTTAAAGGTCCTTTCACTGAGCTCTGCTCCAAATACTAGCTCTGCAAATCTCTACTACCAGAAGTGACTCGAATCTTTTAAAAAAAGGCTGCTGGTACAGAAATAGTAGCCATTTTAGAGCATTCATCTGGGCAAGGCCTCATACACTTGTAACAACTGATCTGTAATAGTACAACCATAGTGATTTCACCGGAGTAAGCAGAATAAATTCTTAAACCCAACAATCAGCACAAATCCATCAGCTTTTTTGACCAATCTAGCTGTGAAGCCACAAAAGCATCCCAGGATCTAAAATATTCAGCATTGCCTCATCTAGCTGAGACAGAAGCTTTTAGGAAGAAAACTGGCATATCCAAGGCTTCACTGAGATGTAAATCTTCCAAGGTTAAAATTAAGGATGAAGGCTAAAGTTAGCTGATGCTATGGCAGTGACAAAAGATGTTGTGCTAGCTTAGGTGATACCATCTCATGGGTTCAGAGAAAGGCTACATCAGCCTTATGAGCCCTATAGGAAATTACGAATTTATGAGTCCTCTGCAGATGTGCTCCTTGCCTCTATATGAGTGGGAATGACTGCCAAACACATTCAGGACCAAGGAAAATAGACAGTTCTGAGGATACAAAGTGGTACTGTTTTTCCAGGTCAGAAAGGAGTTCTGACTAGAATTGTGAGTGGCCAGAAATAACATAGAGACTTGTTTCTATTTGTGGTCACCTCAGGAAAGGGCTGGTTGCTTCAGCACCTGGATTTCAGCACTTCTTGTGCTCTGGCGGCAGAGCAGAGCTCACAGCTGTTAAGAGATGTATTGCCCTGGATGCTGTATGAAGTGATTTGGTATCTAAGAGCCATATGCCTTTCCAAGGCATCTGCAGACACATGTGACTGGGAGAGATTAGGTAGGCTTCACAACAAATTTCCCCCTACTACCAAAGCTGCCTATCTTGTGCTGATGCAAAGAAAATATTGCTGGCCTTGACCCAGTGATTACCAGCAGTACACCTTTGCATTGAGTGGATCAAGAAAGGCAATGAGAAGGCCCGCTGCCTGATTCAGTAGGAAACATATAAAAAGTATACAGTGTCTGTGCTTGCCCTGGAGAAGGCTGTCCAGTATTTGATACTGCGCTTTGCCCCAAGGAGACCTACTTGCAGGCACAAGGGCTGGAGGGCCAGGCATGCTGCTGCCTGTTCCCCCTCTGGGGAGCGCCTGTGCAGGCTAGCTGAGTCCAGTGGTTATTCTGCAGGGGAGCTTTGTTCTCTGCCAGATGAAGAGCCACAGGTCATCCGTGAAAAGTCCCACAGCTCCTTGCTCTGGGGCAATCATATGAGTCATCCTGTGTTTAATACTCACACCTCCTGCACACCTTTCTGGGGAAGAAAGCCTTGAATGTGGGCCCGCCGCCCTACCTCCCAGCAGCTCTGCAGAGCCATGCCTTTGTTGCAAAAACAAAACAGTGCAGAATCTCTTACATAAAGGGCTGGAGATGAGCACTGGAGGAGGGACAGAGGTGTCTTCCCATGATATCCTGTCTCAGGGAGTCTGCCAGCAGACAAAGCAAGCTCTCTGGAAGCAGTTCAGCTTCCTGCGTTGTTGAATAGGTCTGAACCTACTGTGTTCCTACCGTCTCTCTTTAGACTTGAGAATTATTGGGTATAAAACAATGAAACTTTGCCCAAATGGGCTCTGCTGCACACATCTGCAGAAGGAAGAGCTCCTTCACCCACTGTCATAAGAAAAAAAAAATCAAATAATCTAGTTAAATGAGTTAACAGACTCCCAGTGCACCTTCAAAAGACGCATGGCAACAGTGAAAGCCACTACTTTTGAAGGGTTTTACCCTTTGTTCTCTCCCCACAACAAGGCCCAGATCCTCTAAGGCCGGCGACTGTCCAGCTGCCATTGAAGCCAGTGCAGGGCCTCCACTCACAAGCAGCCTTTTCGGGTGCAGCCTGTGGCTCAGCATCAAACAGAAGAGTCAGCTGATCACTGATTAAGTTATTCTGAATTCACAAATAATCCATTCTTAGCACTGCCTTTGATTAGACAGTTTGCCTTTAGGAAATGGGAGGGGTCAGCTGATGAAGAAGAAAGTACCCTGCAGATCCTCCAGTCATTGAGTAGCTGCTGAGCATGAAGTAGATGTGCCCTGAAAGAGCCGTGCTGTACAACTGTTTACAGGAAAAAAACCCAAACAACCTGAATAAACCTAGACTGCTAAATTATTTTCATTGTTTCAGAACAGTCATCTCATATATCCACAGCTAGTTTATTGGACCTCTTAAAAGTCCTTGACAAGATGTCAGAATTATATAGTGGCTTTTATTAACCTTCAGGCTTAGTAACCAGCGTGACAAGAGCCAGATACTTCCCAACACTAAGGGGCACTCACAGTGCACATGCTTTTCCCTTACAGCCTTAATCTATTGGCAGGGCAATCACTGTCAAAACACAATGAATCATCTTTAAATAACTGTAGTAAATTAAGGATGAAACACAAAGTAATTCACTATTGGAATTTTTTTTCTAATTGCGTGTTTACCTTATATTTATTGTCCTTTCACTGAAAAAGGTAGGACTGCACGTCTTTCTGAGCTTCAATGTATCTCACCGATTCTTCGCTTACAGTCTACAGGCCTGGGTCCTATTACATGGCACAAACATTTAATAACACAGATATTGCTTGTCATGAAGAGTTACTTCAAGAAGAAAAACTACTATGAGAATCCATCTAATGATATGAGTAATGTGAGACACAGTGACACCGTTCCTTTGAGGGGTTTTTTTTCTGTATTCTTGCATTTCCCAACTGGCTTTTAACAGCATGATGAACCACTTACTGATTATGAGCAATCTTATCAGCACTAACAACATCCTCAAGACTCAGCACTGTGTCTCCTTTGAAACACTTCTATCAATAGCCAAGGATCACATGGTATTTATCAAAGGCATCAGAGGTAATTCAAACTATTTTGTAGCTTATTACAAGTACTTTTGATATACTGCATCCTTTCCTGGGTGCAGAGGACCCAGACGTGTTCTAAACAGCTTCACATTTAACACCACTGACCTACACAAGGCTTGTTCATTATGCAAAGTAGGATATCTCTTGCTTTTGAATAGCTTATATATTACAAGAGAGAACATATCCCATCACCAACAATAGCTGAAGTTAGAGCAGTAAATAGTGTTTGCTTTTCTTTAAATTTCTATATAGGGAGCGTGTTTGCAAGCCACATTTTTTGATTGCTGGGTTGATATACCAACAGAGTTATTTCAGTTTCTCTGAAGGATAACTGTGCACTTGAGAACAGGATTATAATGTTCTCCTTAACTGTATGGCCACAGACAGATGACTTTCACAGTAGTCCACCAACATGTTATAGTCATGACTACTGTTAGGTAGGTTCACTCTCTACACTATACTTAGACCATTAACTGTGTAACTAAACTACCAATTCTCCCAAAAGACTTAAAATATATACTCTCCACTTTATTTGAAAAACAGTATCTTTAAAATTAAAAGGTTTTTTTGTTCTTTCACAGGCCAGAAATTACTTTAACCCTACAGGCTGCTTACCATCAGAAGAACAGCTGTAATGGGACCACCTTCCTCTCTCTTTCAGTGACTTCTTTACATTCACCCAAAAAATCCTTGTCTAGGCTGTACGATCATCTCTCAGCAGCAACATCCCTCTCCTCTAACAAACTCCGGGTGCTAGTTTTCAAGAAGAGGAGGAAATGGAGCTTAAGCCCTTATCAACCTTCATCTCCTGAGTCCCTCACGTCATTTCTCACTCCTCATCTTCTCCTCCCTTTGATGCCACAGTCCTGGCAACTCACCCCTTCCCAGCTGCTTCGCAGGCAGCAGGGAGAAGCTGCAAAACCAAACTGCTGCCAGGTGCGTGCACGGGCCCAGGTACGCACTTCCCTTGGCCCAGAAGCTTTGTCATGTCACACTGCCTCTGGCACAGGATCCACAAGGTCCCACAGTATGACCAAACATGACGGTGGGGTCCAGCAAACTCCATCATGTGACAATTATACCTGCCCTTGCTCATAGATATTAAAAAAAGATGAAATCTCTTCCAAAGTAGGCCCTGAACACATGCTGCTTGCTATCTGCATCTTCATTGACGAGGCAACACATTTGTCGCACAGTTCAAGGTAGAGAAGCTGAACCATATGCTCTGTGACCATTAGTAAACCCATAGCACTTGTCCAAAGCAAAAAAAAAACCGCTATGTGAGTATTGACATCTAACACATTTCTCCCAAGCAGCCTCATTTACACTCCTGCACTGTGTATGGGGAAAAACACTTGGCAAATAAAACACCTTTCTATAAGCCCAGACCCACTTTGAACTGATGTTCCTCACTGAGCACTGGGCGCAAGGAGGGTGCACAGGAAGGTTGTTGCAGAAAGGCACCACGGCAGCAAACCATTTGGAATAATTTAATAACCTCCAGCCCAGCACATCCCTTTTCTCACACACAGATACATCTATTTCAGTGTCCTCAAATCGATGCTTTCGTGTTTACAGACTGAGGAACCTCTGAACTGTCATCAGGCACTGCTTTAAGCAGCAGAGACATTTAAAGCAGGGACAAACATTGCAGAACAGCTATGCTGTACCATCCTGTTACTATTATTTGTTTTCTCAATATGCTTCCCAAGGGATAGAAGTGCACTCCACAGTGTACAAACAACATCACACCATTATCTTTCAAAGCATGAAAAAGATACCAAAGTGAAGCACAATTCAAAGGATGACCTTTATGTGCTATTATCTGCAGTGCAGTAATTAATTTTATCTGCTATGCACAAATGAAATTAATAGCGATTTTGCAAAATACATGAATGAATAAATGAACAAATAAATAAATAAATAAATGGAAACCACCAGAAGCCTCTTCAAATACATCCCCTCTTTGTTCCACATTCTGAAGCTGCACACAGGGGGCAAAAATGAAAGACAACGGCTAGCAACCCTATGTCTGTGCTTTGAAGCACTCACTTGTTCACTCTGAAGTGTTACAAAGAATATTTTGGCTTCAGATGGCAGGAAAACCTTCCAGCAAACAGGATTTGATTCCACTTGTCACCTAATATCAGAAAGAAAAAAGAGCCCTGCTGGTGTCATTCATGCTTTCAGATGCAAGCAAAAACTTGCTTCCCCGGGGTATACCACGTTGCCTTGCCTGGGTAAGGGTGGGCCTGGTCTACCTGTGGGTCACAGGTCTGACTTGGAATGGAATAACCTGGGAAGTCACAGGAAAGAACTTCTGCACAACTATCGTAAGGTTGCAAGCAAAGACAGCTGAGGCAAATCAAACAACTGCTTAAACTCTAAAGTTTCTAACAAGGCAAACCACACTCTTCTGTGCCACACAGCCTATATCTATTCTTAAAATAGATCATCACAGGAAGATGTTGCAGAGAAAACCCAAACTGGCGGTCTTGCATGTATTTTAAAGAATATTTTCATGTCCCTCATCCCTAAATTTCAGCAACAGACATGCTCCTGACCTTAATCCAACAGTATGAGGCCTTGTATTTATGAACATAATTCGCGGAGAGGAGTTAAACAGAGACAAGAGATACACTTGGCTTTGGCTTTGCAAACACCCTTGGCTCTGCCCCCTGGGGAGAACTAGCCAACAACATTTACAAATAGTTTTAAAGTAATTTGCCACCAAATAATTACAGAAACCCAGAGATTATTTTTTTCCCATCAGAAATATACATACATTTTCATTTTTTACAAATATGCAAACTCAGTGCTACCTCCCCTTTCCCCTTTCCAGTAAAATGGGTATCATAGAGAGACTGAGCTTTCCCAAGGAAAGGGGTGGTTCACTTCAAAATGTCCTCTTAATTTTTGTAGTGACTATAACAACACTGACTAAGGTCACTTTTCATCTTCCTTCTGCTGCTCTATGCTTTGATAGGAGTGAGACACCGTGATTTGTTCTGGGCATGCTCAAGTCCTCTCTACATTTCTGAACTGCAAGAGAATGATTTTTAACCCAAGGGCTCAGCCACGCAGTGTATGGGGTGCTAACTCCACACTCGGAATTCATTGCAAAACTTTGGGGATCTAGTTTTGGGGATTGTCTGCACATTAGATCAGTGGCCCCTCTCGGTATCTAATTTGCACTGATCATGCAATCCTGTAAAGCTGTATGTTAATTAGGCCAATAACTGAAGAAGGGAAGAACACATTTCAGTGGGATGATTAATTGTATAAACAATTTATTTTTAAATTATTGTGAATGGGTTTTTTTATCCTTAATTGAAAAAATAACTTAAATGCAAGAACAGAGAAAGCTCTTCACTCCTCCACTACCACAGTGACAATTCCTAAAGCCACAAGTGCCATAGCAAATCAGTAATAGAGTAGCACAATGACTCATTACTTTATAAAAACTCTTTCAGTAATTTGGAGCTTTTTTCCTTTAAATTTCAGAATCAGGATAGTTTGATACAATTCGAGGGTTTATTAAAAAATAATTATAATAAATGTGTAGTCTTCATGTTCACGATGAAAAGGTTGAAAATGTCACATGAAGAAGGGTAGAAAGAAGTTACAAAAAAAAAAGTGTAAGCATATTATTTTCACTGCAAAATATTTCATATATTTGAGATTTATTTTATATTTTTTAAAAAGTATATACAAATAGGTTTGGGGTACCTTTTCATTGTTTGTAAATCTTCCAAGCATTTAAGCACTGTATAGTTATGACTCCCTTTACTTTGCAGGTGGAGAAACAGAGGCATAAAATTATTTGAGACCCGGGACTCAGAAATGTTCGCTAGCTTTGATTTCTTCTGCATTGTGTAACTCAAAATTAACTACTCTGGACTGTATTTTGAGGTTTTGAATATTGTTGCTCTCACTGCTGTTTCTGGAGATTTCTAAATACAGGAAAAATAAAGGTGCTACCAGGATTCTTTTTTTAGAAGAGGCCTGTAACTTTGGAATTGACTCCATATGTTGTCCCAGAAATCCCTGAATAGTCGAAGTATGCTGCAGACACATTTCAAAGCTCATCTCTTTTGAAGGAACTTGCTGATTTTGTGTGTTACACCTTCCAAATGACATTATGTGCATGTGTATCTGTAGCCTGATTCACCTATTTTTCTTGATGTTAAAATCTACTGAGAATTCTCACATTCTTGGGAGAATAAGCATAACTTTATCCTGCAAGTGATCTCAGGGATTACAGTAAGAGTTTTAAAGGATAAAAAAAGACAACACTCAAGTCAAGCAAAGGAAGAAAAACCTGGTGAAACTTAAATATGAGGCTTTCAAGGAGTTTACAAGTCTTAGAAGGATTACCAGGTTAAATAATGCTGTATTTGGAAAACTTCTCTTATACTCTACACAGGAAAACATAGATTATACTCCAACAGTAGGATTGTGCTAACATTAAGAATCTCACTAGTAATAGGCCTTGGCTGTATTTTAACCTCATTTTGTTTTGTTAGTTCAAGTTTATATTTTGCAGTATTAAATGAACCTGTCATGTAATGCTGTCACTTCTTTTTTTCTACCAGCATGTAAACACAAAGGTGATTGCCTAATTAAACAGTAATGCTACAAGAAGCAAATTAGCACCAGGCCTCTTCCGAAGAAAATTGAATGAAGAAATAATTAATCTGTTAATAAAATAGCAGAAGTCAAATGAATCAGCTTATAAGAGATGCATTTCAGCATGATGTCATCCCAAAGATACACTATTTCAAAGAAGGCTTCTATTTGTGCAGACAACTTTTACATTATCTGCTTTTAAATTGCTATGAAGCAAATGAGGATTTATCACTTCAAAAGAGATTATTTATTTCCTTTTGCCATCAACAACATGCCGTATATCTGATGAGTTCCATTAGTTCAGAGTCTGGTTTTATTTGTCCTGGAGCAAGAAAATACTTAAATGTATTTTGCTTTTAAACATCAGTTTCTGTCATTGCCAGTAGATATTTATTGCAGCTAGTCCATCCCGAGGGAGATTTACCTAGTGATTATTGGATTTCACCCAGCATAATAACTTACCACTAATTCTTATTTTGATAATAGGGTCAAACTGGAGGCAAAATATTTCTTGGATGGAAGAAAGACAATGAGATGAAACAGGATCTTTTCAAGAAATATGATATAACACATACTTTTCCTGAAATGTACACTTCTACTGCCTCCAAATATATTGTTCAATTATTAAAAAATTCACTTTATTATTTAAAGTAGCACTTATCAGTTTTAATACTTTTCAATACATCTTTCTTCATGCGCAGACCCCTGGATATGAAAAACTGAACTTTAGTTGGGAGCTCAGGCTTAATAGAATCAATATACAGCAGGTTCTGCAGTCTGTCCACATCTCCTTAGACAACATGGTCTTTCCACGGCTGTGTTCGAGGAAGGACTGAACCAGAATGACTAAGAAATTGAGAGAAGAGCAAATGGCTACATCAAGTTAAGCTATATTTTCTTGTTCAAATTAAAGTGTGAAGGCATGTATTTAAGTGCTAATACACTGCAGAATTAAAGCCTCTCTGTGTCTTTCTGCTTGATAATGATATGTTTCTACCCAAAAGTTTTATTTATTGGATTTTTTTTTTTCAGGGAGGACTTGCTATCATTCATTCTTCAGGTGACTATATTATGTCATAAACTTTGTCATGTATAAAATAATTTTTCCTAGCTTTCAAACTGCTTCATAAAAACTTTAAACATACTGTGACAGAAAGAGAAATCAATGTTATGTCACTGACAGCATCTCTTCATCTTTGTATTCCCTAAGAGGATTTTTAAATTGCTATTTTCATACAAAGTAGAAAGCAACTTAAACCACTTGGAAAATATTTTTATACAGTTTTGACTGCAGGCTGAAGAGAAAGAGTGTCAGAGGTGAAAAAGAATTTCATTGCATCTAAACAGTTTTGAACCTTTTGGAGTTAATAAAAAAGAAGGAAATAAAAATTTGTACTACACAGTTTTCAAATGACAGCTTATGTTTGGCTTTGCTGAAGACTGCTGCACAAGGGCTGGTAAATACCTGGAAAAAAGTACTCATCCTAAAGGTAGGTGTCTATAAGATGGTGTCTACGAATAGCACCTACAACCAGTAGTATTAACTGCAGATGAAGATAATCTGTCAAAACTGAAATCAGTTTATACAGTATGCATTCTTATATTTTAAAATATTCCTAATACTCTTAAAATACAACTGAGGAAACAACAGATCAATTTCACTGAGGTTATGTGACAACAAATAATTAATTTGGATACATTGTGGTATTTCCTTGGTTTGAGGCATTAGTGGCCGCAGAGGAAAATATATCCTTTCAAACAAGTAATTTATTTTAAGAAGAACTGATACATGATTGACTGTGCATAAAGTTTCTATCCTACTGTGTGACAAACAGCAGTACTTAATTTTCCACCACAATTAAGTGATCAGTGTGAATAATTAATGCAAAATATGTAGTAAAACAACATATTTTCTCCAGAATCCTCCTTATCACTTATTGTATTTTCTTATTTCACAATGTTAGTACTGCAAAAGTTTCAAGAATTCTGTTCTTGAGCTATGTTAGGGTTGCGTTTGTGATCTGCTTGATTTGCATGCTGCCCTACATCTGACAGTCATTTCTAAATGATTGAGAAATTTCTTCTGCACAAACTCCAGTAAGCCTTGCGACAATTACTGCTATCTCTGCAGATGCATGAAAACTGCTCTCCTACTCATTTTTTGAAATGTAAAGCTTCTCTTTTTGTACTTTGACTCACCAGTTACCACCATGGTAGCCCTCAATACGAATATGAACAGATTGACTAAAAATATATTTATAATATCAAAATGTGGACTTAAATCATTTTAGATGTTCTTTCTTCCATACCTCATGTCCAATAGACCTGAGATTCTGCACCCTATAAAGGTGGTATTCAGCTATGTAATCTGCCTACAGTTATTGTGGGATTATTTTTTTTTCCTTACTTATCATTCCATAATTATGTAATCTGTTCATAAATTTGAAGATGAAATTTAGGCCTTTTTACGGTTTTATTAAGTTACTGTATAGATCTAATATCTAGCAATACCTAACTTTGTATTTCCTCCAAATTAAATATACACTGCTCAACTTCAAACTGCAGGGTGATTTGAGGAAGAGAAAGAGCTGCCAGCCAAAATTAAAAAAAAAATTAAAAATCAGAATTCCAATTTGGGGCACAAATATTTATAGTTTCTTCAGAATTTACCATCTCTTTTTTGTTAGGTCATTCAGTCTCCAAACTGTAGTCCCCAGTTTTGGAAATGAGGGAATTGTTTAGTAGCAGTCTTTCACCTCCGTTCTCCTCTAAAACTTACATTCAGTCCTTACCCTGTGGGGTGCCCATTTCACTTACTGTTTTGGCACCTTCTTTCCGGTGTCTTCTAAGTGACTCAGAATAGATCAGCACCAGAGTACAAATTCTTTCCCCACAGTCCTGCATGTGGCCTGCTGAGACTGGATGAAAATTTCTTGAGAGCCCTTGTGAAGGAAGAAACATCCAGATTTTGCTTGAAAGAGTTGTCTTGCCCCCTTGTTTCCCAGCCCTATCGCATTTCAGAGCAAAGGACTCACTGCACCTTTTCAAAAAATTGTAACAGCCCAGCTAAGGTGGCACAGATTTACTGTCTGCACAATCACTAGTGACCCTCTCCAGGAGCTCCATCCCTTGCTCTCCATCACCCTCCTGGCATAACAAATGCAAGTTTCATGTGTAAAGCCACATCTGTGATCTCTATCAGGTACATAATTCAACCTTGGGAAAACACAGAAGACGACCCTCTCTTCCTTAAAGCTTTGTAGCTGATTTTTATCAGAAACATTCTTCTCAGGCTGCATTTTACCCTGAAGAGGAGGTTTAATCAACGCTTACATTGCTTTGGGTTGCTCTACAAGGGTTTGACAGATTGAGCCTTCCAGTTGCTCATAGGACAAATGAATGAGAAAATCTGTGTCCCTCATAATTGATGGGAAGTTTTTTTCTCTCAGAAAGACATTAATTGAAGAATGGATATCATAAAACATTGGAGCTATGGTCTCCCAAAGTCCCAAAACCTCTTGGCATATTTTGCTTAACACTGGACAAAAGCAAAGATGAACTCTTTTAGAGACCTAAAGCCTTATTTGCAACAAAATGCTACTAGCAAATTTGATGAAGAGAAGGGCATGGAGGAGGGTAATGATAATAAGGTCACGCAGTTGTCTAGGTTTTCTATCACACATCTTGATGTCTTAGATCATATCAAAGATTTTATTCTTAACAATCATCTTGCTCTGTCTGCCATGATCTAGCTATCATGGACTGTTTAGTCTTTTCTGTGTACCACAAAAAGAGATAACCACAAAGAAGGGCAGCAGATGCAAAGACATTTAAACCTTAAAAGCCCCAAAGGTGAAAGGGACCAAAGGAGATATTCAGTAGCACAGAAGCCTTCCTAAAGTTCATTCCTTTAAGTAACACAGAAAAAAATGCTGTTCCTTCAGAGGACAATAAAATTTCTTAAGAGAGCCTGAGGAGAAAAAAAATATAATAATACTACTGAGAAGTGCAGAGATTGAGAAACAGGAGGATTCAACCTCTGGAAATTACAATTAATTAGCAAGAGATCTGATGACATTTTTATAGCTTTTTAATGTTACCCCTAATGTCATATTTCTGAACTGCAGTGTGATGTAACTTGCACTCAGTTCACACTTCTGGGGTTTCCAACTGCATCAGCTAGATCCTTCCCTTTGAACAAACAAGCAAAACACCCTCAAAAGTGGCATATTGAGGAGCAAGCCATGAGAATGGTCACCAGCTCTTCCCAAGCCTTTGTATCCCAGGCTACTAACATTTCAAAGTTTTCTGAGTATCAAACAGATCCCATTTGTTTCCTACAGCCTTTTTTTCAGCACAAACCCACTCTGTATTTTTGTGGTAACTGCCTCTGAGATGAAGTCCTGGTGAAGGCTCTGGTAGTTTTAAAAACATTTTAGGACTTCCAGGCTTCACCCCAATCTATCCTTTGATCTGTTATTGTATCTGAGAGGTATAAAACACCTTTATGTTCACCAGGATTTTGCACCATCTTAGCTAAAGAAGGAGTGCAGCTTTCATCCCATGGTGAACATACCTAGGCAGAGTTGAGAAAAAAGTGCATTTGTTAACAGAACTGACCATCTGGGTAGCGGCTGTCCTTAAATTCATCATCCTTTACACTTAATGTTAAACATACTAGGAGAATAAGACCTCTCTGTAGAAAAAAAAAAAAAAAAAGAAAGAGAAAGAAGGGAAAAAAGGTTTAAATGAACGCTTTGAGAATAAGAAACTATCAAAAATAGGGAGTAAAGGTTTGAAGGAATTTCAGTGGATTTTTTCCTTCCTTACCAGTGCATGCCATGTCCTTCGAGAAACGCTAATCTATGCTCCCTGGGCAGGGGAGTGTCGTCGTTTCAGGTCAGCTCAGTTGGTAACAAAGCACCACGAAGCCGCTCACTCACCCCCCACCCCCTCGCCTGGCTACGTTGGGATGAGGAGAAAAAAAAAAAAACAAACAAAAGGCAGGCTTGTGGGTCGAGACAAGGACTGGGAGGGATCACTCCCCACTTATGGTCACGGGCAAAAGACAGGCTCAACTTGGGGAAGAAACAAAATCAATTTAATTTACTACAAATCAAAACAGAAACAAAACACAAGGGTATTAGGAAGGGAAACCAAACATCAGAACAACCTCCCCCCACCCCTCCCGCCTTCCCGGCTCAGTTCACTATCGATGCCTTCTACCTCCTCCCCCCGGCGGCGCAGGGGAATCGGGGATGGGGGTTGAGTCAGCTCGCCGCACATCGTCGTTGCCGCTTCTCTCCTCAGGGGGGAAGATTCCTCTCTCGTTCCCTGCTCCAACGTGGTCCTTTTCCGCGGGATTCAGTTCCTCACAAACTTCCCTGGCGCGGGTCCTTTTCCGCGGGCTTCAGTTCCTCACAAACTTCCCTGGCGCGGGCCTTTTTCTTCGCGGGCTGCTCTCCCGTCTCATGCTGCTTCAGCGCGGTTTTTACCATGGGGTTACGGCCATCTTCGGGAGCTTCCGCTCCACCGTTCACCCCCATGGGCTGCAGGGCCATCAGCCTCCTCAGGCTCCTCCTCCTCCCCCTCCACTTCCATGATTCCAGTGCCGGCAGCGATGTTCCTCTCAAGTTCCCCCCCACACTACCGGTTCCCCTTCTTAAATAGGTTTCCCAGAGGCGCTACCACCGTCACTCCCCGCCTAGAGGCGGGTCCGACATTTTGGCGCGCGGGTCCGACATTTTGGGGCAGCGACTTCTTCCAGCAACTTCTTAAAGGGGCCGCCTCTGTAGCCCCCCTCCCCTGCCACCAAGGGAAAACCGCGCCACACAAACCCATAACAGGGAGTCAGAGCTTCCCTTTACAATGAATGCAACGTGAATATAATCAGTCTCTAATTCCATTTTTTAGACATTTATTGAGGGAGAAAAACAAAGAGTAAGGAAGAAGGGGGGGTGGCATATGTACTAGGAGAGAGAAATTGTGCATGTATGTGCGTGGGAGAGCAGAATGAGTTCAGAAGAAGAAACAAGTCAGCTTTAAATCTCCTTTCTGCCTCAGTCCAGATGTCTTTGCATCATCAGATTTTGGTCCAGCATCCAACACCAAGACTCATTTTCTGTTTGAAAGCTAATTTATAAACCTCATTCGAGAACAAACTTCCTTTAGCAGAAACTGTAACATAGAACTAAATCAGAAATTGCTGCTTCTGCAGGTAGTAGTTAGGTTCAGGAAACTGAAGGAAGGAGATTAGCAGTTGAAATCCCCAAAAAACTGAGAAAATAGAAGAAAAAGAAGAGAGGAGGCTGACAGGGTAATTGAAAATATGTAGCAGCATATATAAAATACCACATAACAATATATTCAAAGTACCAGAAAGAATCTGCCTGAGCCATTTCTCTTTTTCCCGCTATGCTTTTGCCATTAGGAAATATTAAGGAAGAGATACATTTCAAAAAATCACTAAAATTTTATTATTGAAAGGCATCTGAACCTTATGATTGGTAAATGGTATTTTATGAAATTATGAATTCCTGCATCGCTGTTACCCTTCCTAAGGGCTGCAGAATAATCACAGTGTGCACAGTCTAGCAGCAACACCCATGAGACTTATGGCCATAAAGCAGTCTTACTTTGTTGCAGTATATTTACATTTAAAAGATGAAGTTTAATTAATGATCATGACAAGGAACTAAGGAAAATGAGAAAGGTGACTGCTGACTGTGTTTTAGGTGCATTTATTTTGAAATAAGCCTGATACACACACACACACAAAGTGCATTATTCTGCCTGGATAAATAAATGAAATCATTCATCATTTTTAGTCCTCAGTTGTGAAAAAGATGACTTCACTCCCCAAAAATGAGGCTAAAATTGGCAGATAAAAAAATTATCTTTCAGGAGAAGCAGCCTTCTAAATTAGATTGCCCCTTTATGAGTAAGCAGAAAAGATTACTATGAGACTAAGCAGATCTGCAGAAAAAGGCCTGGAAAAACACACCTTCGCTGCAAGAAGAGTCTTAAAGACAGCAGCTAATGACTTCTGCTCTTTTAAGAGAGCTTCACATTCTGGAATTCAAGGAACTGGTTGTGGAGTCCTAGTACATTGAAACAAATGCAAGTAAGAAAATAGCAAACCTGGTAGCAGAAGGAAAATGTGTTGCATATATGTTTCCACAGATTTCAGAGAAAAGAAAGTATCAAATATTAGTCCTGCAACAACTACTGGCCCTGGTGCTTTTGTTAATATTTGACAATGAGTGGATCTGACCCTAAAACTGATTTTTAAGAACAACATCGAACTGAGAAAAGCATAGAAGCACCGTACCGTCTATTCCCTAACTGCATGGGAATAAAAAAAGGGGCTTAGACCCATGACTTTCCAGGGTTAGCAGAAAGTTTCCTCAGGAGCCCATAGCCATCTAGACAAAAAAAATCAAACCTCAGCTAATGGTGGACTTGCTGGTAGCAATGTGGTACTGGAACTCATTTGTTGAGCAACAATTTTATTTTTAAAGAAAGAAGGCAAGGGGAAGAGACAGAAAAGAAAGGCAAAATACTGGATCCGCTTTCCATTTCTCGAAGTTAAGATCCAAATGTAACATCAAGATGATGCTAATATTATACAAGCTTGCTGCACTGCACCAAACTCGCAGAACATACTGCACTACTTAAAACACTGCCACACTCTCTCTACAAGCAGGCTGACATAAAAGAGCCTCCTAAGTTATTTCTAGCATTAAGCAGTTCATCAGTCAGAGAAGGCATTCATTTAATCATCTTAAAAGGGTGTAATACATTGCTGTGTTACCCATTCATTGATACCTGTCCAACATTACAGTGGTATGCAAAACTGAAATCCAAAATAATTGTGCTTTTGCACTGCACAGAAGCTTCCTTTTGTGAGCAAAAAGACAGTGTTTCTTCACCTGCATCACTGACGTTAGGCCCACAAGGACTTTCTATTATAGGGGATCATGCAGTTTTACAGCAAGACACAGGATCAGTTGGGCAATAAATAGGATAAATGCCACATTACACTGCAGGAACAAAAGAAAAAAAATGTTGAAATATTTATAATACATATATCAACCTTTGTATAGTTAAAACATTGAAATCTGCTTAATTCTAGAGGACATCATTAGTAACAAAACTCAGGAGGAAGCCTTTTAACAGGGGAAACATACAACATTTGCCTCCCCCACCAGTGTAAATTTTATCAGCCACGATAATCCCAGCATCTAATTTTCAAATCCCAATCCAACATACTGCAGAGGATGCAGGACCTCAAGCAGGTCTAGTCCCATGCCACATACACACCCTACATTGCATCTTTGGGTTATTACAGTTTGGATCTGCCCATTCACCCTTATGTTTAGATTGCACCGGTGTCTTCCATATTCCTAATACGGGACATATGCAGCTCATCAGGCAGATTTTTTGCATTAGTTGGCTAATTAACACCTCTAGAAAAGGCCCAGAGACTTTGCTTAGATTAACATCTACCTGTTGGGCACCAATAATCATGTCTGAGCATTGGCAAACTTTCCTTCAGAGTATTAAAATGTTACGGCTGTTTCTTACAAGTTTCTAGGTCTGTGTAGCCTTGTTTTAGGAAGGAAGAGCATCACCCGAAGGATGCAAGGAAGCTGCATGAGCTCGTTTCAGGGCCAGAGGCCATCTCCTGGCTCATTTTATTTACTAGTAAAGACATAACCAAGCAATTCAACCTACAAAGGAACTGAGCAGTCAGTTCTTATATGTAGAGAACAGGAGAGTTTGACACATAGACAACGAGAAGCCAGTTGGCTAGAAATACCAAGATGATTGTAGCTGGTGATCTGTGGTCCATGCTGCAGAAAAAAAGTGAAAAAATCCCCGAGGTCTGTGCCTGTCATAGCTGGGGCACCCAGCTTGTACACCCTGAGTCTTTATAGGGATATATCTTCTCATGATGTTCTGCTTAGAGTAACCCTATAAGAAGATTTTTTTTCCTTCGAGCAAAACCCTTCCAGTTTCCAGTTTTCCTTACTAACAACCAAGAGTCTGTCAAGAATCACAGACACCCTCAGGGAAGACCGTAGCAGATCTGTTTGAAGCACTGAATTTTCCACAGACTACCATAAATCTCCATTTTAAGATTTAAAACTGATGACAGATGCCGGGCCAGATCGCTCTCCCTCAGGTGCACTGGGGCAAGTGCCAGGGTCAGACAATTCTATGCTAGAAACTGGACAAGGAGCATGACCTAATTCAAGCACGTGTCACTTCTTGTGCCAGAATTACCTCCAGTGGTATTACTAGCTGTGTCCCATATGGCCTATTTCTGTTCTCATTTTGATACAAAAACACTGCTCATTACCAATACCCCACCACCAATCCAGCGGTTTTACTGGTTCTGTGACTTCTACCAGACACACCTCAGTCAGGAAATCTAAAACTCAAATAAAATGGAATAACCTGCATAGCACTAATGGGGTTATTATATCTAAGCCAAGTTTGTTGTTAGTGATTTTCCATAACTAAAGAAAATAAATGCCTTTCCTCCTTGGATGGTACACTGAATTTTTCTGCTTATAAATCCTTGACATAGAGTGTACATGGACATTGGAAGTACTCCACAGACTGCCACGGCAATGAACTTGCACTGATAAAAGCCCTTTCAGCAGTTACGGAAAGTGAAGTATACTGAAGATCTGAACATACTGTACAACAGTGAAAAAGAATAGGGTGGATGACAAACCATAGAAAGGTAAGATATTAAAGTAAGAGGGAAGGAAAAACGGGTGAAGAAAATGAGAACGCCATGCTGTAGTTGTACTGAGGAATCTGCAAGCCTTAAATACTTGTCACTCAGGAGAGCAGAGGAGAGGAGAAATAAGTCAAAAATATATTACATATCTACAGGCAGGGTATTTTTATATTTAAAACCATCTGTCTTACAAAAGTGCAGGTCGCATCATTCAGTTAGATAATTATAAGCCCTTCCAGAGACCCAGTTTTAGTAGAAAATGCTAACTTGATATGAGTTCCTGGCCTGAAATAGTTGTAGGCTTTGCTAAGGCATGATGGAGGGAAAATGGATGTGGTCAAAAATCCTTCCAGCTTCAGAAACTCCTGCTCCCTAAGGGAAGGTAAATTTGCAATTCTAAGGATGCTCCAAGTCACTGGGACCCCAATAGCCCTGGGATCCGTGATTCAGAGTGCCACAGGCAAGACAGAGTGACCAACATTCCACAGTGGGTTTGGATACTGGGGTTTATTTAACAACCAGTGAGACAAGAGTTTTACCCTAGTTGATTATGAGGCACCCACTCTTTCACTGTGCCCGGTGCTACAGTTAGTAGATCTTGCCATTCCTTTCCAGAGGGGAAGTCGCTGCTGGCTCAGGACAGTAGGGCAGAAAGTCAAGTCAGTTCCTGCTATGTCGCTGCTCACCATGACCCACCTTGGTTGTTACAGGCCAAGGTCCCTGAGCGTCCCCTGGGATTGATCTCCACTCAGGCCTTCAGTGAGATCTTTGGTCTCCAGGGCCACTTCCAGGATCTTTCTTCCAACCAAGATCTTCACCTTCATCTTTCCAGGCTCCCTTCTTTTTTCAGAGACTGTTTCTTCTTTTCAGAAACCCTTCTTATTGACATCAGCTCCTCTTTCCAGCATCCCAAGCCCCCATTTTTCCTGATCTAAATTGTCTACATGTAGAAGCACAATGTGTGATCAGCCTCCTAATTGCTGTTCCTGGCTCATGTCTCTCTTAATTGGAGAACTGAGGACATGACACTTTTGTTCAGTCCAGGAGTTGTCAAAGTTTACAGGCAACTTGTACTGGTTGCAGCTAGCATGTATCAGGCTTCTGCTCGAGATTTCAGCAGTTTAGCTTGGGACACTCACCTGTACACATGCATGCATCCAATTATCTGCCACCTCGTGGCATTCACAATTCAATCAATTTTTTCACCTACGACAGTTACTCTACCTTGTACCAAGCAATGTCACTGAAAAACTAGAAACACTGTGTTTTGTAGCTACGATACACATCTGGGAGTGTGCAAATGCCAGTTCCTGCTCCAAAGACTCACTTCACTAATCTCAGACAAACACTTCTCAGCTGTGTCAGGAATCACAGTAGTTCCTTCTCATATGCTAGTAGGCTTGCTTTACATGGAGGTACAAAGTGAGAAAGCAGAGAAGCTTCCCTCCTCCTTACTGAGCCATGTCTACCAAGTGGCACAGGGCACTTCCCTGGGAGGTCGAAGATTTGGCTCATTAGGAAACTGAACCAACATTTACTACTTGCTGCCTGAGCGCTTCTCGGGGTGAGGCTCAGTGCAAAGTGTTCTCCTCCTATCTCCTACACCCTCCCACTCCCACCAGCTGCCTTTTACTTCCTAGACCTCTTGGCATGGTCCTTAGCCTTCCCCACACACTCTCACATTGTCTGTCCTATACCAGATTGCTTCAGTTTCCTCTTCCTTCTCTTCCCTGTGACCAGTTTCAGAATGTAAGTTAGTACTATGAGCCGAGCTTGGCAGCTTGGGCTCATTTTTTGCCCAATACTACCCTTCCCATATCTAATTCTAGTACTGTCCAACCATCAAGAGTTTGGGGCTTTGGCTCCAGAGGCATCAAGAAACTGGTTTTTGTCTCGGGCTTCTCCAACTCTGCTTTGAACAGCAGCAGCAGGCACAAACACATTGTGCTCAGTGTGTTCAGCGTATGCTAGCAGTGCTCCAGAGGGGTCTTTGGATTCAAATGGGGCTTAAGTGCAAGCTATTCAACCACATCTAGAACGAAAGAGCCTGTATATTCACAGAAGTCAGATTCCAGGTGCCTGAGAAATTTTTGCAATCAGAGAGCAGCATGAGTGCTGCTCTCCCAGGGTTAGGGAGCAGATGAACAGCAGTTTCAATATCACAACTTTGTGTACTGGCTTCTGAATTCTGCTTGAGAGATGTTTAGATTTTGACATCCTCCTTTTGGGTCCGGCCTTTTCTGTTTTAGTCAGATTCTTCAAATGTGCTTGGTACCATCATTAAAAAGTCTCAGCCACAAAGCCAATGACTGATGTGATCAAACAAGGCATCCATATGACTTGCCAGATACAATATTGTTATACACTCCTCACTTTAACACAGATGCCACAAGAAGTCTGGCTTTCTCATTTGCAATAACATGGGAGAGACATGCAGCAGACAGACAGTTTACAGAGGCTAAGGCAATAATAGGAGGTTGCTACCTATTATGATACAGAGACGCATAGAGCAATTGAGGGAGATAAAAGTATTCAAGATTCAAAAGGATCATGAAAGAATGGGTTTTCTGTTTGGAAAAAAAGCCTAAAAATAAATTCTTATAGACTCTCATATATCTTTTTCTTTTAAAAGATTCAGAAATGCTGGAATAATGTTGCAGTCGTCAAGGTTAATGACATAATCTTCTGAGGTGCCATGGCAAATCAAACACAAGATTTAAATTCCCTTTTACATTCAGAATTCCTGTTGCTTGAAATGACACAGAGCAACACAGCCCCCAGATTCCACTATAATCACCCACTTTTGAGTCAGATATGTAAAGGAATAAAACCCAGCACCACATATATATTATAAAGCCTCAGTGTATACCTTCTATACACAGTTCAGACACCTAGTGCAGCTTTATCAAAATGCTTAAGACATCACATTATTTTGGACTAAAATATCAACATCTTGGGAGTGCAGCAGAAATAAGAAGCTTGTTACAACATTGAAATTTTGTGTCCATTGTTTGTATTTTAAAGGAAAGGGAGGAAATCAGAAATATCTAAGGCAAAGGTTTTTTGAATGGCAAATTGCCCTAAATATGAAAGAGAAAATGCAATGCATATAGTTATTATCACCCTCTCTACCTATATATGTAGCCATATTCTTTTTATAGCTTTTTGGTATCACAGCCTCTGTGTTCCACCTCAGCAAATTCTGTTCAAAGGGGCTGGAGAGTGGATCCACTCTGAAGCTGCAGACAGTTGTGAGGACTACCCATAGTTCTGCATTATACCTCTTATATTTCCAGCGTCTCCCAAAGACTAACACCAAAAGAAAGACCAGGAGTAACACAAACCACAAACAAGTCCTCAGCAGGAAGCACATCCTTGTAATCTGACAAGACAAAGGGCAAGGTGGTTTTCTACTACAGATAATGCTATGTGTCGATATGGGAAAATATTGAATATTGATGCTCTGTTGAGTATTAGTATTTTTATTACCACACCAGCATCAAAGTCAACATCAAGAGCCTGGGTCCCTATCTCACCACATCCAGTTCAAACATCACTGTTATGAAGTTAAAGCTCTCAAGATCTCAAGGCACCACAACAGATCAAATGATGGAGATTATAATCAGATTATATCCTCTACACAACTGCCATCTGACTTTACTCAGTCTTGTAAGGTATGGAACACAGCATCTGCATCAGATCTCACATCGACGCTGCAGCTGCATACTATACAGATAGATACTGAAGGACAGACTAATACTGAGCAACATCTTCCTGCAGAGGAATAATCTTGATTTCTTCTGTGCCAAGAAGTCACAACAGATGACAGTTTTAACACTGACCTTTGATGTAAGTTACCTCACAGTAGAAGAAATAGAATTGTTCACCCTATAACAACCACACAACCAGTAACAATTATACAATATTTATGTAATCACTAGGCTTACACCCCATAACACAAATCTAAGCAAGCAATTCTCCTTTCCATATAAGTAATTTCAAAGGACATCTACTCTGTCAAAAGGTCAGGTGGAATGATGGATACAAAAAACTTTTCCATTCCTGACACAGTAGCTATGAGGAGGAGGTATGGGGTGATAACCATCGTTTTATGGCTTTTGAACTCTCTAAAGCAGGGAGTTTATAGAGGAGGTGTCAAAAGATGGAGAGGAGGAAAGGCAAGAAAATGAATTTTAAAGAATCTCAATAATGTCATAGTCTCATCATCTTGCCTTCTCTCGTGTACATGTTGAAGTTGCTTGTTTCTTCTGAAGAGACTGGGAAGTCAATGCACTGACTTTGCTGAGAATAGCATGAAGATTCCCATGCAGGAGACAGAGGGATTGCCGAGCCTGAATAGAGAGATCTGCGTGTTCGCATTATGGTTAATGAGAGCCAACGGCACAAATTGTGGTAATTCATTCAGCCAATAAAGACTGTTATCAGAGAGAGTTTAAGTATTTGTATACTGCACTTTCCCTGGGCAAAACTGTGTGACACAGGCATAAGCATAGCTGAATGCACTAGTTTGCTCAGGTGCTGATAATGCTGAAGTACAGTAGTAAGACTGTAGTTGGTAATAAGGTTGTAGTTGTGTAGCCTACAGTGAAACCCATGCTTCTGCACTCCCTTGTCAGATTTCAGTGAATGCTACTTTGGGGATATCTGTACCTGCTCTCATCCTATCTTCCATCTGCAGAAAAAAAATAACCAAAGCTGGATGCATGTTATGAAAAGCAAGCAGGTAGCAGGAATGCAGTCTCTCCAACTTGCATATCTGTTTTAAAGCACTGCTTAAGCATCACAACTGAAGTAAGTACCAAAGTTGCTGATACAATGAAGTAAGTGCCTTTAAAAGTACCTGCGAGAGGCCAGGTTTGGCCCCTTGTTACATAAGCAAATTGAATACCTTAGTCTGGCCAACTATTGCCTTTTTAACATGCATTTGTAAAAGTTGTTTGGCAAACAATTAAAACATGGTGCAAATATAAATTGAAATCAAGGTGTGTTTGTTAACAGCACATAGGGAAAATTTTCATTCTCCTTCCATGTAATTTGTGATTAATTCAACACCCTCCATAACATCAGCACCCTGAGATCCTGAATTAGATACTCAGTCGAATGCAAAGGTTACATTATGAGGAAAAATATTTATTGCTGGATACTGATAATAGTATAACATTCCTGCACTCTCTGTGACTTTTTTTCAGCAGTCTGTAAAATAACTTGTAACAAAAAAAAAGTTTAAATTATGTCTATAGCATCCATACCAAAGACAAGAAGAAGCCTGCAGCAGGAAAAGTGCATTATAACTATGTTCCTTAAAAAAAGTACATTTACAGAAAACTGCAGCCATGAATGAATAACATTTTATCATCAAATTATGAGACATCATTGACAGTACATTCAGATTTTAATTGCTTCTGGTTAGTTTTTGAGTGTTTGATGAAATAATTTGCATATCTGTGTATGTACATGTGCAGACACATATGTAGAATGAAAGAAGCTTCAAACAAGTGATTCAGGCATCACTCCACCATTGTACCTAGCACTGCATTTTGCCTCAGTACAGCTAACTATAATCTGCTGTTGTTTCAGCTTCAGCAACACATATTCTGGTGTTGGCAAGAAAAGACATTATTTGAATTAGTAGGACTGATTTCAACTGGAAGCAAAGTCAGTCCTACCAAAGCCTGTCACTTTGCCTGTCCATCCCCAGGGTTACTCTGGTGCAGCAACCTGGGGGCTCAGACCAGCAAACAAAAATCCGGCAAAGATAAGAGCTAAAATTCATGATTACTTACAGCTGAGAAAGGTCACTGGAAGCAAAGGGCAATACTTTCAGAGACAGCCTAGGTAATTTTGGAGCCTACATGTCATCCTCATAGAGCATTTAACACAGGGCCGGACTGCTGCACATGAAGGTGCCTGAGGCAGCAGGAAGCCTCTGTAGGAATTTCAGCTGTGTCCAGGGATTGAAATCCCATTAATTTCAGCTAGTTCAAACCTGGACTGGACTGGTCATCATCCCCAGTAACCAGTTGCTGCACAGTGATTGGACCCCAGGAAATTCCCAGCTCGGCCGTAGGTTACTGGTAAAACCATTTTGCAAGATTTTTTTGTACTGTTGCAATGAAAGACATGAATTCCACAGTCGCTCTCTTTCTATTACTGCCTGAATCCCTAGGCTGATAATTTATCAGGTTTCTCTGTTTGAAAACCTGCAGGAGGTAATAGAAGCTGCAGAAATTTAAGACATGTTCACAGTATGATGTGGTGGAGTTCTTAAAACATAATTACCATGTGGCTATATGAACACTGTATTATGAAGGTGTGGATCCTAGTCTGATTTTATGAAGTTCCTGTTTATATCTTTGTTAAACAACTGCTTATATTTTAATCGTGAGAACAACCTGACGTATCTATTATTATTTTTACTTCCATTTCCATATGAAGTCTAAAGCAGTAGTAGCATCACTAACTAATGGAGATTCTTGAATGTTGAAAATCTTCTGCTTAAATGAAAACACCATCCAAGAAGATGGTCAGATCAGAAAATTGAAGCCAGGCAGTTTAAAAATAAAAAGTAACTCATTACCAGACAAGGAACGACAGTCCAGCTATCAAGATCCCCCCGTGAATCAAACTAGAAACGGAGGTTGAATTTTTTAAAGACTCTCCTTTATCTCTAGGTCAGAGAAAGGAGGGGATTTAAGCATACAGAGCAGTAAACCAGATCCTGCCTCTATAGTTTCTTGTACTAAGTGAAAGCTTAGTGTTCCTGCAAAGTGGGTGCTGGGTGTCTCCGGTGTCTCTGGAAGCCGCAGGGAAGCCCAAGACCCTGCGTGGTGCCGATTCTGGCGGACAGTGTGCCAACAGGACCCAAGTTCACACCACTCATTGTGCAGCTGAAACTACAGCCTCATGTTGAAGAATTAAGGGACCACGAACCCGTTTTTTGATCAAGAAGAAGACAAGAAAGAGACCAGAACCGGAGCATGCCCAAACTAAAAGAAGCTCAAGGGAAAATGTGGTTTCATTTGCAGTGCACCATATGGCAGGAAAACATCCCTTCAGAACACCCTTTCTGGTAGCTAAATTAACTAGGGCCACGCTGTGATGGGATGCAATTTGACATTTACCTTCTTCTGTTATTTATGGCTGCCTGTTTGGAATACAATGCCTGAAAAGCAGCCTCAGAATATATCCTGTTCCCTTATTTATTTTTATCTAGCTCTTCATTGAGAGATTGCCATGAACCACATGCAAAGAAGTAAGACGCATGAGTGACTGTCACTTCTGTATTCTTTTGAAATGAAATACATTTTATTATTCAGCATATGTCATCCTCATCTCCTCTCTTAGCTCTAGAAGTTCCAGCTCTAAGTACTTATTGTAAATCATGTGTCTAAACTCTGATAATCCCAGCATCTCAGAGTATATATTTTCCATACGTCTCAGTGCATCCTGCATTGTTTGGGGTATGAAACATGCAGCAGAGAACCAATTTGTCTTTTTATTGAATTAAGCCCTTAAAAACAAAAAAAATGGAGATACATTGTGAAAGGACCTGTAAAGATTCCAGGAAAAAGTGAAGACTAAACGATGAATAAATTAATCTCAATAAAATGTGCCTGCAAAGACAAAGTCAAATTCACTATTTTCTCAAAGGCAGTAGTAAATTCTAATATTCCATTTATGCAACATTTTCTCCCAATTCTCCTATGCATTTAGGGCAGATACTTGTTACAGTGTCAGCATAATATTAGAAAAAGGAAAACACACAACTGTAGAGATCATCACGATACGGCAGCCAGCTCCAATATCTCAGCTCTGTCTGTTTACCTTTTCATTCTAATCTACTTTTTGTAAAGGTGTATCCCAAGGGCTAGAGCTCCAGAAAATGAATTACCAAATCTGTATAAATTGAGCACTGACATCTGTACTCTGGACATCTGCTCTTCCTGACCCTGCCTTGGCATGTCAAGTTCACCAATGTGGACGGAATAATTTATGTCAAAGAAAAAAGGCCAGATTAGAAGATCTAATAGTAATTTTGAGCCTCTTCTGTAACTTTCATGAGGAACACAAAAAACCTGTGTATGCTACCACGTGAATTCACTGTTAAGAGCTATAGTTTCCTCATTATCTAACAAGATTTTGCTGAAGAATTGAAGTGTGTATTTAAAGCAGTGGTTTAACTCAGTGATTGCAGACAATTTCCTGGAGACTGTGAAGAGCACCCTTTGATGCCAGATGGACCGTTCACTTTGAAAGCAAAGGATGATAATCCTGAAAAATATTTTACCCCTTAAATCCATGCCTCTGAGTAAAACCATCCAACTAGGGACCATATGCATAAGCTAGAAGAGGGGGCAGAGTTATGTTATGGAGCAGGGGCATCTGTAAGGACTTACCGGTGACTATTGAGCTGCTGAAGAGAAGAAGAGCAGGGAGGGGCTAGTCAGCTGCAGCAGTGCTTGCTGGAGAGATTTCAAGCCTGCTAGCTTGCTAGTGAGATCCACTTGCTATTTTTCAGAAGACCAACAAATAAAGGCAGAGGTGGGCAAAATTACCTGAGAAAAACTGCCTTTGGAGAGAAAGCGGCTTAGGAAATCCTGTCTTCTCAGAGCAGACTAGAGAGCAAGGTAGTTTAGCCACAAACTGGCAGTTTGTTGGTTATCAGAGGATAAGTAATTCTCCTGATGGGGAAAAAAGGATGGTTTGTGGGCTTGCAGAATGTTAAAAGCAAACAAACAAAGAAAACCACATGCATAAAACAAACTCATTCCTCAGTAGTTCCAGACTAAGAAAGAACCTCCTGTTGTACTGGAGGATGATGTATTAGTATATTAATTTGAAAATATATTCTCTAATCCCATTCTTCAATCAAGCTGGACAAGCATCTTCAAGCTTTACTTTTGCTTCATATTTGACTGAAGATGAACACTGCAAAATCCTCACTAAGTATACAGAAGGATGAAGATGAGAGCAATGAATGGCCACCCCTTACATTGATCTCCCTGAAACAGCTCTTTTTGTGTTCATCTTAAGACAACAAATTAACAGGAAAGCTAAAATGAATTCTTGAGGCTTTATATTTTATATTACAAAGTTTGTTTGCAAAAGATCCCTCTACTGAACCGTTCCTTTCTGACAAAATAGGAAGTTGCTGAACTATCATTTTAAAAATTATTACTCATACTACAGTATTTGACACATCTTAGGAAGCAAAGAAATACTGGGAAAAGTGGTCATATGTCAGCTGAAGACTTTTCTTTAAGATGCCTTTAAGATGCCTTGGTGACAGGGCCCAAGAGTACTACTCTTCACTGTTGACATTTGGGTACCCTAGTTCCTTTGAAAGAGTTACAGCCTTAGTGTTTTTTAATCTACAAGCAAAATACAGGTCTCCATTTCACCCACTATCAATTCTAGTTACTGAGAATGGTGAAGAAGAGGAAGATATCAAGAACCTTGAGAAATCACCTCCTACCCTTGGGAGAAAGGAAGAGAGACCTGTCTGTTAAAAGAATTATATCTCTTAATGTATAAATCCAGAGTTTTCCATATATAAATCAATTGACCTTATTAATCTATGCATCAAATACTGAAATCAAAGAGATTCATATTGACCATTTCTGGACAGGACTGTAGCTGTTACCAACAGTGCTACTTAACACACATGTAGACATTAAACTCTGTATTCCCTCAGGACACTGTAGGAGCACAGCAATCCATCTGCTTGCATATTTTGCCATACAAAGGCCCCAGCAATAGCCCTCACCAAACACCAGCAGGGAAATCAAGCTACTGGTGAGGGACTGGGTAACGCAGCTTCAACATTTGCCTCAGTCATAAGATAAGATACCAAATACTTCCTGAAGGATAACAATTTTTCAACAAATACAATGTTGTTTTTCCGTTTCACTTTCTATGTATCATGTCAGAAAGCAAAAGAAAATCTGTCCCGGCAGAAAAAATGGAATGACTGTTTTTCACGTCTCTCTTAAAGGTCAGTGGGAGTCAAAGACTGTAGTGCAGCAAGGATCAAACATCACTGTAAGAATTTTAGACATCAGAAATCACTGTACATGACTGCAAAGCCCTTGGCTATAACAATTACGTATTTTCTACTTATCCTTACCAAGATGAAGTTTGCATAGGACCCAAAATCTAGAGAGAGAAGAAAAAGATAGAATACACCTCTTTCAGGTTGTGTGGACTTCCTGATTCATCATTTTTCTTCATCACAACAAAATTTGAAGAGTTCCACCACCACCACCAAAAAAAGGCAGGGACTGAGGATAGATAGTAGAAAGGATATACTATGCATTTATTGGGTCTCCCCAAATGGAGTTGCAACATATAAATGAGCAATATAGAAAGAGGTAAGCTATTTAAAAGGCTAGATGAAAGTCCTAGAGGAGGAAATCTGTTTTAGACAGTTAAGGGGAGATCCAGCTATGAATGCTACAGGCTATGACCTGTAGGAGGATATGATGGTGTTTAAGGCAGCAAAAAGGGGTCTTGTTGCCTTGGCTAGCCACATCCAAGAATTATAAGGCAAAGACTACCCTGGCAATAGCAAACAGGCAGTCATGCCTATGCAGCACCATTCTGGTATCAGAAGCAGTGCAGTCATGTTAATGTTTAACTCCTCCCATGTATATTGCTTGCAGCAAAATTAAGAATCTCAAGAGCCCATGTTGTCACCTCAGCCACACAGTTCAAAGGGAGTCTTTGAACATTGCACAGCAATTTGCCAGATTCTTATGGTACACCTATGATGCTAAATCACAGAAGTTTTCCCACAGCCTATTTGCTATTTCCTCACACCATTGAAGCCTGTATTTCCTACCCTCTCTAAAAAAATCCTAGCAACTTTTCTGTGGACACTTCACTCCATAAAGTACAGACTGCACCAAAAGACAATAGAGAAAAGCACCATATGGTGTATTCAACTGCGTCCCAAGTTTTGCAGGGTGTTATGGGTTTGTGTGGTGGCGTTTTTTTGGTAGCAGGGGAGGAGGCCGCAGGGGTGGCTCCTGTGAGAAGCAGCTGGAAGCTCCCCCAGCTCCAAGTCGGACCCGCCTCTGGCCCTGGCCGAACCCATCAGTGACAGTGGTAGCACCTCTGGGAGAACAGATTTAAGAAGGGGAACCTGCAGGGAGTGGGGGGAGTGGAATGTGAGAGGAATCCCTCTGCAGATACCGAGGTCAGTGAAGAAGGAGGGGGAGGAGTGGCGCCTGAGGAGGCTGATGGCCCTGCAGCCCGTGGTGAGATGGCAGGCTGTCCCCCTGCAGGCCAGGGAGGGGAGCAGGGAGCAGATGCCCACCTGCAGCCCATGGAGGAGCCCATGCCAGGGCAGGGCGATGCCCCCCAAGATGGCTGTGACTCCATGGGAAAGCCCACGCTGGAGCAGTGTGTGACTGAAGAGCAGCCCATGGAAAGGACCCACGCCAGGGAGTTTGTGAGGAACTGCAGCCTGTGGAAAGGAACCACGTTGGAGAAGTTGGTGAAGGACTGTCTCCTGTGGGAGGGACCCCATGGTGGAGCAAGGACGAATGAGGAATCTTCCCCCTGAGGAGGAAGGGAGCGGCAGAGACAAGGTGTGGGGAGCTGACCCAAACCCCATCCTCTGTTCCCCTGTGCCGCCGGGGGAGGAGGTAGAGAGAACCGGGAATGGAGTTGAGCCGAGAAGAAGGGAGGGGTGGGG
Organism: Pandion haliaetus; assembly: GCA_013401275.1. NCBI lineage: Eukaryota > Metazoa > Chordata > Aves > Accipitriformes > Pandionidae > Pandion > Pandion haliaetus. The sequence continues at coordinate 14,838 of VYZV01027843.1, read as the reverse complement.
GGAAGGTGTTCTGAGGTTGGGTTTTACTTCCTAATATCCTTATTTTGATTTGATTTGTAGTAAATGAAATTGATTTTGTTTCTTCCCCAAGTTGAGCCTGTCTTTTGCCCGTGACCATAAGTAGGGAGTGATCCCTCCCAGTCCTTATCTCGACCCACGAGCCTGCCTTTATATTTTCTCCCCATCCCACCATGGCCAGGGTGGGGGGAAGTGAGCAAGCTGCTGCATGATGCTTTGTTACCGGCTGGGATGAAACCATGACACAGGGTTAAGTTTCTTCCCTAGAGATTGCAACAGCCTGGGTACCGCACATGGAAATGCTGTTCTGAAGGGCAGCAACACATTCACCATGCAGGGCTCAGAGGAGAACCAAGGCCATGTACCACCTTGTTTCCAGACAGCCAGTCTGCTCTGGAGAAGCTAATCCTAAAGAAAATGGTTATGAACTATATCAAGATCCTTGGTTTTCTTTTATACCATAGTAGATGTAGACTTAGTGTCTAAAAAAGTGTCTAAAAGGTCTTGGAGCCAGTATTTTGAGGATGCAGACCCTCACCACAGAAGGAAGGACAGGGACGGAAGGTAGGGTTTTGCCCTATAACAAGGGGGGCAACTTGGCAAAAAGATTAAAACAGCTCTGCACCACAAAAAATGAATCCAGACTCTTAATTCTGCTGCCAAATTACATAGGAAGATTGAGAAGCTTGTAGGCAAACAGATTTGTCTGGGGAGAAGATGGTATTTTCTTGAAAAGGTTTTTCTTTGCTTGGTTCTCATTTTGCTTATTTAGACTCAGTAACCAAGATGGGGCAGGCCAGGATAGATGTTTTTTAGGGGTCCTGCAGAGACAGCTGCTTGAGGGCCTAAATATGCTACAACAGTCTTGATACACCTAAGAGTGGCTGTAAAACCCTTAGAAGGTGCAGCATCCCCAATGGGATCCTCAGAAATTGGTGACTACCACCCTGTAGGCTATGGATCTTCCATGGACGTTCTTTGTGACATCTCCTTTGCCTGTCTACCCATCTTTCACATCAAGGAACTTATATTTGCAGCCTTTGGGCTATTAAACTAATTAAAATACATAGTCTTCAAGATGGACAGGCTGCCGATCTGGCTTCTGTAAAGATGTAAAAAAAAAAATCACCTTTCCTCGGAGTCAGAATAAAATCAAATTATACACAGAGTAGATTAGATTAGAGAAGGTCTGTTTCTTAGAAGTACCTTATCTCTTCTCTTCTTATTGTAGTCAGTCAAAGCACGCGGATTCACCAAATACTGTTAATGTCTGTGAGCCTCACGCTTGCATAGGGATCAAATTCTGATCCAGTAAACATTTAACTTATTCCTACAATGGTATGTATAATCTTCATCTGACTCCAAAGCAGAGGATTTTAGCAAAAAAAGCAAGTAAACTGAGACGGGTGTATAAGTGCATTAATGGCTCCTACTAAGTCTCAGTGATCCTCTTACAGGTACACAGGCTATAGTGGATCCACAGTAGGGAAGAGGCAACGCATAGCGGTTCACGCATAGCTCACCCTGATGGCAAAACAGAAACAGTGCTTGTTGACAAGGTCAGGGAATTGAACTTCTTTCAAAAATGGCTTAGCCATTCAGGGTCTGCAATAGAGGTCTGGTGGGCAGGAGTGGGATGAAAGCTCCCATTCAGAGGAGCTCAGTGCTCGAGGACTCCCCCGAAGGGAACTCAAGAAGGCACCTAGTGCTGTCCCCAGCCCGAAGGCAGTAGCAGCTACACCTCCATATTACATGAGGACAGTTCAATTTCCAGGGAGAGACAGTGTATTTTATCAGATCACCTGAGCCAGTCAGAAGCTGCAGGTGAGCTTTCAGCCTCACACATGAGTTCATTGCTTTTTCTGACTGTATCAGTTGACACTGCAAAAGATAATGCCTCTCCCTGCAAACGAAGCATCCCTTATATCATTAACCAGTCCCCGCTGTAACAGCTGCAGTGCCAAGCACGCCGTCGTCTTTCTTACTATTCTCTTCTATTACACACGTGGGGTTGCTGCTCCAAGATGTGTTATAGTCTGCTGGAAACACAGCACAGGAAGTTATGAAACTCTTAAATAAAATATTATCAAGAGACTGCAGGGAATAAAACCAAGAATTTTAAAGGAAAATTGCTTCCTCCTTGCCCTTTTGATAGGCGACATCACCCTCTCAAGAAGTGAAAGTCTAGATAAGTATTATTGTATTATCTCCTAGTTAAGAAGCAGCTTACAAGCCATCTCAAAGAGCCTGTAAATTGAAAATTTCACAACTAAATCACAGTTGCATCACTTTTCCACATAACTATTTACCACTTTTATCTTTTTCCACCCCTCCGTTCCTGTGTTTTCCTGTGTTCACTTAGTTCTTTTAAACTTTCTGGTTAACTAGACAGGCATTTAAGTAATGCACAAAGTAGAAATAATAAATATGGAACAATTGGGACACAATTCTTTCTTAGTTCCTTTAACTATTGTTATCTTGCCTTAGCTTTATAAGCTGTATTTTTATCATTCTAATAAACTAAGCATGTTCACTTGGAGACAGCTATTGTTATTGAGCTTTTTTTTAATTAATTTCTGAAAACTAAACATTTAATATTTTATGTAAGCATTTGTAAAAATACAAGCTATGTTTAGGACCTTTTTTTAAAAGATCTTTCAGTCAAAATAAGTTCAAATGCTTAACATTGAGAGATAGCCAATTTTTTTTTTTGTGCCCTATATATTTATACTTAAAAACTCATTTACATATAAAAATGCCACAGTTTTTAAGAGTACTATCTTTCTTACAGTAGACATCTGATTAGATAAAATTTGCTATGCATATATCTAAGACCTTTCAGAGCTATAAACAAAACCTTTACCCCAGTGAAAAACTTTCAGGGACATGGGACACAAAACTTTGAACTCCCACTCACCTAATTTTAACATCATTTGAAAATGCAGTGGGTGGTTACATATTTTGTCCTGAAGGGGACAGAGTACCATAAATTGCCAGAAGAGAGAAAATTACTTGAAGCAGTGTATATTTATTAAAGGTCAGCCACCTGAAGCAGCTGGGAGGTTTTAGAATATTGGTGTTTCTGACAGTGAGCGGTCAACAGTGTTTAAGTATAATTTATTTTCTGCCTCTGAACACTGTCACGTGATTATCAGCTCCACATCTGCTGGATGCTCACATACCACTCACCTAATTTATACATAAACAGTGCTCATGACCACTGCTTGTGTTGGTGTTTAGGTTTCAGAACTTTCTCCTCTAGAATAGGAAAAAAGGAACTTCAATAATAGGAACTTCTATAAGAGGAACCTTTTTTCCTCTATAATGTGAAAAAAAAGAGAAAAAACGTACAAAAAGAGAAGAAAACCCATGAACGACAGAAAGATGGGACAAAGGGATAAATGTTAAAAATGCCATTTTGTTGTATTCTGAGAAGTTATGAGGGTCTGGTATCAGCTCAGAGATTAATGATACCACCTCAAGGCTACCTTCTTCATCAGCAATGTCTTGCACCTTGCATAGGCCTTGTTTTAAGAACAGGGATAATCAGATAATCATAAGATAAATTTGAGTGGTGAGGATGAACCAATGTTTGATTATCTGAGCTACCACCTTATTTACTTGAATTTATCTAGCCTATATGTGTATATCCTAAAAGCACAGATTGACAAGACCACTTCTTCTCCTTAGCCCCTTACCTCCATGTAAAATGTATTTGAATGCCAGAGCAAAATTTGTTTGCATTTCTGAAAAAGGGAGAAGGGAAAGGAAACAGTTCAAAGCCATGTAATTATAACAGTAAGCATTTAAACACTGAAAAATCTATGCAATGTGATTCATCAACCTGAATCCATGAAAACACTCAAAAGGCAACCTCAGCCTTTAAGAAATGGCATTACACTAACTTATAGAGACCTCTGCAAAGGTATGGAATAGTCTTGGGCTCCTGTGAAAGCTGAAAAAATAGTGTACAATTTTAACCATGACAATAGTCCATTCCAACCCACCTCACAGCTCAAAATAATTTCATAAAATAGCATTAGCATTTCTGCAGCCAAACCAGGCAAGCAACTTAGATAAACGTTTTCACTGGCACAAAAACATTTTCAGCAAATAACTACATGCTCCTCAAAACAGTTTGTTCATTAGAAGGCACAAAACTTGGAGTCTTTTTCTCTTGAAGGAAATGTTGCATACAACTCGATTTGCAATCCTCTCTAACTCCTGCCTGCGGGGTGGAAGCCCACAGTGCTGAGGAGTCACATCAGATGTCCAATGTCATGCAGCGCGCGCTTAAATAAACCAAGCCTTGGTACAACTGAAAACTACAGAACAGCAGATGCAATCAGAAGAAAGCTGAATTATTCTGACTGTAAGGCAGAAATAAGTTAACCTCTCAGAGAGAGTGACTGAAAGAATATTTGATCCCTCTTGGTTTCCTTTGGAGCACCTTCATTCATTTGACATCCAGATGCCAACCATGATCATGTCTACTAGTATGAGCAAAATTCACTTTCTCCAGAAACCCCGATACACAGACTTCTCACTGTTTTACCTATTTTTAAAAAAGTTTTTCTTATAAAATATGTCCTAAAATCAACAGGCAACAAGGCACACTTTTCTTCCGTAAAAGCTGTGGTCGGATACTCTCACAAAAGCGGTGTTCTCTTGCAGCCTCCAAGTAAGAAAATATATAAATAAAGGGAAACCAAGTAGCATGATGTAATGATTTGGTAATCTCATTTTACTGGCCAGATCTTTCATTCGTACTCTGATTAATAATGAAGCTCTTAAACTGCAGAGACACTTCCCAGATCCTTCTGTTTGCTGTCTTCTCTGATTCAAAAGGTGCTCCAAGCCACGGTCCCCTGGGCTTTGGCAGGTAGACCACTTACACAGCTCCTGTGATAGACCAAATTCTGTGCTGGCCCAAAGGGACAGTTAAACAGAGTCTTGCCTCCAGAGCTGTACAGGGAAGGTACTACTGCTGCTGCTGCCGCCTTTTCCTCCTCTCGCCATCGCCCAGAGGTGCACATGCCTTTTCCTTCTCCCTTACCCCCTCCTGCTTTGGCACTATTTTAAACTCTGCATAGGACCGGTTTGACCTAAGCTCAGGTCATCCCAAGTCATCAGAGTCTTTTGCACTGCCCTCCCTGGTCCTCTTGCACGACACAGAGGCAGAAGAGCTGGTGGCAGTAGGGGAGCAAGCGAAGCACTGCCTGCTCTAGTTTCCTACACACAGGAACACTGGCGATGAACAAAGACCTTCAGATTAAATACTGAGTTATATTGCAGTAGTAAGAAAGGGCTAATTTAGGTAAGCTCTCATTTCCTTTTATTATAGCACAATTTCCTTTTGTAGGCATACGTTGCTTTCTCTCTGTTTCTGCAAAGCAAGTCAGACCTGCACCGGTGAAGAGCTGTCTTACGACGCTCCCTGAACTTTCTGAGGACCGTGCAAGCTGGAAAGACAGAATTTTCTCTAGCTGGATCTAACTCTATTTATAAGGTCTGCTTTTTCTTTCCTATGAATTAGATTATAAAGATTCTGTGGAATGAGTTAAAATTATTTTACTATTTTCTTTACATCAGTTTTATAAGAAAATAGGAGATAATAAAATGCCCAAACTATCTTAGGGAAGAAATTTTAAAAGGATACTACAAAAGAGTTCCCTTTATCCACATGTGAGGCATTAATACTTCATGAAAATCAGACTAAATTGGTATATCAGGCTCTATGTAAAGATCTGAAATATGCCTTTACCAAACACCAACTTTTCTTAGGCTTATGTTTAACTTTGTCAGGCATGGATTCAAGAGGGAATATTTCTCAATGATTATATGTTTGTTACACTATTCTGAATTTGAATTGTATTCCCTTAAAATTGTTTTCTGTTTCTTAAGTAACAAAGACCAAATACAACTTTCCACAGCAAACTGACCCTCCTTGAAAAGCTATAGTGGACCCTCATCTTGTAAATCCCTGCCTGGCCTACTGCCTCAGCAACAAACTGCACAAAGCTAAACAAGCTTTACCAACTAACGGGTCATTTTTGAACTTTGGTGCCCACTGAAGGTAAAATGCTACCTGAACTCCTCACATGGGTGCTACTGAACAAGAACAGTTTACTGACTTAGGTTGGACTCCATCTAACTTAGCTTAGGTGTTTAAAATTAAGGCATTCACATTTTTGAGTCAGATATTTGATATTCATCTGATAAAACACAGATGGCTATTTTAGTATGAGAAGTATCCCCTTCTTGAGCTGCCTTTTCCTCTTTATTGACCGTTAACAGGGCCTAGGAGAAATAGCTCACATTCAGTAGTCTTCCAGATGTCAAACAGTAAACAAAATGGATTCCACTCATAGACCTTATGTTCTCTGGAAGCTGTAGAGCAAGCCCACACAGCGGAACGTTTCTTCTTTTTTTTCACCAAGATTCCAGCTTTTCTGCACTGGAATTTAGGGTGTTACAACGCACAAGAGCAAACAAACGTCTCAAGGGGCTCCCTTACTATTGCTATATGCAACAGAAAAAAGTTATTTTGGAAACTTCACGAGCACTCAGCTTGCATTTCATTTTTACCTATTTTGCATGATGTCCATCTATGGATAGGCTACTTCAGGAAACCAGTAAGAACTCATTTTTCTCGGGATTTTGGTAAAATAAGAGGAAAAGCACAACTTCTGTGGAGTTTGGGTTTTAAGCTCCCTATAGCCTCTTATGCAACACCTGATATATTTTATCTTTACAATCCACATCAGCCTGTTTGAAGTCATTTCTTGAAAACATGCTGGTATCATCACTAAGCTTTCAGATTTTGAAATCACACAAAGCAAACCAAGAAATATTTTATACCCCATCAGAGCAAAACAGTTATATGCATGTTTACTCAAAAGTACTTATTTAGGGTTCTAATGTACATGTGAATCTAAAGCACCTAGCTGAATTGGAAACCAAGGACATGAAAAACTTGGGAACTGGCCCCAGCATACCTCTTTGTTATTCAACATAGGCATCAACAGGCTTTGAATAATTAATAAAACTACAGCTGAAAATCTTTTTCTTAGAGCTAGACTAGAATAATGATTATTCATTATTTCAGAAAAAAGTCTTAAGAAAAATCAAGTTCTTGTCTGAAGAAAGTGACAGTGGTACTGTCAATTACAGCAAGAACCATCAATGCAGGTAGGCATGCAAAAATCTCCCCAGCAGCACTGAGAAATGCCTCAGATAAAATACTTTCGTGAACAGAGATTAACACATTCACCAGATCAGTGTTACCCTCGACCTGAGCATGTGACAGTAAAAGCATAGTTTTATGCATCTATAACCAAAGTATACCAATTATGGTCTGAGTTTAAAATTTCTGGAATGACTAACTGAGGGAAATGAGATAAAATGACTTTGTAGCAACAGAGTTCTTGAAAAGGTTAGATTTTCAGTGTGAATAAGATGATTCTAAAGCTGTGATACCATCAAAACAGAACTGTAGCCAAGTCTAAATTTTCCTATTTATTTGCAGTAAACTGTACATTTCCTGACCCACCATATGAATGATTATTTCAGTGGTGTTCCTGCCTGTCCAGATCCTATGCAAAATAGACAATTTTCTGTCTGGCTCGACATGCCAAGCACTATGCTGAGAAACACAAGACAAATTATCAGAGACCACACCTCCTTTGCACACATCTGTCTTTCCACCTAGAAATTATACTAATGCAATACCTGAAAGAGTTTATGAGTGTTTACCAGGTTGACCAGTACAGTAGCAGGAGCCCTGTCTATGTTGCCACATGTTCAGAAAACCATAGGCAAATGCCCACTATGTAAATATAGATCAGCTCCAAAGTGCACATGCATAAAGTCTTCCCTTCCTGGGATGCTTGCCTATGCAGTGAGCAGGCTGTGTGCATTTGGATGCAGTAAACCTGATGCATTTTTGTGTGTGTCAGACTTTCTGCCCATGCCCAGATCAACTACATGGCACATACAAAGCTATTACTATCCCGGATAAAACAGACTCATTCTGCAAAGGACTAGCATATGCTTTTGTATTTATGGCACCTGTATATTTTCAGTTCTCTGAAATGCTACAATGGACCTCAACAAAATTTTATGCTGTTTAAAGTTACAGTGTAACTTATGCTGTTTATAACCGCTGAGGATCTCATCCTTTCCATCCAGGAAGGGGAAGAAAGGCCCATGGATTTTTTTGTCTAGGAGCCCCATACACTACCCTTTGCAATCTGGTTCTGGTGATAATATCTTCTGTGGAGCTGGTAAAGGTACAAGGCAAAATCTCTCCTTAAAGATTCAGCTCCAAAATATGCATTTTGTAATTATAACTACGATCATCTGCACTAAATTTCAGATAAAGAAAATAAATGGAAACATTGTGAATTTGCATAAGACGCAGTGCAAGGAAGCTCGTGAATTAATAGGAAGAAGCAAGAAACTGTTTATTCCAAAAGAGAAAGGTTTTTTTAAGAAAATAAAAAAGAGTAAACAATTTGGAATATGCCCTATCTTCAGTGTTGCTGCCCCTCATGAGAGAGTGACACTCTATTAAAATAAATAGTATCTACAGATTACCTATAGGAAAAATACATTCTATGGTGTTTCAATTTTTAGTAAGGATGTTAGAAGAAAGGAGATGTACGCAATCTTGTAATCTTACTGAAGAAAAAGAAGGTGCGCTCAACTTTCAACTCAGCCACTCCTGGATTTTGGAGGAAATTGAAAAATACAACTTGAGTAAATTGACTGGTATCAGTTATCATATCACTTTTATCTGCAGTATTCAAAGCCTACCAGTATTAAGTGCTAAAGTACATGTCCCATGTTTGAAAATCAAGTACGCAAGTTCTGGACATGTAAAATACACTTGTGGAAGATAAGCGCCACTGACTGCTCCAAAAATAAACCTGAAAAGATTAGTGAAAGCTAATATTCAGAATGTAGGCAAAATGGCTGTATTTGTTTCAGTGGATTTGCACTCTTTTATGCAAGAAAGGTGTTTACTGATACTGAACTTCAAGTTAGTAAAGTCAAAGATTATGTCTTTCAGGTTTTTTGATGACTGAATCCTTTCCCACCTTTATAAAACACCTTCTTTAGCAATTGGTGTATGCCTTTTCCTTAGCACTTGAGTGCAACTACCTTTGAATCATCAGATTCAATTAGTGGTACCATGTTACCTAAAGAGCAATACTAAATCAGATAAAGAGGATAAGAGGGAGCACAAAGTGGTTTAGCATGAAGAAGTATTAGATGCATTTATTATAAAATAGCTACTTCTTTTTGGGAGTAAGGCAGTGTCCTACAAGTATTTGAAGGCTACTAAAGCCATTTTTGGGAAAAGAGATATTTTAACACGCAATGCAAAAAAACAAAACAAAACCAAAAACCCAACAACTTTAAATGTTAGGATTAAATCAGGAAGAAGCACATTTATGCATATTTCAAGAAAAAGCACCCTGCATTCAGCCATAGAATAGTGTGGCAAGAGAAGAGATACAAATCTCATTTCCTGGGGGTTTTAAAATAGCAGATAACACGGTAGTAATACAGTAATTCCCTACTGAAATACAGGCAGTGATCTTGTGTTTCCAGGAGACAAGCATGATAGATCCTCCTATCCTTGCAGCCACAGTAACACTATTGTGTACGATGGGACGGTCATCTACCATTGCTGCTTGAGCAAGGTAGGAATACCAGAGATTCACGCAAGTCATACTTTTCTCCACTTTTCACTCCTTCCAGTAATACTGATGCCCAAAATGACAGTGCTTACTGCTTCCTTCTATGCCAAACCTACCTGGGGATGTCTTAACACACTGCTTTTGTCAAGAACAAGAGAAAAGGATCTTTGTTTACAGCTTTGCTATGGCTTGCGCATCAACACGGCAGAAGGCAGAGCACAAAGCTCTCATCATGGTAGGTAATGGCCTACCTTAACGTTCCTATCAGGAGCTAAACATGCCATTTTACATTCTTTTTATTAAACAATGCAATTATTATTGCACAGATGGCCTAGATACATAGTCTCCCATAACTGTATGATACGCAAGGCAGTCAGGTGAGTGATCAAGATTGTTACTTGTCTTTTAATCTCGTCAGCTATCCCAAAATTTCAATGCATGAACTAATAGCTCCTTTAAACTTCATATGTATGCCCCAGTTATCTCAGAAGATAATAAATGATATGGTAGCCATTCGACAATCTACTTGACAAAAACACCAAGCTTTTAACAGTTTCAATAGTTGAGATTAATGTGACAAATTTTAGTGTTCCTGAAAAGCTGCTTTGTTCAAGGCTGTAATCTTAGCGTTATCTGCAGGCCACAGAAGCAGCAAAGGCTGGTAAAATATTATCTATGCAATTTCTTCTTTCCCTGTCAGTCCAGAGTGTTTTGGTATAAAGAACATGCAGTTCAATGTACTTTTTCCATAATTACAAAATGAAAACCATCTGACTTTATGCTAAGTAATCTTGCAGCAAACACTTTTACCTACTCTATTTATTTATTTATATAGAAGTTGATAGCTGAAAAGGGTTGTACTGGTTCTCTTGTGGTGCTTTGGAGCACAGGAACACAAGTGTGCACTGCTCCCCTGCAAAACAGAAGTGAGAACTTGTCTGTTGGACTCACCACACATGGTCAGGTGTAGCAGCTGTGCCGAGCACTGAAGTCCCCAACCCAGCAGGACTTACCCTGTGCTTGGGATGCAGAACCAAGAGGAAACGAAGCTTGCAGGTGCACCAGGATAGGACTGCTAGAGCCCTTGGCTGCAACAACTTGCTTGCTGAATTTGGCCATAGTGCTAAACTTTCAGCTTGCGCTATGGTTTCTAGGAATGTTTTCCTAAGTTATCTCTCCAGAAGTATTTGAGACCATCCACTGCCACAGAATTACTCTGTTGATTGCTGTCAGTACTCCTAACACCATCAGATTTTGAATCTTTCAAAATATCCTCTGAGATGATGAAAATGACATGGAAGAACAATTTGAAAAATACTATGTGAACATACAGGTAGGTGTTTTCCCAGAAGCAATTTATTTCCAAACTGCTCGGAACTGCTTCCAGGCCTGATATACATGCCCAGTTTTGCCAGAGATAAATGGATGCTTCCAGTATCACATAACAAGGAAAACAAATGAGCACGAAAGGCTTTGGAAATGGACAGAACTACTTTCACATTACAAATGGGTTTTTCATACCTTTTTAATGTCTCCTGTCAAGCCATCACAAAATTATTATTATAAATCCCTTGTCTCTCACCTTTCTCCCTGCCACATACACATCACCATCTCACACATGTAGAGCTGTATAGGTCAGCCAGTCTCCACTGATTACTCTTCAAGGCCGATCTTTGAAAAGCTAGTAGATCCTGCTGCATTTAATGTTTGGTTTCTTCAACTTACATTTTTGACACAAAAGAAATGTTATTTTTGTAAAAATGTGAAATCATTGAAGTATTATGGAAAACACAAAAGGACCTTAAGCAGCTAAAACATCCTGTGAAGAAAGAAAGGTGAAATTCAATTTGGCAAATGCAGAAAAAAATAGAATGCCTGGTAGAAAATAACCTGACAGAAGTGTTCAACAATAAAGTGCCAACACATTCTACTTAACCAGCAGCTTTCATGGAAGGAGCTAATGTTCTTTAACAGATGTTGGGAATAATTCTTCCATCCTACACCTGAGGTAGCCAAGGTCTCAAAATGTCATGTGACTCGCTTAAGATAAAACAAAGCGTGAAGAAAAATGCAGGTAGCAGAAGTAATACAGGCTGGCTGTGGTGTTACATGCCTGGTCACAGGATGAAGGTCAAGGTCAGAGGAAGGCCAGAGACTACTTTAGTTGTGGTGGGATTCTCCCACTTACGTCTTTCAAAATAGTTCCTGATCGTAATCAACCAGCTATTTTGTTTTCTTTGTCTTTTCTTTTTTCTGGCTTTGGGTTAGCTTGTGACGGGCTCTGTTCCCATGCAAGAGAATAAAAGCAGAAATCTCCCACTACCATTTTAATGCCAATCTCTGCTCCCTGCATTTACTTTCTCCGGGGTCCAGAGAAGAAAACCAGTGACGAAAACACACGTTCAGCCTCCCTGGAGATGATAAGAAACTTCTGGACTTAGACTAAAAGAGGTTTTTCTTCTGCTCTGAGACTGCTCAAAAAAAACCACCTGAGCCCACACCTTTCAAAATATGTCCTTTTTTTGTTTGGGTTTTGGGGGGGGTGGTGGTGGTTCTCTTTATAGACTCACCCATTTTCTATTTTCTGGTCTTTTTCTGCCATGGCTTCTGAACACCACTCCATTTAAAGAGAATCTAGGTGAGAGTAAATGTTCCGTATATAAAAGACCTTCAGTGAGACAGAGCATAAGCATACACTTAATATTTTGTTGAGCGAATAATCAGTCCCAGGCTAAAAAGAAATCCAAATGCCCTGCGGGCTATGTGTTTACTTAGGCTATCACTGTTTAAGTCAAAGGTCCATTTTAGGAAGTGCTAACCCCTGTTGTATGGAGAAAAGAGGTCTTATTTGCTACTACCCTCAGTTGTTAACAATTATTATAATTCCAAGCAAGTTCCCAATTAGCATGAGATAAATGCTCAACCCTTCCCTTCATAGTTTCCTAAATTAGAATCTCTGAGCCTAAATAAACATAATATTTAGTTTCATTTAAATACAGAAGAGATTCAGTGCTTACTTTTAAAAATATTCCTAGAGCTACTATTCAAATAATTCATACCTGATCTTTATCTGGCTGTTACATTCATCTAGAACAGCTAAGTGTTTAAAAAAAGAAAAAGATCTCTATTTCATGGGTTCTTAATTTTTTTTAATAAACTGTCACAGACAGAATGTGGAGAGCTTTTAAACTGCTTATATAACTCTTAGAAAGATCTATTCCCTCCTTAGTCATCAGTAACACTATTAAGCGAGCAGCTGCAATCCACACACCCTTTTTTGCTTTTATCATGAAAACAGTATGAAATTTATCAGTTATCAAACACAATGCCTTCTCTGTATGAATAAATTATCTTGTGGTTATAACTTACAAAATGTTCCCATCTCTATTCATACAAAATACATCAAGTCACTTGGATGACAGAATGCTACAAAAATTATCTGAACTGTCAGGAAGCTGCAATGACTTATTGTATAAAAATTATTCCAATTTTTACCAACTCAAAACAGTAGCAAAGAGGGAAAAAAGAGAAGTCTTTCCAGAATAGTGGTCGTATATGGTTCGAAGTGAATCATCTTGAAGAAATCATGTTTGTTCTTTCTAAGGAATTAATGATTCACATTTTAATGACACTTGACAGGGAAGTCATGATCCCTTCTTTCAAACAAATCTCCACCCCAAAGCACTGTATGAAATTTTGAAAGTATCAATAACTTTATTTTAACACAAATGAATTTACAGTAACAAGTATCTTCTTATGTTTCCCACTCAGATAATGTCATCCACCATGAAATGATGCAAAGCCTGAATCATTAAAGTCACACCTGATTTTTAAACTATCTTTGCTTGACTCTGACAAACTGCACTGCAGCTGAAAGGAGCTCCACGGATAAGGGAGACATATACAGAGCTTACTGATAGAGCTGAAAACTAGAAGAGGTCTTTAACCTGTTTTGTATAATTCTGCAGTTGGAATCTGGTCAAAGTGTGTTTGGTAAATGTTTGCATAACTGTAAAGAATGTCTCAATCTATTAAAAAATCTAAAAACATTCTTATCTGTCCATTTCAGTGATTATAAAGCCAGTTCAAGGTTTAGGTTTTCACAGTAGAGCGTAAGTCTTTTCAAAAAGATTTTTCATAAAATAAAATTGTAGCTTCTTAAATCGCTAAAAGAAGGTTAAAAATAAACTTTTTTTTTTTCCCTGGAGACAGCAACTTCTCCCTCGACCACAAAAACTTCAGGCAGTTTTCACTTGAGCTGAGTCAACATGGATTGAGCTGAAGCATCTGGTCCTATGAAAGCTGCTGTAAGAGTCTGCAGAATTTTAAATCCTATTTCAGGAGCATCATGGTGACACTGTAATTATCACACTGCACTACTAAGTAGCCTCAAGCTCCATTTTAAACACACAGAGCTTGTGCTCCTGCACAGCCCAGAAACAGTAAGCTAGGCCTGGCCGGTGGCCTGACTAGTACAGTAATGTCTCCTACAGCAGCATCCTCGGATCTCTTCAGAGGAAGACAAAAGAAATCCTGAAAGAGGCAATTATTAAATGACTCTTTTTGGGGGAAAAAATCTTCCTAATCCCCCAGTAATAATTAAAGTTTGAGTTATGCCTCAAAGTGTTGAGATACTGAATTTTCCAGAGTCCCAGAGGTAGAGCCTCAGCATGTAGGCTGGTGTCACAGCATGGCCATGGCTGGGGCACCAGCCCAGTTACTGGTGTTTCTTTTTAATCCCTGCTGTATGTCTGAATGCTTTATGCTCCATATAAACCTTCGGTCACCCTTTTAGCCCTAACTCTTTTCTTTACTGATATCCACTGGCATTGTAGATCTACAGGTGTTTCTTGCAGTACAAATATTTAATCTGTTTTCCATCTAGCTGTACTTTAGTTTGCTTACTCCCGCATCTCTGAGTAATCAGAGCTTTTAATTTACCTTTTTCATCTCTTTGCATTCTTTACCATTCATCTACTTCCTAAACAGAGTGTTCACAATCTTTCAAATCTTTTCTTCCTTTCAAGACCTCCCTCCTTCTACTATTCCAGTCTGTTAAAATAATGTTCTTATCATTGATCTTCAGTCATATTTTTAACAGTGGAGAAAAAAA
>VYZV01027841.1:7062-20393 GCA_013401275.1 Pandion haliaetus | reverse complement strand
ACTGAGAACTGCTAGTATGTCGTGTTTATATTTAAAGTTGAATTGCAGCTGGAGTAAGATAGAGAATGTGTCATACTATTGTAGTTGCAGAAATAGTAATGTAACTTGGTAGTACAGTGAAGCTAGATGTCTGAAGCGAGATGTAAATCTACCGCACAGCAGCCAGACCGATACTGAAATGTACTTGTATATACTGTTTTTTGATAAAAGAAATACTTCAAATCTTTCTAATTGCTTTTGGTTTAATTCAGCAAGAACTATAGTTGTCTGTAGGTTGTACAAACAGTGGAGAGCCCTCTTGTTACGAACTTAAACTGTAGTGAGGTATGAACATGCTTGTGTTACTAACTACATACATGTAGTCGAAGTTCTNGTCGAAGTTCTAACAATGCAGTGTAGTGCTGATCTTAACTAGCTGCTTTTATTTATCAGAAGTGTATTTACTTAACATAAGACACAGCATAAGCTTTGCAAGGTCATAATCATAGCCATTGTTGAAAAGAATATGTAAATGCAACACAGAGCACCCAAATGTGACACACTTTAATCTTGGGCTGGACATGCAAGCATGAAGTAAACTTTACTCATTTAAAATAACCTTTTTTCCCATGAAATCATCTTATTCTCAAAATCATCCTTTGGAACCTGCATCTGCAACTAGCACAAGAAGAAGCGTAATTTCAGCCATGCCATATGCATGTGGAAGTAAGCATTCAAATTCTGTAGACAGTTGATGCAAATGACCAGTGCATTTCTGGACAAACAGAAGATTTCTCACAAAAGCATTGAATTATATTTCATCTTAATGAAAACTGTAGAGATTTTGCTAAAACTATTCCAGTGTTTTTTATTGTAGTATGTCATGCACTTAACTAAAAGAAGATATGAACAAAGTCATTCAAAGAACAATGTAGGTTTGATCGGTTTTAAACTGTTGTGCAGAGGGCCTAAAGCCTTCCTTTTTATGTTGTTATTGCATGTTATCCGTGAAAGGATCCCTCCAAGAAAGAGGGATCTTCAGTCTAGGAAGAAAGAGCTGTGTAAAATCTTACAAGAGAAAACTTAACAGCCAGCAAAATTCAGACAGGACAACAAGGTAGACACAAGAAAGGGGAAATAATTTAACACGGAATTCTCCATTCCACTCATCTGATGTAAGGGCATACTCAAGTCAGACAGGAATTAGGTGAAGAAGATCCTATGGTCTTTCTTATGCTAGCCTTGTCTTATCAAACTATCTTCATATGAATATTTTCAGGTACCTCTGCAGTTTTGTTTAAAATTTGTCCACTCTGAGTTAGGGCAACCATTTCTGCATTCTGTTTCATGACTAAAATATATATAAAAAAGACTTTTTTATACATCCAGTCTCTTCTGTTTCATAATAACTTGTTTGTATCTTTTTAAGAATATAACTGGCTTTTGTCAAGTTTTTCATGAATTCATACAAATAACGTTTAAATCTTGTGCAATAAGAAATCTAGCTGAAGTATTTCTTCTTCAAAGTGCTTTTATCCAGTTGAGTTAAATTTGCCTCTTGACACAGCATATTCAATTCTATCAAAATTTTCTGACAGTCCTCTTTTGGATTATGAACAACCAAAGCCTACCTGCAAAACTACCTTAAGAATGAAACTGTCATGCAAATCCTCATCTTACTGGTTGTTTCTCTTGTAGATAACAAGTATAGAAAAAGATCTAAACCTGAATCCTGAACAACCCTCTCAACCTTTGTTTTATAACAAACCTTCCTGGGTTGTTTTTGTTAGATAGCAAGAGAGAGAAGACAGAAGAGTTCAAGAGCATTTGAGGCTTGTTCTTGCTGTGATTGAAATCTTGTGGTGATTGGAGTGTATGTCCTGTATAAAGGACATATCTTCCTGTAATGCAAAGGAAACATCATTTCTATTCCACTGACATCAGACAAATAGCCAAATTTTTCTGTATGTGGATGACAGTTACTAATAAAGTTGCATTGCTTTAAATATGCTGTAGGGAATGTAGCAATACCAGTGGAATGTAGTAATGTAAATGAATGGTTGAAACCTAATTATAAGTAATAAATAGTAAATTTTACATTGCTGAAAACTACCTTTATAATCATTACTATGGTTATTTAGCTTTTTTTCACTCAAAAGTAAGTAGTACTGTGGCTTTCAGCTGACCTTCTACTTTTCTATGATGATGCTGGTGGTTTGCAGAACTACTACTGAGAGATCTGTGAAATGCAACTGAAAAGATCAAACCTGCTATACAGATTTCTTTGGAACACCTTTTTTGCAAATGTTCATTTGCCAGGTCCATTATTACTGAGCTTGAAATCCTGACTTTTCGTTGCCTATTCTATACTAATATCTTCAAATTTTATTTTGTGTTAAGCAAAACAGAAGAAGAGAAGCTGAAGAGAATTATTGTCTAAAACCAAACTAAGCTTCCTTGGTTTTAGCCTTCAGAAATCTGCTTTTAAATACTATTCCTTCATCTTAGTATGCTAGAAATTGTATGCAATCTTCACATAATAAGCAAATAAAAGAATATTGAGGGTAAGTTGATAGTATCTTACATTTGCAGAGTCAGTTTGCGATAAAAGTTGTGATTGTTTTTTTTTTTTAATTACTATTTTTAAACTAACTTCATACTGTCCCTTCTAGTGAAAATAAGTGAAATCTTGATATGTGCTGCCTCATCATCTTGCTGGTACTGTGATGTGAAATTAATGTTTAGTACTTGGGTATTTTTTACTTGTCATCTTGGTGAGTTAAGGATGATTTAATAAGCTAGGTTAACTCAATGCTTAGCAAGTCTGTATTTGTGAAGCTTTTATTAAAACAAAATAATTAGGGGTTCAATTAATCCTTCAAAGAATGTCAGTCAGTCTCGTGGAAGATTATAGGGAAGATTTGATCCATAGTCTATTGAAGTAAATTGGAAGAATTGTAGCTAATTGTGCTGTGCTTTGTCTCAAACACTGGAGGAGTTTGCTGAAGAACTCCTGCTCACTGTACTCATCTCCTCCCTTTTCTCATCAGGATAAAGGACACACTTCAAAGGTGTCATCCTTCAAACACTTATTAGGCAATTAGTCCGACTGAGTTAGTTCACCGAAGCCCATAAGGTATTAAATACCGAGCATATATATTGCCTCTTTCTTCTTAGTGAGTTCCTTGTAGACAAGTGTCAAATATTGTTTTCACCTCTGCTGTAGTATAGACACATCACAGTAGTTGCACCAAATGTAGACAGTGAATAGCTCGTAGTAAAATAACTTACATACTTGATATATTTAACAAGAATAATATACAAAAAATTGAAATTAAAGAAGAATATCAACTAAGGAAAACATCTGCTTGGTTTTATTACCTGCAGTCTCTCTTTTTAAAAGAAACAAAAATGCTACATCCATAATTGAACTGCCTATAACTGTGTATTTCATTATTAGACTTATTTCTGTTTTTCTTCTCTCATGCTCTTAAAATTATTGTAGAATTTAACAAACTGTCAACAGCTCATTTAACTGAGATTACCTCATTCTCAAGTAAATTAGATTTTGTTAAAGAATATGAGATGATAAATATGAGTATTTAATATATGTGTGACTGTATTCAATACAGTTGCAAAGTCTTGCTTCGTCTGGGAGACAATAGGATTCCAAACAAGCATTGAGTATGACAGCAGCAGTAGGCTTTCTCTTTGCTTGCTAAGTCTGGGTAAATGCAGCAGAATGATGGCCTTTTTCCCTCCCCCCCCCCCGCCCCGCTTTGCCCCTTCTGATTTTGATATTTTTCAGTGCCAACAGTTGCATTGTTCCATTCAGATCAGTTGGTCCTTGGCAGTAGTGTGGTGAACATCCTGAAAAGCTTGCCTTCACGTGTGCCAGCAGAAATGTGCGGGCTCTGCAGTAGCTTCTGGAGACAGGTGGGACAAGCAGTTCTGCAGCTCTCTTCCAAGAGAGAACAGGATGACATACTAAGAACTGAAATCTGTTACTCTTTAATTTTCTATTTTTTAAAGTTTTCATGATTTTTCATCATTTGCTTTGACTAGTATCTCAGAATTTGCAAGGTTTCTTAAGACTTCTAAAGCCTTGTTTCCTAACTATTTCTAGTAAGTAGGTGTCAAGAACTATGGTTAAGATAAGGCTTTGTGCCATCCTAAGTCAATCGAAATCTAATTGATTTAATCCTGTCACCTCCATTTGCTCACCACAATTATCCACATCCTGCCCCACCAAAAGTGCCTAAGCATATGTTGCAAAATTTTGACAAAATATCTTGCTTTGAAGAGTCAGTGAACAACTCTGCCAGGGGTTCGTTTCTGCGAAGTCAAAGGCGAAGTCAGATCCTACTTAGCAATTTTTCTGTAAAATTTCAGCTTCTTTTGATGGGTATTTCCCCTACTGGGCAGCTTTTACATGTCAAAATCCATGGTGAGAGTTTTATAAGGTAAGCAGGTATTGAAACAAATGGTAAGCTGCTAAAGCATGTTTTAAAATGATGGGTTTGTTTATAGTTTTGATTTCTTTGCTTAAGTTGGAATAAGAACCTGCTAGTTAGGATCTTACTGCAGAAAAAAGTCACATGAAATTATCCCACCAAAGTTTCATTTTGAGAGTATGTGAAGATACGCAGGCAGCCAGACTGTGGTGGTGGCGTTAGCACTAAGAAGCAGTTCCAGAGCTGGCAGCCAGTGTGGAAAACATTGGAAGAGCATGCTTAGGGCTGCTCTAATTTGGCAACAGCTCCCTTTCTACTTGGAAAAGCTGTGTGTGGCGTCTCATACATAAAAGAGATTTAGGTTTTGTCACCTTTGTATTCAGACTAGTTATCCAATATTATTAATGCCCTGAGAATTTATAGTTTGGTTTAATTACTCCCTGTTCTTCTGTAATGTATACACACACTTGGAACTTTTTCAAGATTGAATCTCTTAGCATGTCTTCCTCCAGCTGCCTGTTCTTCAAGCCCTTTACTGTACCAAGATAGCAGATGAATTTCTGTACTTGTGACTAATATGTAAGGTGGAGAAGGTTCCCGTAATATTTAGAGAAGTAATTAAATCCTTGGATAGGATGTAATTTTTTTGAATAATTGCAAAGAAGTTACATTCTACCTTGAAACTAATGCTTTCTGTTGTGGTGTGCAATCTGCAGCCGCCTTCACTAGGGAAGGGCATACGTGCTTGACTGCTTTTTTACATTTTGTCGTTGTGTGCCTGTTTCTAAAGAAGGATTCTTTTGCTTGAAAGTATGGCAGACCTGCTCAAAGGTGGGAAACTACTCAGAATTATGTTCTACACTGTAGATAAACCTAATTTCTAAGAGAAGCATAAAGATAGTAAAAAAAAAAAAATCCCACAAAACCAGATTTGAACTAATTTCCTAGTTGTATTATTGTAAGACAAAAATATTTTGTAGTATTTTTTCTCTCCTACTACTTCTCTTCCCATGTCTCTGGGATATGCGTTATATTGTTTTATAGTTTTGCCTCTCAGCGGTGATGTTGAGCACCTTTGTTTTCACAGCTGGAACTGAAACTGGTGTGCTGCATGTCTAACCTAGTACTTTATTTATTCATGTAGCATATTTCACATCTTTACCCTTAATCCAGCTGCTTCAGGCCAAGGCAGTTAAAATAGTTCATAGAATCAATAAAAGGCACCTGCAAAAACAGGGCAAACACTAAATAAATGTTTTGCCAGAAATGCTGTTCAAATTATGTAGTTTTTTCTATTTGTGTTGTGTCAGGACCTATTTCAGCGTAGATCTGTTTAAATGACAGATAAATTGGTTGTGAAGTAGTCTGTAATCTGTTTTGGTCTCTGGAGAAATTTAATCAAAACTATTTTGAAGACACTATTTAAAGAACTCCAGAATTTTTAGCAAACTTCATGTGAATGTAAAACCAAGATTGATGTTCCCACTGTAAAAGAGCACTATTGTTGTGCAGCAACAGTTACCCAGACAAATACAGACATGTAAATTAAGAATATCTTTTTTTCCCCAAGACTAGAATCAAAATTTAGTAACTAAAAAAAAAGAAACATGATATTCATTCAAGAGAATACTGGCTTATTGCTGTCATTTGTAGAGTATTTTGATTTTAAATCCCCAAGAGTAATTGAAAAAGGGGAGTTCATTTCTCAGAAAAATAAATAATTATGCTTGGGTTTTGTATACCTGCACCTTCCTCTGGTTGAAGTCTCAGTGTATGTATCGCCTGCTTTGGAAAACATACAAGTTTGGCAAAAAGTGAGGCAGTAAGACTTTGTTTTGGTTTTTTTTTTTTTTTTTTGCTGCTTCTTTCTTTTCTTAATCTGTCAGTGCGTTCTTCTATTTATGGATCTCTCAGATCCAACTCTATTACAGATCCTTTACTTAGTCTCCTTTCCAAATTTTTTTCTGGAAGTGCTAATTTTGTCTTTTATTTCTTATATACAAACACTATTGGTTCTGTCGCTTCTGTATTGCTCCCTTTATCACTATGTTGAACTTAAAAAATAGTCTTCTAGGTGAGAAGTCCTATTTTTCCTTTGCTACATAAATTTCCTAGAGTCATCCGGCAATTAACTTCAAGGAAGCGTGTGGGGTTTTTTTTTTGTTTAGATTGGGTTTTTTTGTTTGTTTAGTTGGTTTTGTTATAGCATGCCCCTGAAAATGCATATTTAGGATTAAACTGATTTAAATATAATTGAATTTTCTAGGGTCAAGTTTGTCAGGAGACGTCGTAACTTGTCTAAATTCAATGAGAAGGTCTTTACATTAAACCACAGTGCACAGAAAGTCTGCCCCAAAGTATTACCAAACTTTGTATCTTAGCAGGCTGAAGTAAGAATATATTATGGAAATACCCAAGTCATTGAAGTTGAAAGGTCACTTTTAGGTTTGCCAGATGTAGAACAGTGTTAGTAGGGAATCCTGTAGTGCTTGGTTTTCTCTCTGTTGCCCGTATGGTTTGAAACGATTTGCTCTGAAGTTTGTGGATGTTACTATTGCTAAAGAAGCTATTCCTTAGGCTTCTATTTGGCAAGGGTAGGGTAGGAATTGCTGAATCAATCATATGAAGTGCATTAATATTCAGCTATTTCTAGAGCTCCAAGAAGCTTTGTCTTCTGAGTTGCTCATAATGTTTATGCCAAGTGCAATTTGTGTTACTGTTAAAATCTAGAATGTTGTTATATGGCAGTAAAAGAATTATCTTTTGAAATTATTGTAATCCCACAAATCTTTTCTGTTCCTGCTGATTAAAAAGAAATTTAGGAGGCCTTTGGTTTCTTTGACCTATCAATTCCTCTTATGTACTATTACAGCTACTCATTTGCAGAGGCCACAATTCAATTTAGCCTTCTATTTAGTTGGGGTGTTATTGCTGCTGTCATCTTCCTTTTAGTTTCCTGTGCAAATTATCAGGAATACTCATGACATCTTGACAAAATTGGCACCACTCATAAGTAAAGGAAGAGTTCTAGGAAAGCAAAATGTATTTTTTTTTTTTCACATTTTTATTACTTAATTTAAGAAACAATGGAAATTGTAGATAAACTGATGGTCTGACACAGGTCTTGCTTACCTGTGTCAGGCAACAGTTTGCCCTACAGCATTTGTTTTAACTGGTTTGCTGTTTATTTAAAATACCATGATGTGGCACTCGCAAAATAATGTGAGCTTTCTTTTCGGAAGTAACTGGATATATGCTCTGGTGACAGATCATTTAGAAAAAGACGAATGAGAGTGAGATGCATTTACTTACTGGAAGGGGCCTTGTCTTCTGTTCAGGCTGAAGAGATTAGTAAATGATGATGCTGCCTTTCACATCCAAGCTTGCAGTAAAGAGATCCCTGTGTTCAAGTTGCACGTTTCAGTGATATATTATCTGCATAATATTTTCACAAATGTTAATGACCACATTACTCATATTTACATTTCTTTTTTAATTGGACATTTGGAGGAAAATTTATTTGCTAGTTCTCCTGTGTTATAGTTTTCACTTTCAACAACTTATTGAGCACCGTCTTGGTCAGAACATGTTGAAAGTACCTTGCCTTCTTAAAAATAAGCTGTACGAGGATAATGAAGCACTGAATTATCATTGCAGTTGCGAACTAATTCTCAAATACAAAATATACCTCCCATATAATTACTGGGATCAAACTGTGTATTTAAATCATTAGTCCCATTTAACTGGAATGTCTTCTAAAAGTAACTTGAATTTTGGCACTATAGGAGGCAACATGTGTTCTTGTTTTATTGGTTTTTTTTCAGCTTTACTATGCACTGGGTACTTTTTTTTTAGGTACTGTCCATGAGTATTAGTCTAACCTGAAAATCAGCATTACACATTGATGAGTTTGTGCAAACGTACTCCTAAAGTTTGTCTTACAGGAAAACACTGAGAGAAACAAAAAGACAACAATTACTTTAGGATCCACTAAAAATAACTAGCTAGATAGTAATAGCTATGTGCTTTGGCTGTTGTTAGATGAGGGTGGTGGTTTTTCAAGATGTCCATATTTTGAATTCTAAGATAAAGAAGTACATCAGACCACCTTGTTTTTCCCATTTATTTTGTTTTATTTTTCCCCTTTTCCTGGTTGCATATTAGCTCTTGCTTCAGGTGCCTTGATATCTTTGAGCCAAGGTCTGTATATTCCTTATTTACTGTTTGTAGGTATGATTTCTGCTGTAATGGTGGTCCGGGTCAGGGAGTAATATTATCAGTAGCCAAAGTAATAGGCTCCAGATTCCTGCAGACACTATAAAATTTTTCTGCAGTGTATTAATGTTCCATTCATTCTCCCTCATTAATGTGTCTTGAATCTGTCCTTGGCTTGCTTGCCATTTCTTTTTGATGCCTCAAAGGAATTTTTTCCACATAGAAAGGATTCTGCATTAAAGATACTATTCCTCCCCTCTGTTTGTCTTCTCCTTCAAGCAATTAGTATGTGAAATGTGGAAAGTAAACATACCTAATCATATTCTGGCCATCTAAATCAACCAGTTCCTCCTTCACTTTGTAAGATAGGGAAATAAATCAGGGCTTCGTAAGTACTCTTTGAAATGAGTCAGGAACAGTTTGATACCAATGGCTGAACTCCATTTCCAAGGTGAAGGGGAGGAAATATATGTTCATATAACCTTGATATTGGTTATGGTAGAATAATTTTTGTTTTAGACTGAAAGAAATTTTATTTTTAAAGTCAAAAAAAATTCTGTGGTTCAGAAATCAAATGCTTTCTGAACTGACGTGAAATAAGTTAACAAATCCTCCTGGTTTAATGGCCTTGTCGAGTTATATATGCACCATTTAAAGATAATATCTTTCAGTGGATTAGTCTTGGGCTTCAATAGCATGAGAGCCTCTAAAGCCTCAGAACAACTGACCTGGCTTCCAGGGCTAGGGAGTTTTGGAAGTTATAGTACACTTTACGGGGCTGTGGGTCTTCTGTCTGTAGGCCAATTCTCTAGAGAAAGAAGAGACTGCTCCCTGGTTGGAAGGTGGTCTCTGTCCGGCAGCAGTGAAGGCAAGCAGCTCCCCACGGGAAAGGGACCTGGGGGCCAAGCCCAGTGACAGGCTGCTGGAGGCAGTGGCCTCACCCCGGGGGCAGACACACAGCACCCGCGGGAGGTGAGCAGGGCAGGCCCAGGTTCAGCCAGGCCCCCATCGCTAAACGAGTCCATAGTGACTAGGCAAGTCCAAACTGAATCTCTGCATCAGGTTCTGGATCAGCAAGGTACCTGGTGAGGTACAGCTGCAGGAGAGCTCAGGTTGGGCTCAGCGGGAGCTCCCCAGTGAAGAAGAGGAGAACCCTTGCTTGAAGCAGAGCTATCTGGGGGAAGCCTCCACTGAGACTCCTTCCAGCACTTTCCTTATAGCAGTTCTTGTCCATTGGCTGGCCCCAGCCAGCCAGCCAGCCAGCCGAGCTCCTACAAAGGGAACGTGCTTGGGACCCTGGCTCTCCAGCCATCGCAGAGGGCATTTTTAGCCTTCTTGCAAGGTCTTGTCTCCTCTCTTGTTAGGTTCCTGTCTGTCAGTGATGCCACAGGAATTCACGTACCCTTTTGAGGGTTCCGTTTTGTAATTTGTGCTGTATCATACTTGGGAGACAAAAAAAGAAAGTGAGTGCATTAGGCAGTGGAAACCTGCTGGGAAGGCAAAATTAATGAATTTGGATTAAACTTTGCTGCACTGCACTTCCTAAAACAAATATTTCATTATTGCTTTAAAATGGAGAATTATGAAAGTGTACTATGAAAGCCCTAGTGGTATGAAAAGTGTTGGAAGTACTTAGCAGATTCAGAATTACATGCTTAATATGTGTGGTTTTTATTTTAGTTCTTCCAATAATTTATAATGATTTTTTTTTTTTC
Organism: Pandion haliaetus; assembly: GCA_013401275.1. Classification (NCBI taxonomy): domain Eukaryota; kingdom Metazoa; phylum Chordata; class Aves; order Accipitriformes; family Pandionidae; genus Pandion; species Pandion haliaetus. The sequence continues at coordinate 10,030 of VYZV01027841.1, read as the reverse complement.
TTGGGGATTATAACTCTGCCCATTTTGGGATTAAGTTCTATGCCCAAGAATGTGCTAAGTCATTAAAAAAAAAAAAAATTCAATAGTTACTGTAACCTGTGCTCTATCTTTTGAAATTTGCAAATAGCAATCCTTTTTCAATAATATATATTCATAGAATATTCTGTGTGAGAAAGAAATTCTGCATCAAGATGAAGAGGCATTTCTCAACTACAAATACAAATTTACTGTTATGAATTCAAATTAAAAGTTTTATCACAGTAGGAAAGTCAATGCAAAAAGATCACTGGTGGCAGAGGTCATCCTCCAGTAGTATAATCTACCGAATATTTGTGGAAGTTACTGTAATATAAAGATATGACTTTGTGTTAAAGACAATATAAACCTGAAAATGACTTCTGGTGTTGTTAAGTTAAAAGCAGTTTGGCTCTTTGATTTGAAGAGTGGTTTTGGCTTTTGGATTTATTAGGAAAGAGAACAGCATCTGTGTTAGGAATGACTTACTGATTTGTGTGGTGGAGGGGAGAAGTGAGGTAGCTGGTTCAGTGTAGTTATTAATTTCCATTTTCTTTTGCTTCCAAGACTACGGGGAGGAAGGGCTTCACTTGTACCATGGAAGAGGGGAAAGAAACAATGTGTGTTAAAGTTGCAGAATAACAGGATGTCTTCCGAGACTTTTTTAATCTTTCTCTCTTTTTTTTTTTTTTTTTTTTCTCCAAATCTTTCTAGAAAGTGAGACTGCACCAGTGTTGAGAATCACCCTTGAAAGACTCGAAAGTCCTGTTTTTCCTTTTATGCCTTGTGTCACTGCTCTGGTAACTGTGTCATCATGCTTTAACTGGGAACCCCCTAGAAACTGCTCAACTGAAGAAACTCTCCCTTTTCTAAGATGCCAGTAGTGGTCTGTGTGTGGGTGTGAATGTGTAACTCGGTCCAGCTTCTAAACCTGTTGACCTAAGGGTGTAATACAGGTATGAAGCAGTTATAATAGGAACACAGGGATCATTCTCCATGAGTATGTTTGTCTTGTGCAAGGCACAGTTGCACAAACTAGAGCTAAGTTAGATAGTTTGAATTTTGTAAGTAGGATAGTCAGGCCAGTGTGACATATTTCCTACAGCCTCATACCCATTTTAATTGCCTTACACAACTCAGGTCCTAGGCATATGCCACACCATATACTGCATATACATGTGGTCAACTACTCATGGTCATTTTCTATGGCAATTTAGCTAATCTATGAACTTATCTGGGAGGTTATCTGTTGAAAAAAAGAAAAGCTCAGAAGACTTAAACATGCTCTTGTAAGTGGCTATTTGCATTGCCCTTGATTTACAAGGTATGCTGCACCAAACTACACAGAATGTGATTTTAAGTGATTAATTCCTTTGGACATTGAAAACATTTTTCTGGTGCAAATGAAGGAAGGTACCTCTGTGTAAGGTATTTGTCTCTGGTGGGTTGACATCAGCCAGCAGCTATAAGCATCTTGCAGCTGCTTCATTCTTCCCTCCCAGTGAAATGGGAGAGAATAATAAGAACAAAAGCAAGAATACTTGTGACTTGAGATAGTTTACTAAGCAAAGGGGGGAGTGAGGAGCAAACAGAAAAACAAAACAAGTGATGCAAAGGTGGTCACTCACCACTTCTCACAAGTAGATTAATGCCCAGCTAGTCTCTGAGCAATGGTTACCTTCCCCAAAAAACCCTCCCTGTTTTTATTGCTGAGCATTGACGTGATATGGCATGGGATATGCCTTGGTCAGTTGGGGTCAGCTGTCCAGGCTGTGTCCCCTCCCAACCTCTTGCCCACCCCCAACCTACTTGCTGTGGAGGCAGAGTGGGGAAAAAGGGAAAGCCCTGATAATGTGCACCTACTGTTCAGCAACAGCCAAAATGCCACTATGTTATCAAGGCTGTTGTAGTCACAAATCCAAAACACAGTGCCATAAGGCCTGCCAGCCAGGAAGACAATTAACTCCATCCCTGCCAGACTCAGTACAGTCTGTCATGCTAATATTGCCATCAAGCCTTAAGATTATAGATCTGTTATTCTACAGTATGCCAAATATATACAGAGCTCTTTAGAACTGGGATCATCTTCTAGAACAGTTAAATTGAAGGCGAGGGGTAGATACAATAAGTAAGAGCATAAAGGGGATATAACGCACCAAGTTACCTGACCACTTCTCCTGGTTTCGGCTGGAATAAAGTTTATTTTCTTCCTAGTAGCTGGTATAGTGCTGTGTTTTGGATTTAGGAGGAGAATAATGTTGATAGCAACAACTAAAACATCAGTGTGTTAAGCAGTGTTTATACTAAGTCAAGGACTTCTCAGCCTCTCATACTGCCCTGCCAGAGGAGGCTGGGAGTGCAGAAGACACTGGGAGGGGACACAGCAAGGACAGCCAATCCAAACAAGCTAAAGGGATATTCCATACCATATGACGTCATGCCCAGTATATAAACTGGGGAAGTTGGCTGGGGGACACCAGACCTCAGGGATTGGCTGGGCACTGGTCAGTGGGTGATGAGCAATTGCATTGTGCATCACTTGTTTTGTATATCCCGTTTGTTTGGGGGTTTTTCCTTTCCTTTTCTTTCCTATTAAACTGCCTTTATCTCAACCCATGAGTTTGACTTTTTTTTTTAATTCTCTCCACCATCCCAAGATGGGGCGGAATGAGCAAGCAGCTGTGTGGTGCTTAGTTGCTGGCTGGGGTTAAACCACGACACCACTTGAGTGTTTTTTATGCCTCTTAGAGTTGGAGACTATCAGTAATTATATCTACATGTAAGTGTTCTGGTTATGCATCATTGTCATGGTTTCAGCTCAGCCAGTAACAAAGCACCACGAAGTCGCTCACTCACCTCCCACCCCCGCGCCTGGCCACGTTGGGATGAGGAGAAAATCCAAAGGCAGGCTCGTGGGTCGAGACAAGGACTGGGAGGGATCACTCCCCACTTA
>VYZV01027839.1:12578-31852 GCA_013401275.1 Pandion haliaetus | reverse complement strand
AGAAATCAGTGAAATGGTTTTATGCTCAGGTATGTACTATGAATGCAGTTTTACTCTGCCTCATCTCAGTAAAGTTGCGGGGGCAGGAAAGAAAGGGAGATAACTGCTTAATGCAGAAAAATGGGTATTTAGAAAAGTGTGACCTTGAGTAAGAGGACATCATGAAACACTGTTATCTAGCTTCAAAAGCCCTAACAGACTTCTGTACACAAGTATAAACACATTCCTGGGGCTGCTGAAACATTTGGCATTCAGCCTGCATATTCAGCAAGCGAACTTCTGGCTACAGCTAGCACAGCAGAAAGTAGAACAGCCCACACACTCCACCACTCTGATGTGCAGAATTCCAAAGGTTCCCATCTCACTGTGCCATCCTCAGTTACCTCTTAAGAGGCTACCAATTCACCTGGGGCTCAGCTTTCTTCACACACATTCCTTCATTCATTTCAGAAACTAATTCTGAAACAGCAGCCCCCTCCTACGCCCCTTACCACCTTCAGATTCATCACAAACAAGCAATACAGCTAACCTTTTTCATCTGGCATTGATAAAATACTATCACTCGGCAAGGAATCATCCACACCAGTATGAGCCTGTTCTTCAATACTGCTAGTTATCTTTTCACGACGGGAAAGCTTCTTCTCATTCTCCTTAGAAGATGGAACTGAAGGACTCCCTTGGCGGCTGCTGGTACTACTGTGTTATCAAGAGATTATTTTTTTAAAGATTACTTTGCACATTTCAAAATATTTATTTCATATTACTACTGTACATACGATGATTAACATCTCAGTAATAAGCAACATGCAGAGGGTTTGGGTTTGTTTTTAAAATGCTGCTTGGCTACTTTAAAATTCCAAGCCTCATCAGGCTGCTCATTGACAGCAGATCTTGTTATTTTTATTCTACCTTAGAATGCAAGTGGTTTGTAGGTATGCACATCCTCTACCTGGCAATGAGTATTGATGATAAACCATTGCAAATATCTCTCCTTACAGGTTTTAAAAGGATGAGCAAGACAGCGATACTGTTTTAAATTAGAACTAAAAGAGGACAAAATCATTCCAGTTGGTCAAGATCAGAGAAGGGCTGTGAGAAACTGCATGGGACCTAACTAGATCAGGTAAGTGAGCAGGAAACAAAAAGCTGAAATCCACAGGCAAGACACTTAAAAATAACACCAGAAATGAGTCAAATCTAAACCTCAGGCAAGCAGCACTCCAGGCACTTCATGTAAAAACTCAAGCCAGTGCAAAGAAGCAGTGGAGAAAAACCAACCCTAACAAAGTGGCCAGATACACAGAGAACAGAATAGAAAGTAATGCACATTACAGAGTAGGCAGTTCTACAGGTCCTTGCACTGAGTTTTCAGAACATATGCTCCAGTCTATGTTCTAGTCCATTTCAAAAAGACACAGAGCAAAATGAGAAGGGCATAAATTGCAAATATTTAGGACAGGGAAAAAGACTCAGATAAACAGAGACTTAAAGTGACTTTTAGGTTATAAAGGTGATGCAATAGAAGTATGCAAGTAGGCCACAGCACAGAAATCAGAACAGTCTCAGCTCAACAATTTCTGAAGGTATTTCATCCAACCAAAGCCAAGGCCTCGTCCAAGTTCTGAACACCTGCAAGGACAGAGGTTCCCACAAGCTACCTGCACCCCCAATCCAGTGTTTAACCACTCTCACAGGGAGCATTTTTTTTTTCCCCGCCAATGATTTTCCCCTTTCCGGAATCTGTCACCATTGCCTTTTGCCATCTCACTGTGCACCTCCAAGAAGAGTCAAGCCTCATGTTCCCTAACAACCCACCTTTAGGATACTGCAACTAGATCGCTGTTCCCTTAGCCTTCCCTTTTCTAGGTTAAGTTAGCTCAGTTACTTCAGCCTCTCTTTTATATCACATGCTCCAGCCTCCTAACCATCTTTGGTGGTTCACCACTAGAATTGCATCAGTATGTTCATGTCTCCTCTTTACCAAGGAGCTGAAAAGTGGACACTGTATTCCAGACAGTCTCACAAGAGCTAAACAGGGGGCAATAACCACTTCCCTTCACCTGCTTGCTAGACTCTTGCTAATTCAGCTGAATGAGAAAACAAACGTGGAACTCAATTATTCTAAAGTTAGGAAAAAGAAAAGCATCCAATTAGAATAGCAAATTCAAAACTGAAGATATTAACACACAACATACTATTACACTGTGGACCACAGTGTAGCAGGATTTTTTAATTAAAAGACAAAGTCAGTTTTGGTAGACATGTAAACCTTCAAGCTCTGGAATATAAGACAGGTTTACCTGTTGAAGGTTTAATACTGACTTTCCTTCTTTTTAAAAAAAAATACTGACGGAAATATCTTGATATTCCTTTGTACTTTAGTTCTTGTTTATAGCAAAAAAAAAAAAAACCCTGTGTAACCTAAACCCTTCTTACCTCTGATCATGAACCTTTGATCTTGAGGACTCTGAATAACTATCAAACATTGGCGAGTATGTCTGTTTTGTGTCACCTGTCTCCTCTTTACCTTGTGACATGGCAGCAGACTCACATTTCCTGAGAAAGGAAAGTGTTTTGGGTGAATCTGTATTGTCTCAAAACAATGAGTAATACAGTTTTCACAAGCTTTCGTCAGTTTACTAGAAGTAGTAACAGTTAAAATTTCTGAAAAGACCACTTAAAACTTAGACTAGTTAAATCATCCTAGAAAACACTTAGAGCATCTTTTTCTACTCTTTTATATAGAGCTTCATATAACCAGTTAATGCCACCTTTGGCATACATTGTTGAGGGCATAAAGATGGAAACTAAATTCTTCTTTTTAGATGCTCATTCATTATGACATCTTACAATTTTCTTCAAGAATAGGTGAAGAAAAACCTAACTATCTTACTTCCCCCTGTCCCAACATGTGAAACATTAGAGAAAACCTGTTTGTATCAGTTCGGGCTCTCAGTTGCTTCATGAACTCTGAATGATGCTGCCGCTGGTGGTCAAACAAGGTGGTGACCGGAGCAGTCGGAGCGCTGACAGTATCTGAGATCTGGGTACGTGCTAACTCTGTCATCTGAGTACAATAAAAACCAAAGGAATACAGAGCTTATTAGTATCAAAATGGTTTTGAAAGAAAAAATAGTCATTTTACTGATTTATTGAACAAAAATGTAAGACATGGTTTTGAGATGGTTTGTACTTACATATTTACCAATTTTGGTTGTAAAAAGTGCATACTGCTCTGTAAATACGTATTATTTAATTTATGCAGAGAAGAATTATTGATATGAAACTATAGACATGCAAGACACTATTTACCATATCATCCTGATCAACTTAAGCAAAGTCTGATCACTAGAATGTTCCCCACATAATAAAATATTCCAAACCTACCATTACAACTCATTAAAAAATAAAAGGAAAACAAAAAGCTAGTTTTCTTTTTCATTTGAAAGTGCATCTTGCCCAAAGAGCAAGAAATGTTATTTCCACTCTAAGGAAGCAATAGGTTTAAAGTTCCAATATTATGCAAACTACCAAGTCTAAAACTGGCAGTGTTAAATCAACAGATAGCCATTAATTTCTCCTTTTTAATGTATGGTAGTCGCTGTGTACCTGACTAGAAATAAGAACAACTTCAGAAATAACAGCAGATAACACTTCTCGTTAAGAAGGTTTAGAATTTACTATTTTTCTTCTTGTTCAAAGGTCTGCCTCTTGCAGAGCAGGGAACTCAGGTTGGTTTTGAAGGTAGCAATAAGCTGTATTTCAATAGCTTCCAATACACATACTGAGCTTCTTCATTAATTCTTCAATTAATGTACACATTAACTGTAATGCATACAATTGTATAAAAACAAGTGAGTATCAGGAGTCACTAGTGAACATGGATGGAAAAGCTACTCTGCTAGCCCACCATCACCGAGCAGGTCACCCCCATCAACCTCTCCACAAGCACCTCTTGCTCTCAGACTTCAAACTTAGAGCAAGAAAAGAAATTAAAACCTTACACCAAATAAAAGACTTCTTTGTTTCTTCTACCTTGTTTCTTAATTAGTTTTCACTCACTTTGGCTCTATAAATTACAAATGTTTCTTTGCCTTTATCCAAGACTTCACTACCTGCTATCAACTACCACTGCATGTATCTCAGGTGTCTGAGCTTTTCTGCTCCTTTAATCTAACCCATTCTTGTCTACTCAAAAATTAAACTTCACATATTTGGCAAAGCCCAGAACAAGTACCTCAGTATTGTTTTACAGTCCCATTATTTATCATAAAAACAGCCTTTCTGAGCACCAACAATTGCATAAGCTGTGAAGAAACAGTTATGTTCATATCCACCGGCCTTCCACACTCCATCCAATAACCCTAACCCACAGTCATTGTGATTGCTGAACTATGAAAAAGCAAAAGCGTTTTCTGGCTACTGTGTTTCTTAGCTATGTGTGAAGCAGATGCTACATGTTGAGAACAAAAAGTTTAAAAACTGATAAATAAAACTGAAAACTATTACGCCACAGGAAGAATGAGAAGAGAATCAAAAAAGAAAACTTCAAACTCTGTACCACGTTAAGAGCTCTGCTGAAGATTCTCCCCTCTCCTTTTTTTTATTTATTGGTCTCCTACCTTCAAAAGTAAGCAAAATTGCAATTTCCCTGCTTTTCTAATTTAATTTGTATATGAAACAAATACAGGATCAATCCCTGATGGAGTGCAACTCTTACAAATTAAAGACGATGTGTTGACTATGATCAATCTATCCTGGAAGAACAAACTTCTTAACATTTTGTTAACTGGAAGATCGTAAGAATAGTGAACAGGGATTTAAGGCTGCTGACTGACTTCTAAGCAATGATGCCAGAAAAGCTCCTTTGAAGTCCCATCATTTGTCACGTTATGGAGGTGAAGAAGTTGCACTGAGAATGACACTGAACAGAGAACAACCTAGAGGCAAAACAGTATTCAAAATAATACTGAAATTAGAACAGCTTTTTCCTTTCACTCAGGACCTCACCTCACAGATCTGGTAAGCTGCAGTTTCTGCCTGCTTGGCTGCAGCCTTGCATGGGGTCTCTTGTACAGCCTCCTGCCGTGACTGGACGAGATGCTGTAGTGACTCTGCACGGACCTATGCAGAAAACACAGCCAATTCAGCTCTTCAAAAATTTCTGGCTATAATAACTACAGTTTTATTTCTCACAACCTGGGGGAAAAAAGTTTGAAATTGGCAATTGGCCCCCAAGAGCTTTTTTCAGCTACATTAAACCCCTTCACCACTTCCATATGTTCCCAGCTTCAAATTAAGAATACTTGTAAGCATGAATTTACTTACAGCATTTTGCCTCTTACACACTCCACATTTTTTGAAGGGCAGCATTACCTGAGCTGCCTTCTGCCTTGCCTCGTCCAGTTGTCTCTGACTTTCTAAAGCTTCTTGTTCGGCCTTGATTTTCAAAAGGGCTAAGTCCCGTTCATGGCGCTGCTGCTGTGCCTACAGATTAGGAAAACAAGTTTTAATCACGCAAGTTAAATGTGAATAGCTTTTTTTGCCTTAGCCACTGGCTGCAACTACCTCTGAAAGACCTAGATCTACTCTACTGGTGGTGACTCTTCTGCTAAAGTAAAATTTTCATCCTACCGACTGACCCTCTCCCTTTTTAAGTAGGCAGTAGACAATGCACATTCCCCATTCTTTCTACACTGTGGTGGAAGAGTAAGGGGATTTAAGAGACCAATTAATTCAACAAACAAGAACAAGCAATCTTGTCAACATAAGAAATTTCAACCAAAAATATCCTTTTCATGGAATAAGACAAATGATCCAGCCTGAACAACTACACTGCATGGCATTGGGACACAACATCAAAACTAGTAAATAATCAAGTTTTTATTTTAGTGAAGTACACAGTCAAAGCAGTGATTCCAGCTAATGGTATATTAATGACACATTCTGAAGCCACCAGTTCCTTGGTGTCAACTTAAAATAGAAAAGATAACAGACATTAATCCTAAAAAATGGATGTTATCAGAGATGCTCCATCATGCCTGTCAAGACTTCTCTGCATTGCTAACAAAAGCATAACTTGCCTGAATTTGATTAATTTTCTTGCAAAATAAGAAAAGGAAGGTTAAGACAAGGAAGTGTTTTTCCATTACCTTTAGAATCTGAGCCAAAGAAACACTCTCCTGCTGCGCAAGTGATATGCCTCGTACTCGTTCTACATCTGAAAGCTGTCGCACAGACTCCTCAATAGCACTAAGGTAGTTCAATTCTGCTGATAAACGATGCTGAAGACCAGCAGGGGAGAAGCGCATACATCCTGCAGGATAAGACTTACTAGTTAACCTCCATAGACTTTAATGCCCCGCATCAAAAAATAAAGAAAAAAAAAAAAAAACCAAAAAAAAACCTGCTCTGGGATTGGTATGGTTTTAACAAAACAACTCACCACTCGTCGAGGCTGCTCCTGCTACAGACCTACTAGTTCCCAGACTCAAGTCAGGGAAGGCTACATTAGGCTTCAGCCCTGCTGCTGTACTTCCAGAAAAGCCAGCAGGTGACTTGACTCTTTCTGCTGTATTGCCTATAGAATCAAACTGCAACATTTTTTGGGAACCAGGAGATGGGGAAGAAGTCGGTGTCTTCTGGGATCTCCCCTTGTCTGAGAAACTGACAGTGAAACAAAAACAAACAAACAAAGGAGTCAATATTCTCCTAAGTCCAGCCATTTGATAAGACAATAAAGCAATAACCTAGTTTTTCCATTTATATACACCAAACAGATCCACGCAAAAGGCACAGTCTTTTATGGTTTGCACAGGCCCAGTCTGCCTTCAGGCAATGGTCTCATGAGACGGGCTTTGTACCTGTACCTCAGTTTAGGGTTAAGTTTCTAGAGCACCCAATTTTTGCCCCCCAGTATTAAACCTAGTTAGCACACACACAGAAAAAAAAAAAATAATTAACATATTATCTACAAGTTCTACACAACCAGACAAGCAGTTTCAATGCCTCCTGTTAGGAACCTGGCATTGCAGGATGCACGCACCTGTGTGTGCATTTTACATATCTCTTTTGAGAGTCTGAGTGAAGAAATTTATTTTACTCACAGGAAATCAGGGCAATATTTTGATATCAAAATACAATGAACAGTATTTTTAAAAAAGTAAACAGGTTACTGTCAGCATATGAATGCAACTGAATGCGACAAGCCACTGCCCCGAGTCTCAATCTCTTTCATCAAAATGCAACAAAATGCTTGAAGGCCAAAACTTGACTTAAAACAGTAAAATACTACAGAAACATTTCTTGTTAAGAGACAGTTGAAGACATCACTTTCCAAACATACAGAAAATGATGCAGACACTTCCTAAATTTACCATTCCAATTTTATTAAGCCACAGAGGATTAACAGTGGCTGCTTAAATCCTTTAGGAAGACATTCTGCTTTACTTGGCACATCTTAGGAGGTCACAGGACCCAAAACTGGGCATCGCTGAAAATCATCAGTGTAACTCAATACCTCAGAACTGCTCTATACCCACACAGAACGAGTGAGAGACCATTCGTATTATTTGTTGCTTTTTAGAAAAAAGTGCAGTGAAAACTGAGTATTTCATAACCACCTTCATTGCACAATTAGCAGAAAAAACGCATTCATAGCTAGACATACAGAGGCTGCAACAGAAAACTAGAATTTTTCCTCTTTTTCTACACTCTTTTCTGAGGACCAGTTCATCTCTCAAAAAGCATCAACTCACAGAGCTGGATAGGCTTATGAATTATTAGCTGAACACAAGTCTAGCCAAAAATGTCTGTGGATTCTACTGAAAAGAGCAAGATGACTGCACAGGTTGACTAGCTGGTTTCCCACACACACACACTTCTTACAGACCATTTGTAGAACTGGAAAACAAAAATTGTATTTTAATGCTTAAGATACTGAACCTGACAGAATACCTATATTGGCCAGTTATCCTTAAAAAAACAGAGGGGTCATTTGGGGAGGAATCACTGTTTTGTACTGTCTCTTACTACAGCCATCTACTTTGGTCAATCATATTTAAAATATAGGGGAAAAAAACATTTTCTACATGCCCATCTTACTAACATTTGATTATTTCTGTTACTTTCCTTTTGCACACCCAAAGACGCAGCCATTTAATAGCATGCTGTAACACTACCAAGCTTAGTTATATTTGCATACAGTCTTACAAGGTTCATGTTACCTCATTAGGGAGTGTCCAGACAGATTTTCTAATGTGCTGTCTGTATCTGGGTTCTGCTCATGATCTTTACTAGAAATTCTGCTACTTGATAAGGACTTCTTTGTCTGTTGGGATCCCCACTCTAATTCAGATAGCATTTTATCTTCTTCCACAGGGAAGTGGTGAGAACTTCCATTGAAAGAGTCCAACCCTAAGAAGCAACAACATTGCAAAAAGTTTACATTTGGTATTCTAAGTATGAATATCTTAGCCATCAGGAATCCCAAAACAAATAATTGAGACCTTTTTCCCCCACTTAGAGATACCTTTGAGTCAGAAATCTATAAATCCAACAAGCAAGAAATGTAAATTTGGCAGCTTCCTATAGGAGATTAAGTTCTCTTCTGCGTATTGTGTCCACTGTCAGCAAAACTGTCACTCAGCTTTCTTTTCAGCACACTATCAGTTTAAATAAAGAAAACAAGCATTTGACTCTTCAATACTGATAATCAAAGTAAAGCCTAGCTTTCTTTGGGTAAGCTAGAGAATTTTGAAAAAATAGTAAGAGAGATAATTATCCCATCTTATTTTTCTCATCCTTTTATTGTCTTTAAAACCAGCTTTTCCTTATGTCACCCATTGCTTATATAAGACTGTACCAAATATAAAATTTCTTCATGTTTTTGTAATGTACAAGTTACTGTAGGAAAAAGTGTATTTATTAATTTGTGCACTACGAAAACTGTCTGTGATCCAAAGATGAAGCGTATACAGGCAACCTTGTTGCCGCCTTCATAAATGTGGCCATAACTCAAGATTTCTCAGCAGCCTATTGGAATGTCCTCAGTACAGAATCTGAGGATAGTTTCCACACGATATTAAAATTAACTAATTTGTTAGAAGGCTGGTTTAGGAAAGGAAACGTTTTCAATACTGTGAATAACCTCTTGCCTATTTCAGATGCATTTTAAGGTCAGAGAATAATCAGTCAAAAAGAATTTAGGGAGGAATCACTGGAGGAATAAATAAATCTGCCTATCTGTATTAGATTACTGAGTTTCTAGATATGTAGAAAGACTGCAATTTTCTTAACAAGAAAACCCTAAAGCCTCCTTCAAAAAAAAAAAACAAAAAAAACCCCCTACAGTGAAGTACTGCACTTACGTTCCTTTTTCGCCCTCTTTTTAGAGGAAGCAGATGAGCGAGAAGATGCTGCAGACCGTGGTCCAGAAGAATGCTGAGAAGCAAGCTCTACAGATCGAGGTTCATGGGCAGACTTCTTACTAGGAACTTCTTCCTGAATGCTTGAATTACTGCTGCCAGCAACACTAAAAAGGAGCACATTGACAATGATTAACTAAGGACTTCCAACTCCCGTATTACACTGTGCACAAGTAAACGAGAGACAGATGGCTAAAACTGTATTAATTAGACCATCTTGAAAAGCATTGATTTTGAGATTAAAAACTACAACAGCTAAAACAGTAGAAAGTTTGACATGATATTGAACATATTGAAACATATTTCCAGTAATAGGAAACAGTAAAAGACGGGTAACACTCATCCTTTCCAATGCTAATTCCTAAGAGCTGTTTGACTACAGACTTGAACAACGTAAGAATTACTCCAAATATGACTGCATTTTAAATAATCTCTGGACATACAGATATCATCAATAAATTGACAGAAATTAGTGACTTTCACTAAAGGATTACAAAAGATTTGCAAATAAGGGGGTAAAGCGTCATACACTAGATAATACCAACAGAAGACCTATTAAGAAGTTTAATTGGAAAGAAAACATTTGTTGCAGCCAACATTTTCAGCATGCAAACTGCCTTTTACCTTCCTTTCTTCTGAGGTAATGTACCACCAATGTAAACACAGTACTTATGGCCTTCCCCAAGGTGCCCAAAAGATGTAAATACATCTCATTACAAAACAGGGGTTTTGGGAAATTCAGGAAGCCACATGAATTCAGTAGTAACATGGAGAGTCTCGGATTTACAGTCTTCAAATTTTAGTCAGAACAAAAGGTTTAAAAGTTCTTACAGACAATTTATGTATCCATTACTAAGCATTACTGAGCCCTTACTGAAAACAACTACAGGCTTTTTACAAAACTTTGAAGTACTGAAGATAATTTAACACTTTCAAATATCTTTTCTTTTTTCTAAATTACGAAGACTAACCAATTGAGCATTATAGCAGCCACACAATAGCAGCCACACAAGTTGGAGAACTAATTGCCACCTTTCTACAAAGGGCAAGAACCTTGCCTAAAGCTACCTGCCAGACTAAAGAAGAACAAAAATTAGAGAACAGGAATACTTGACTCTAATCTTTATGTGTTAACCATGCTGGTTGCTTTATTAACTGCAAGGTCCTAAGGAAATACCTCATCACTTTGACTAGTATTACAATACAGCATAACAGAAAAGATATCCAGCATATTACAAAACCAATTTTGTATTAACTATTTTCTGTCGAATGCTGCATTTTGGTTTTTACAAGAAGTCTAACACAGAGCTACCTGAGGTCACGTGCAATCTTTTTGTCTGTTAAAGTGCCACTTCCCTGCGATGATGCAAAATCATCTTCATAAGAAACCACGCTCTCTGGAGGGCTCATGGCAGGGAGTAAAGGGCGCAGAAGGGCAGACCCTCCATTCGACCTTTCATCAAACACTAAAGTGTGGACAAAGGAGGGAAAAGACAAAAATGATACCAAATGCAAATGTGCATCAAACAGGTAATAAAGCTGCAGGAATTAAAATGCTCCCAACCACAAGTTACAAAGACTTCCTTTCAAACACAAAAACATCAGGAAAACAACAGTATAGCCATCCCATGGCACTTTTAACACAACATAACAAGCAGTCTTCATCTTTTCATAAATTATTGAATATTCTACTTCGTTAACACACTCCAGCTAAAACATTCTTGAAGAGCACAGTGCTTGAGAGTAGAGCCATCTGCAGAAAACTGAAATGCAATCATCTTTAAGGGAAATAAAATGAAGAAAAAAATAATCAAGAAAAAACACATGATAAAAATCAACTTGGTCAGAAAACATTCCTCCTCAAAATGAGGCATTCAAGGCAAGAGAAACAGTACTCATAAAATGACAAATAAATTTGTACAAAAAATGAAAATCAAATGAAGCATCCTGCATGAGACACTTGTAAAGCCTGCCCTAAGACACTAACACTTGAAATGGGCTTGTTAAGCAAGAGACTTTCCCCACTGATACGCCAAAACCTTACCTTCTCAAAATCAAATATCGTTACGAGAGGTTTAATTGTTGCCCTACTTTGAGACATCATCAAATAACTCATGTGAGCAAAGATGCAAAAGGAAAGTACACATTATTCATCACTAAAGTTACATGTTTCCAATAATATGGTAAAGCTCTATTATTCTTGCGTAGCAAGAACTCAGGACACATGCAAGCACTCATGTTTATGCCACAAAGTAAGTGCTGAATAAAACATGCATTTCATCTTTCTGCCTTAATTGAAACAGGAATGATGTGTTGTTACAGATGATCTGGAGTGTGCATATAGTAGGAGGATGCACACTCCAATCCAGAGGGTCTGTTCTCCATGATGGAGAGAACCATTTCCAAACATGCTCTGGGCAATTTAGATTTAGTATGCAATTTTGGATACAATAAATGTAAACTTTACATTCACAATTCCGTAACTATGCGTGTCCTTAATACATGTAACTCAGCATATGAATTATTTACTGATCTAGAAATACAGAGCAATCTAACACAAAAATAATCTTATTCCAGCCCAAAAGTGTGCACGTGGGGTCTCTTCTTTTTTCCTTAGACAAGGCAGCAAAAGATAGGAGAAGAAATTTATCATCCAAAAGTAAAGTGAGAAAGCCTTACACAGATTCACGTTTGAGACATCTAAAATCACATTCCTTACCTGTGAACTATAAAGTGTAAGACCAGGAAAATAGTAATTCAAGAAATTTTTCCATTTTTACCTTTTCCATGAAGCTGATAACTTTTTGCAAAGATGTTGATGACACTGTGGGGACTTCCCTTCGCCAGTTCCTCCCATGGCCCCTTGTTGTGTGCACCGCTTGCCTGAGTGAAAAATGGCAAATACTTCTCAGCTTCTTTCTGAAACTCCTTTACGGGCTCAAAAGCATTTCTCTCGCGAATGCAGAAATCCTTCTCTTTTAATGTCTCCAGCATCTTCAGTGGCAACTGTTTGTGCTGGCTTCCTTCCTCTTCAGAGAGGCTTCTGTCACTCAAGAGAGGCCCTTCGCTGATGGATTCAATGCTGGACTCATGAGGAATTACAACTTTGTTTGGAGCATAAGCCTGGTTTTCACGCCCTGGGGAGTCAGCCTGTCTCTTGGATAAATGTCCTAGTATCCCCTCATGCCTGTTACCAGCAGGGGACCTCATTCCAAGGCTAACTGCAGCAGTATGAGGCCTGATCATCTCAGGGAGCTTTTTAAATTCACTAAGGTTGCCTACCCCAGGAAGGCTGTCATCAAAGGCTGTATGAGACACACAGGTACCCAACATTTTTTGAATTCTGGCTGAAAAAGCATCTTCATTTTCCTCTCTCACAGGAGGACTCGCAGCCTTTGCCCATCGCCCATCACCCTGGTTTTCTTGCATAAATTCATGGTCCGAGTTCCACATGGTACCATAATTGATACCAGCCCCAGCCAACTTTTTAGCTTCACTTTCAATCCTGCTAGTAAGGGAAGCAGCTGTAGCTTTCAAAGCTTCAATCCGATCTAATTTGCTCTTATATTGGCTAGCAGTAGGTTTTACTATGAGATTTTGCTGTGCAGCAGGTGAATTCAGGTATGGCTGAGGCATCAAGGTCAGTGATCCCACCGGTGCAGCATGGCTCCTCCTGCCTCCCAACATCGCATCACACTCCTTTGACAAAAAGTCCATCTGCTCCAGACTCCAGTGCTGGGAGCAAGGGCCTCCACTTGAGCCCATAACAGCTTGCGGGTGAGAGAGCTGGACTCTTGGGCTCAACCTGTCCGGCTGTACCCATGGAGGCTCCATCAAATCGCTCCTGAAATGAAAAACCAACATTTAAGTTGACGACTTACACAAGTACTGTTGTTTTAGATGAAAGTATCATTGCCACAAATTTATTTTTCAGGAAGAAATACTTTTTGGTGGAATCAGAGGGGCAGGGAATGGGACAGTAAACAGTTACAGGAAGTTATTTAAAAAAAACCCACCACCACCAAAAAAAAAACCAAACCTACACCCAAAACAAAAAAACCCCAAAGAAACAAACAAAAAAACCTCACACACAACCAACACAGCACCTTCCAAATTTGAAATGCTATTTATGGTGTACTGTGTGTTTTAGAGTTTTAACAAGCTGAGTGTTTTAATCAACAGCAGTAAGTCTTTTCCAAAAGTTTCCTAACTTCAAAAGGGAGGAAACTTTTTTTTTCCTTGGAATATCTTAGCCCCAGCCTTCCCCCTCCAGTTGAACCCAGCCCATGTTTCACTGGAGCGTTCACTTAGGGTAGGCATGCAGAACACTTAGAGAAAAGGAGGACTGGAAATACAAGGATGCTTAAAGTTCTGTAAGACATCTTTTTTAATTCCACATAGCTGCCATTTGCATGACAGGAGGTCTGTAGAGACCTTCCTTCACTAATGTCACTCGCACATATTCTGAATACTAGGAAACCTGGGAAGTCCCTCACAAAAAACTGCTTCTCTGCTTACTATGAGGCTCTCCAAATAACTTATGCAGCCCTTTAAGTCTCATGTCTCCCCTACTACTAGTACTTACATTTCTTCCTTACGATGTTACGCTAACAGTATTTACTACCATATGGTTTAGCAGCCTATTCTATACACAGTACTACACAGCATTTCCAGTGCTTCCTTGAACTTTTCCAGAAAGGAAACAATCTCATTGAATTTACAAATCAGCAAGGAATTGACCAAGTTAAGGTACAGATAATGAAACAAGCATATATATTTAAGAAGCAGACATTCATTATGTAATTAAAAATGAAGACACACTTGCACAACAGGGATATTAAGGATATGCAAGAAACTTTATGATTTTTAGTTCTTTATATTTGTTTGCTTAGGCACCTTGACTTACAGTAAGAAAAACTTTGATAATAGACTGAACAATTAAAAATGGGGAAAGCAGCATGAAAGGTAACAGGGAAAGGCTAGTTCCAAGCAGAAACAGAGCATTTTGGTACTTTAGAGACAGTAACTAAATGCCTGAATCCAAGACAACGGATTAAATAGAAACACTGAACAAATCAAGTAAGAAAATTCAACAGACATATTCACATGATCAGCTTCTCTTGCCCGATGGCAATGGCAGAGGAAATACGGTCTCCCAATATGAAATGCACATCCCCATGATGTCAGCAAAAGATTAACAGCAACCACCATTCACTTTATTTACAGACTCACTAAATATCCATAGCCAAAATTTTCATATGCTTTCCTGCATCAGCTTCCTCTTTGCGAGGAAACATTGTAATTGCCACAAAGACAATTATTCTCGCCAGAACAGGAACTTAAGAGCCTAGTCTACTTTTATTTCTCAGAGGTGAAAACTAGAGTATTTTCCTCTCTCTCAAAAGGCCCACAATGGCTCACCTCAGTAGCGGCTGCTGTGGTTCTGAAAGCGACATGTCACTACTTGAAGATGCACTAGGAGGACGCTCTTGAGCCTTGTTTTCTTTGTCAGATTCCCCAGATGGTTGATAACCAGGTCTGGGCTAGAAATGAAGACAACCAGAAAAGTGCATTTTCAAAAGTCTGCAGGAGTTTAGAAGCTCTCATCTCATTAAAATTGAAAAGGCTTACATTTCTCAGTGTAGTATCACATCTCTCCTACCACACAGACTTAAAAACACAAGACATTTATGTTTTTTATCTCAGCAGAATGTACTGGGGAAAAAAAAAATCTTTCCGCACATACTGAACTAGTTCAGCCAAACACATCAAAGTTATATTAGTCTTCTACCATCTGTTAATCTTCTTTCATATTCAGTTTCTGATTAGCAAACTTATTTAACTCACTGCTAATGAAGTTTGTCCACTGACTGAAAGCAACTTCAAACAAAGCTCTTCAATTCACAGTTTGACTGATGTTTACAGTTTTCTTAAGAGCCAACCTTTATAGTTGCTGTTAGCCAATATTCAGAATTCTGCTTCTATTTGTAATAGAAAGATGATTTCCATTCACCTTTCTAGTAGGCCTTGCTGTGCTGAAAAGCAGCCACTAGCAAAGAGGCGCCAGAATAAAACCACTAGGTTTAAGCAAAAGCTACACAGTTTTCTTTGTATCCTTTTTCTTAACTGATAACCAGACCAGGACAAGTCATGACCTTCCTAAACATATGACCTCCTATTTCTGCAAACAACTGCAACACACTAAGTCAGTGAATCAGCTATACCTGCGTTTCCTGCACCGTAGGCAGCTGAGGTGGCTCTTCTAAAAATGTATGTTCCAGCAATAGTTTAGAATAGGTTTCCTGTAACCGTTTGGCTGCTGAAGGCTCAGGATGAGGCACATTCTTCACTTTAGTGAAAGCCTCCTTCTGCTTTCTGTAGAGCTCTTGGAGCCTTTTGTTCTTCTGTTCTGTTGCCTCCTTTTGTGCTTTCTTCTCTTCATTCTGCTTCTTCTTCCTCTCCTCTTGCTGCCTGATGATGTATTGACGAACCTCATCTGTATCATAGTGACGTTTCTTAGAGATCACCTGAGGCTCCTCACTGCCAGCTATCTTGTCTGGTTTCCTTTTGGTTGGACTGTGGCTCCTGGCATTTTGAGAAGGCAAAACCGATTTCTGATTCTGCTTTTCCACATCCTTCTCTTGCTTTGTACTCATGGAATCCAACTGCAAGTCATCGAGAATTCCACGTATCTCCATGGGCAAGAAGTCCTTATTTACAGAGGTATGATCTTCTTGGTTATCATCTGGAAGAGCAGCTTCCAGTTTCTTCAGATTATTCTCAGACCGTACTTTACTTCTTGACCTTTCAGAGCTTCTTGAAGAGGTTTTACAGGTAACATCCAGTCTAGAATCTGAACCTGTCCTTCCAATACAGCCTGCTAAAGAACAAGATGTCAAATATTTCAGGTAAAGATCAAAACTGGGAAATTACATGCCATCACTGCAACAGCTGCAAAAGTGAGGATGAGGGAGGAGTGCAGATCTCACTGTAAACGTGCTTTTGCTTCATCCAGTGTCATAGTCTGAATATAGCAGCCTTTGCTTAGACTGAGCTCATACCCTTTATACTCTTACCAGCCTCACCACCTCAAAGGCATAAGCAGCACAGCAGCTACCACCATCTCTTATTGGCCCTGTCTGAGATACTGGATAAATTCTGAAAAGGGCTGGTGAAGGAATCAATGAAGATTTATGATGCACATGGATGACATTATATAGTATCTGGAAGAAGCACAATTCCTGTAAAACAGGGATGCCCAACCATAGCTTAGGTATTATATGCAGCACATCTGGAAAATTCATCTGGCCTCTGGACCACTGCTAGCCATTCCTTTCCCCACTAGCTTCAAAAGACAAAGACAGATTGCAGGTGATCCATTTTTTTGGTTGCAACCTACTTCCCATCTTTTCCAGAGCTCCTGAGCACTTTCACAGCATGTACTGCCCCTCAAGTCATGTGCACAAGGCAGGCTTCCCATGACACCAAGAAAAGTTTATAATCCACCCAGGAAGAGAGGTTATGCATCCTAACCATGGATGTGAGCAAAACTCTCCCCCCTTGAATTCCAGGTTAAAAATAGGAGTTATTTTAATAAGTAACTGATTATATTCTATCTCAGAAGACTTCTTTATTCTGCAGACATGCAGTGTTATATTATAAATTAAATAAAATGGAAAAAGTCCAGTGATAAAAGTACAACTTACCAGACTTGGCAGCTCGTTCTCGTCCTGTTCTGTCACTAGATACAGCTCTTCTGTCCTGTTCTATTCTGGGAGCTGGACCCAGTATCTTTTTTACTAGCTTTTGTCCCTCCCGCCAGGAGGATGCACTTATTACATAGTTTCCACCTGCACAATAAGTAATAAATAAAAGTCAAGCACTAGATGGATTTTCCAACATATCAAAAAGTAGTATTTATTGCAACTGTTAAGCATTTCTGTACCATTTAGTTCTGTGTAAGTGGTATGGCTGGAGTTACACAAAACAGTCATAACCATGTACCACGAAGACACTCAACAGCTGAATCACACAACTATGAGTGCTTCATGCCTACGTAGAACACAATGTAAAAATCCAAAACATACTGTAGCACATTAAAGCCCTGCAAAAACTGATGTAGAAAGGGTTATGCAGGTCTAAAACGTATAAGCAAACATTACTGGGGGGAAAGGGGAAATATTTTTTCATCTCCACTTAAATAAAGAAAAAAAGGATAAAAGGATGTAAAATGTTGTAATAATAAGAACAAAAATAAAGGTGGGAGATAAAAAAAAATTCACCTTCATATTAAAAGAATATTAGCTGATATTCTAGGAAAAAAAGCCCAAACAAAAACTTCAGAGATTTTTTACGGATAATTAATCAAGACAGGTGTCTTCTGAGAGGTTAAAAAATACCAAGTAGCAGTTGTTCTATGCCAATACTAACTCACTGTCCTCGAGCTGGGATTTCTGTACCATGACTGAAAATAGTTAAGATATAACCCTATTAGTTGATACTTAATTCAATAACAGATTACCTCGCAGGTGACAGAAACCCAATCAAAATGTTATTAGTATTATCATTCTACATATTATTAAATGATAAAAACTGGGTACGGTGGCATCTTTACCTAAAATTGGTAATAGATTAAATGCAAGGTTTATTCAACTCACCTTTCATCCCACTAACTTCCAATATTATTAATATTTTTTTTTTAAAAATAATGACCTTACAGAGCTTTGGAGAACAACATCATATAAAAAAGAAAATTATTAATAACCTAATTCAGACCATTTACCAGTATTTTATTGCTAGAAAAGTACCTAACTTGAATACACAATTTGCAGTTGATTTCTAACCATTCAATTTCAGATTCTACCTCTGACAGCACTGCCTGAACAAACCTAGACACTGTGGCATGAAAACAACATAGCCAGACAAAAAGGAATTGTACTCTGGGCCCAATAGGACTTTTAAGACATGGTACCAAAGCAACTGCAAGTGAAATCCAGGACAGCAGCCCAATAGTGTTTTGGCAATCCCAGTCCTCAGTTCCCACCCCCCTTTCTTTTCTTTTTGTTATTTTAAACCAGAAGGAGGAATCTTCTTCAGTCAAAAGTCTGCAGCCCACAATTCATTCATTTACTAACAGTACTCCTTGCTTGCATTGTAAATTATCCAAGTATTTTATAAAACTGTTGCTTGAAACGTGTCACTACAAGCCTCTTTGGAACAGACCTTATCAACCAAAGGGGTTCTCTTGCCGAACTCACTGCTCTCAATTACTTCTGTGTGTATTTAAAACGGCAGTGTAAAGTCTCATCTTCCATTTCAAGTCAGCTGTTTGAACTAAAAGACGCTAACGGAGTGGAACATGAGCTGTGATTATTTATAGCCTTGGCTATGTTAAGCAGTTTCTTATTGCTATGACTGGAGGAGGACGGACCATCACAGATATGCCACTTAGATCTGGTTCTTATCTTCTAGGGATTTCAGGCCATCATTCTCCTCACATTTAATCCATTAAGGAGAATAACCATTGCCATTAAAAATTGCAGCAATCGCTGTGCTCCTCCCTCACTTGGAACTGTCACAGATATGTAAGTTAGTTTAGTGTAGCTCCTTAAGTACGAATTGATCAGCATAGGAAGGAGCAAATCTATACTTATCACTTACTTTTAAGTATTAGCATCTAGTACCACAAAATATTCACATGCAGCTTCATGATTTACGGCATGCAGAAGTGCACATTCACTCTCTAAAAAAACACCTTTGTAGTAATTTTTTAAAGCAGCTTTTTTTTTCTTCAAAGTGCTTACCAAATATAAAACCTTAAAAGGTGCAAGAGATGCCTAACCTCCCATG
>VYZV01027839.1:1626-12506 GCA_013401275.1 Pandion haliaetus | reverse complement strand
TCATAACTACTTACTTTGTATGAAAATTAAAACCAAATACAAAGCAGATGTGGAAGTTTTCCTAACTCTTTTGCTACACACAGTATCAAAGATCAACATTACTGGAAAACTAAGCAGCACTGACAGAATTCCACATGTTGTTAATTTAATTTTCTACTATAAGGCACTGCCCTACAGTAACCTGTTCACATCATCTTCTCTAAATAATTTTATTTAATAGACAGTGGAAATGTCAGAGAACACTGGAAATAAGAATTTTTTATTGGTAAAAGAAATAAACATTCCTATATAAATATCAAGACTTGTAAGACTTGTCAGGGAATGTGTTTTTACATTCTTTCACTAACTGAAAAAGCCAGGAATGAGTCAATCCAGAACTGAAGGTGCAGGACAGGAACAACTTGACACAGGACATAGAAGAACAACAGCCAGGGAAGAGCCAGAAGGACATCCTGTTCTCTGCTTCCCCGTTGAGAAATCATACAAGAGAACAGCTTTCACTGCAGCCCCTCCTCACACAGGAGTGCAACACAGCCAGTCCTGCTGGCACTGATTTTAATATCATCTCCATTCCTCCTCTCAGCATTATTCACTGAGCTGTAGCTCAGGAACTAACCAGCTTCAACCCAAGTAAAACAGAAGCAGGATCCAGAACAGAGCTATTGCTACTTTTTGTCTGTGTTGGCCTGACAGATACCTAAGGATACCCGCCCTCCCACTGCTGCCTCCAAGAAACACACACCCTTCAGCAGTTTCCATAAGGTAGTGAACACACCAAGCGGAAAGGCAGAAAATTAAAATAAACCAAAGAAAACCCACACACAGCCAACCAACCAACCAAAACATACACAGCCCCAATGCAACATACAGATTACAAACACACTACAACAGCATTATGGCGCATCTGAGAAGACTTTGAAAGCAGTATGCTTTAATTTGTCTTTATTTCTTGAGACAAAACTCATCTCTGAAGGACATGCCACAGTCTTCCCTCTACAATAGAGCTAGTCACCTTGTTTGGACTCCGGACTTGACAACTGTGTCAGTTTTTGCACTTTCCGCACTGGTCTGGTTGCTTTTCTCTCTTTGTTTCTCTCACTAGGTTTTCCTTTCACTGTTGAATCCTCTAAAAACAAACAAAAGCTGTTAAGCGATATCCCACAGGAAAGAACACAGAATAACAAGCTTGCTTCAACATTTACCTTGAAAAACCAGAAGTCAGAGAAATGCAATAAAATTCACGGACTCTCCCAGATTATGCATTGAGATCAATTACTCCCAGTCCAGCATTTTAAGATCCTCATAGCATGAAAATTTTGAATCAAGTGCTGTTTACCTACACACTGGAATGCAGCAAAGCCACAGCAACGCCACAATAGATCTTTACAAAGTTCATTTTCAATTTTAAAATAAATGTTGACAGTTTGACAGGAACAATTGTTGGTTCTCTTCTACTATAGATACCACATTTTACAGTCTTAATGTTCCCCAAGAGCATGTAGTTCCTTCACTCCTGAAACACACTGGCTGCTGCTTCCACATGAACGCATGACAGCACATTCACTCGTTGCCTCCACGCTGGAGCATGAAAGACAGGATACACCATGTGCTCTACTTTCTGCAAAACTTGTTGCAGAATGCACCCAGTGATGCAGAACTATTCTGTATCACTCAAGACCTCATTTACAACACAATTAGGTTTTAGGCTTTAGAGATGCCAGGAACACTTACCAAAGATAAAGTCATATTTTACCATGTTTTCAAATTACGGCAAAGAACAAAAAGGAAACCTGAGATGTGGCTCAATCACCACCCCACTGAGTGGGCTTCCCAGCTGCCTAAGGTACAAAGCAGAGACAAGCATTGCTCAAGAAGGATGGGCAAGCTGTATATTCAGTCTCAGCAGTCTACACTGGACATTTTCAAAGATTTGTTAAAGCCCTTTAGTTTACATGCCTTGAAGATGCTCTTTTCTTAATCCCCAAAGAGAACTGTAGATAACGAACTCCATGGCCACTATTACCACTCTTTTCCTTGTTCCTCTTCTATAAAGAATGTGATCAGACAACTTAACACAACCAGGATGCAACCCTCTCCATGGATAGAACTGAAACTTTATTTAGATGCCAATACTAACTTTTACAGCCCCTAATTCCAGCTGAATCCACTCTCTGATGGATACCCATAGGAAGTATCAGAGTCAGAACAACAGGTCATATTAAAGGATGTGGGAATGGAATTTTAAGAGTCTTTCTCCCACTTAATATCCTTTCCTTAAATATTTTCCAGTCGTCTTTGAGGCCAACAAGCAGCGCAGAGAAGACAGAATCAATGCATCAAGTACCAGAGGCCTCAGTGACTGCATTTGCAGAAATCTAGCTTGCCTCCTCACCTCTTTCAGTGACAAACAGTTCCTTCCTGATACCAGGAAACTGCAGGCTGCTTCCCACTCTATTCATATTACTGCAATTTTGTTCTAGTACAGCAAATCCTGACCATCTTTAAGACCAAATTACTGGAAGCTTGGGGTCAATACAGTATCCTTTAGCCTAATTGCTAAATGAAGACAAAGACATTCTTTATGGTCTACGCTTATATGTAAAAATCTTGTTGCAGTAAAGAACAATGCTTCTGTAGGTATCAGGGATCTTACAGCTTATTTTAGTACTAGAGAGCGTAGAACAGTTTTGATATAACTGATTGTACACATGAAAAACTCCACGTGCTGTAACTTTAATACAGAATTAACACATGGATAGATAATCCGACAACCTAAAAATACATTTACAGTATATATTATGTGCAGCACCAGCATTTGATTACTTGGAATCAGCTATTCAATATAATCTTTTCAGGTCAGAAAGGAGACACGTTCCATGACAGCTGTTCTATGCATGGCATCAGGACAGTACTATGGGTGAACACACACACAGCTCCTTCCTTTTGTAGACAGAAGTCCAGTGAACACATGATATAAATGCCTTTTTAATTGGACCTCTTCAACGAAACTTTTTAAAAATTTGGATTTCTATAAAAAGCTCAGGAATCATTTATAGTATGCTTGTCAAAACTAAAAAAATAAATGCTAGCATAGATGAAAAGTCTTTAGAAATTTGGCATTACTTGCATGAACTAATGCTGAATAGAGTATTTGCAAAATAATTTTACTGAAAAGAATCAGCTCTTCTTTCTGAACTTTTTTTTAGGAGTGATTCCAGAAAAATTCCTCAGTACCTTGTCAAGCTGTATAAGCAAAAGAAAACTGAAGTCTAGTAATTTCCATACCAGCCACTGTATTATCAACATGCAAAGACACCTACAGGTTTACAATCTCATCACATTTTCCTCTGCTCTTAAATGTTTTGACCAATGAGAAAAGTTATTTTTAATATGCAAACTCTTAAGCTGCAAACCTAGAGGTTGTCAGGGGATTTTATTTTCCATTCCCTTCCTTTTTATTCATCTGATCTCTTCCCCCTCCCCCAACTCAACCAGTCAAAAGCAATTCAACCTTACAGCGCTCCACTGTAACCAGCCTAGCAAATCAAAAAGCACACTTGGGCATCCTACCCTAAATCACCCAGAGAAAAGACCTGCCAATGGTACTGCAGTTTTCCAAAGTGAAAAATTAATAAAGACTGGGTCTTGGAGCAGTCCACCTGAAAACATAAAGCATATATTACTGTTTTGGTCTTTTAGCAGCATAACTGTCAAGCAAATGCACAGCATTTTTTTATCATCTTGGCTCGTAGTTTTAAGCATCAGAATACTGTATTGCTAAATGAGCTCATCACCTACAAAAGATCTTTTTTCCTGTATTGCCACTTTGCAACAATGATATTTAATGTTTTTCAAAAGACCATTAAACAGGGGAATGAGTAACAGTTTTCTAAGCTTTTAGCATTCAACATGCCTTCCTACTCCTTCATGTGGAATAAAAGCTCCAAAGGTAATGTTCTGTTAATTTACCACTGCAAAGTTACACAATCTCCCCTCCCATATCTTATCCAAGCCTTCTAATACTGAAGGTAAATGAGTTGTAGAGGAAATCAAATCTAGATTATTTAAAAGGTTTCTTATATCTTCTTCTGGTCTACCTGTTCTCCCCCTCCTCAGGGAGTCCAGGGAAGACCTCTAAAAAAGTCCATGTGTACAAATCTCTAGGACACAAATTTCTCCAAGAACTTCAAGACTTGGATAATTCTGATATAAAGCAATAAAAGTTCTACATGTTCAGAGATATTAAACCAACCTAATGCCATATAATCTCACCACCACACATAGCTGAAGGCATATCCCTTGACTGCAGGCTATTCCATTTTAAATAAGTATTCCCAGAGACTTTCCACAGCAGATGCCCCCCGTCTCCCCTTTAGGTACCTATACATTCCAAATAAATCACTAACAATTCCCACAGCTGCTTCAAGACCGACTTTTGTGTTTGTTAATACCATATTGAAGGAAGTAGAATTCAGGCTTCAACTTACTGTATATGGTGCACATATCACTTTAACGATGTTAAAAATGGCAAAAAAACCCCCAAAGCTCTAAATTGTTCTCATGAGATAATACAGGTTTCATCAAAACCAAAAGTGGTTTGGTTTTGTCCTTTCAAGCATGAAATTCCATTCATTCATTCATGTAAACACGTATAAAGATGTCACAAAATTAAACAAAAATTGTTCTAACAAAGACCTTTTTTTTTTCTTGTTTCGAAGAAAAGCCATGATTTGATTCTTTTCAGTACTGGGTTTCTATTAAAAGTATTTTAATGAGAGAATGGGGACAAGGATTTGTTTATTCGTTTTAGTGTTCAACAAGTTACTCCTCCTGTGTAGAGAAGTACGGTATATTTAACATTCATTGCTTCAATTTTTTGTTTCTGTGACTTTGTAGACTTGTACAAAATGTATTTCTCTGCCTCTTGGAGAAGGTTGTGTGACTTCATCAATCCAGTTTGGGCCTCACCTGTTAACTGGAGTGCTATATCTCTATACAGCTCCCGACTAATGTGAAATTCCTCCTCACGCCAGATCTTTCCATCTGGAGTACGAATCTTTGTTTTGGCAGGATTGAAACCTGAAAGTAAACAATTTAAGAGTTTAAAATAACAGCGTAAAATGTAAACAAAGCTTTTTCAGAGTGGAAGAGGTGGGAAACTGCCAAGTAAGAAAGGAACTACTTGAATTTCTAATGTTAAAATGGAAGCAAGCAATATACCAGTCTGCACTTGCTCACAGCTGAAAAATAGTGGACTGGGTGAAGAAAAGATTACAAAAAATGTGAAAGGCTTTCTCAATCAATACAATGTTACTAAGCTCTGGGACCATAAAAAACCATACTGAAATAAACCCAAACACTAATACAGCAAGCTTCTTTTTGTAGTAATTTGTACGAAGAGACAGGAAGAATTTCAAGAGAATCCACACTTCCGTAAATTGGCAAGAATTTGTTTTCTTTATCTGTATCTGTGATCAAACCATGCTATCCACTCCCCTATTGCCCAAACACAGTCATGTCTATGCTTTGACATGTTGCTCAATGAATTGAACCCTACTCCTTCACCACGTATAACCAACAGGGAGGGATTCTGCACCTCCGTACCTCTGTATGATGGAGCAGCAGGTGCAGCTGCCACTTTCCTGACTTTAGGAGTCACTGCATTCTCCATGTTTGTGATCACGACAGGTTGCTCAGCATATGCCAAGTGCTGCCCTCTGCCACCTAGCTCTTCAGAATGCTCCCACTGCTTTCGAATCCGCTCCTTCAGCTTCTCCAACTTAGCATCATGCTGCCGCCGTTTCAAGATTTCCAGCCTATGAGTGCTAGAAGTACTTGTGGCAGAAGGTGAAGACACTTTCAGTTCACTGTCCTGGGATGTGTTACTCTGAGGAGTTCTAGTGCTACTTTCATCTCCTCTGCAGCCACTAGCTTCTTCCTCTTCCAATCTTGGAGATGTGGCAACCTTAAGAAATGCTTCATTATTCTGCAAGGCATCAATTGCTGGTCGGTCATTCAGATACCTAACAACAGTCTCATCTGCAGCAGAACAACATGGGCTTTCAAAATCTCTGCTGTGTAGATCCCGCTCATCTCGGTCATGTATTATACGGCCTGTTATTTCAGTCTTCCCTTCTGCCTCACTAAAGTCCAAACTAGAGAGCAGTTGCTTGGCCTCAAGTTGGCTAGAACCATGATAAGACAGAGAACTATATGTATCCCTGATGTAATAGAAGGAAAAAAAAAAAAAAAAAAAGTCACCATCAGAAACACTTTAGGACCTTCCAACCCAGCAATCAGCACGTTCATTAACTAAAAGAATGACTTCCTATACCTTCTCTCCACTTTAAAGGCAAGTTCTTTTAAAATTTCATCACCACACATTCAATAGTTCAAGTCTGACAAAACTGAAAGAGGTTTCTGTTCAAAATTACGTTTTCTGCACTCTCTGTCTAAACAGGACTATATATAAAGTTGAAGAGCTGAAATTAGGGCATGTAGAAAATCAGCAAGCAGTAGTATCACCCTTCAATTTAAAAAAAGATTTAAATAAAAACCAAGTGTAAAACTTGAGAAGAATAATTAATCTATGTTCTCTAAAACAAAGCTATGCACACATGCACAGCTCCTCAACAGCACATTCATTAGCTGAGAAAACAAATAAATTGCACCAAACCCCCCTGCCCTGTGTTTGAGCACTAAAAAGGCAAGCCCCTGACAAGAACTTCAGAGTGAACATGCTGTATTGCGACAAATGTAGAGCTTACCGAGAGCTTAGAAATTCAACAAACTAAGGATCTCTTAGCAATTTTTCACAAAAAAGCAGACTCTTATCTTTGACTACACTCATGGTACATATGTTGATAGGACAAAAATGTATTTAATATTTTTACTGATGAGGGGCTGAATATGTGAAAATCCAGCACCTAAGCTACCTGGCTTGCTTCTTCAGCAAGTATGTTTAAAGAACTCATTTAAGGCAGGTCGTAACATTGTACTTGTGAAATTGTCTACCTTTCTTTCTCTAGTAGCACACTCCTGTTAAATAGTGTAGTAATCATTACCGATCAACATAAAAGTTGAGTGATTTAATTGCACAGAATTTGACCAAAAGTGTATATAAATATACACAGACTGTTCTACCCATTATTCTGGTTTTGGTTTTCTATACACACTTTAAGCATTGACTACAGGCTGTTGTCAGAGAAGAAGTAACGTGCTAACGTAGCAGCTCTGGTGTTAATCCCCAAATTAATCCCCCCAATGCCACACAGTCGTCTTATTGTAAGAAAGCTATTCTTTTCAATTGGATATAATGGCACGAATCTAGCTGCTCTCATTTTCTTCTTTTCCCTGAAGTCTGTTAAATTTACTACATATTTTTAAAATAAGTAACTGATGTAAGTAAGTTATTCCAGATAGGGTAGACACCAGAGCTGTTCAATTAACAAAACTGACCCAAGATTATACAGTTGATCCAAATCAGCCTCCATTGCAACAAGGAAGGAGAAGAACCTCACAGCTGACACAAGAAATGGAAAAGGAGACCAAAACTTGGACGTTAGTATAACAATTAATAGAGATGTAGTGGAACTAAAAAAAAAACCCACTGTCCCAACTCCACTCCGATCAGTAAACAGCAATTTGTCTTCACTGGGAGAACATTTAGAAAAAAATGCAAAGTATATGTTAGAATCCAATAAAAAACTATTACCAACCCAACCAAGCTATTCATCAGGGATGCCTGTGCAAAGAACACACACTGCTTATAAAACACAGGGAATTGAAGAAGTTATGGTAAAAGTCTTCCAGGCTCTGATATTACAGAAAGTTGTAACTAGTTTATTTCTGCTGCAGGTTGTCTTTCTTTTTGAAAGCTTTTGAGGCATCTTATAGTCACCACAGTACTTAACATAGGCTAGAAAAAACAGGCTTTCCGTATTTTCCTTCATTCCTCACACCCCACCATGTTCTATGGCCTGCAATATTCTGTGCCACTTTCTCCTTGATACAGCTGTTCTTATTTGGGTTTCTCACACACACAAAAACTGAATGCATCTTCAGTACTAGATGTTCTTGGTCTAAGCTGTCTTATGGCAATACATTTGGGAACATTAGTGCTGAAGAACTAATAAAAACGAAGTTGGAAAAGCATGAGGAAATACTCTTTTTGGTCCTTATTACTGAAACTAAATACCTATTAAATCTATTGGGCCCCTGAGGCCACAACCACATCAACTTGATGATCTGGCCCCATTTCAACACATTTGACTTTAAACTCTCATTCACTAAACAAAAAATAAAAATTTTTAAAAAGGAAGACACTTTTGTCCAACACCACATGCTGCTCATGTGGGTGGGTGTCATGGTTTAACCCCAGCCAGCAACCACTCAGCCGCTCACTTGCTCACTCCCCCACACACAAAGTGGGATGGGGGAGAGAACCAGGAGTTAAAAAAAAAAAAAAGTTAAACTCATGGGTTGAGATAAAGACAGTTTAAAAGGACAGAAACAGAAGGGAAAATACTACTACTACTAAGAGAATATAAAAAAGTGATGCACAATACGATTGCTTACCACACGCTGACTGCTGCCCAGCCAATCACCAAGCTGCAGTGCCCCCCAGCCAACTTCCCCCAGTTTATATACTGGGCATGACATAATATGGCATGGAGCACCCCTTTGGCTCATTTGGGTCAGCTGTCCCTGCTGTGTCCCCTCCCAGTTTCTCATGTACTCTCAGCCTCTGCTGGCAGGGCAATATAAAAAGCTGAAAACTTCTGACTTAGTATAAACCCTGCTTAGCAACAACTAAAACATCAGTGTGTTACCAACATTATTCTCATCCTGAATCCAAACAAAACACAGCACTATACCAGCTACTAAGAAAATTAACTTTATTCTAGCCTAAACAAGGACAGCAGGTGATGGGAGGAAGCAAATCAATTTTTCAGGAGCTGTCAAAAACATCATTATTAGCTTAATTCTTACCTTAGTGTATTTTTCTTTAATAGTCAACTGTCCCAGCACTAACCTGTATGAAGCCAATGGTTCACGGAATTCCACACGATTGCTTTTTTTCACATTACTTTCAAGAGTGGTTGCTCGAAGAGGGCTGCGTGAGGCCTTCTCCTTGCTCGATTTATTTTGGCTGGAGGACCGGGAAGCTGAAGCAGAAACCAAAGAATCCTCTATGTACCTATCTCTTCAGAAAGAGAAAGCTCTTGGGGCTGAACAATTAAGAACGCAGTTTTTCTTGGGTTTGAGCAGCACTTCAAATAGCATTTGAAGTCCCTCTCTTTTTCAACAAGATGATTTCAACAACTAGGAGCAAGGTGGTAAGTGCTTGAAACGATAATATTTAAAGAGAGATAATAATACTTAAACATTAATTACAAGTAATTAAATCTGTGAAAGTTGACTATGTTGCCACTAGAGGTCGATCTGTCTGTTCTTCTTCAGTAGCACACTACCAGAATGCTCTGAAAAGTTAGTATTTAAAATGAGGGCTCATTTCTTACAAGCAAATGCTCTCCTTACATGAAATAAAGGAAGCATCAGAGTTAGCATTCTATCAGGGTGTAACAGTTGACAACTAAAAAATATAAACAGCTAATCCAATGTAAACATAGGCATATACAGTTGTTAACTCCCACAAAAACATGGTATCAAAATGGGATAAGCACTGCTCACTCACAGTGTGGGGAAAGTCCTGTTACTCCCTCTAACCAAGTGACTATGATAGCACACTATCCTTCCTAAGCTAAGTGAAGCAAACATTAGTTTCTCCTGGGCAATTAGAGTTTCATGAATGAAGATCATTAACAGGAGGCAACCTGGGGGGAGGGAGGAGAAATCAAGTTTTCCCAGAATGCAGTGGCTTTACCCTGCCTTACACACTATGTCCTCAGTAATACATACCCTTTCTGCTTATTTTCCTGCTAGCGCTAGTAGAGGGCTTCTTGGCATCCATGACAGAATCAAATATAGCTGTGCTGGTAGGAGCTATTTCCAATTTGTTCTCTATATGACGTAGCTAGAATTTGAAGATAATGCAAATTAGAATATTGTTTTCAATTTTTAAGCTACAGGGGTTTTTTTCCCCTAATGTAACAAGTTTTTCCACATTTTCATAAAGAATAAAACTGCAGGCAAAAGCAACTCCATAAGGCTGATGTTGGAAAACTGTATAGCCTTATGGCCAGAAACTACGTAGATTATTAAGTTCTGTTTAAAAATATTATCTAAATTAGATTTTGTTGTATAGTTTTGTTTCCATAAGTAGGCTGTTGTGAAAAAATTAGTAACAACATGCCATTCAGAGTCTTAATGCTTGGCCTGAATGAAATATTAATTCCACTTGGAACAAATTCTATAATACTCTCTTCAAAATGGAGTGTGATACAAGATTCCATGTGCAAAACCCTACACTGATGCTCAGCTATTAAAAAAGAAAGGGACAAGGCTATGGGAAAGAGCTGAATTCCCCCAAGAACGAAGATGTTTGGCTTCACTGAAGCCAGGTTTTAGAAACTAGTGTGATATCTTAAGCGCCTAAGTTAAGTTCCCACAGAAAGACAGCAATTCCAATGCTCTAAGATGGAAATTTATGAAATACACTGGTGCTGCCCCAGTTTCTGACTGGACTGGGTAAATAGGGGAGAGCTATTTTTTCAAGTTTTCAGAAAAATGAGAAAGTCACCACTTTCTTAAATAGAAAGGTAATATTACACTCAAGACTTAGCACATATTACTATACTCAAGACTAACCTTGCTGTGGCAAAAATTTCTTCTACTGTCTGTTGAAAACTTTTCCCAATACACAACAACATTCAACATGCATGTACTCCTACTGCTTGCCCTATTTTCAATGACTAAGC
>VYZV01027836.1:0-10627 GCA_013401275.1 Pandion haliaetus | reverse complement strand
TACAGACAGGTGGTTTACCCTAATGAGCCTCAACTGGCATGAGATCCCTATTATGAGAACAAAGAATAGTGGTTTTGTTTTTCTTTGCATATTCTAGCAGCTGAAACTCATAAAAAACAGACACCACACCTAGACACTTTAATTTAGGGGTATACAATCTGGAGTTAAATTCCACCCTTGATTTCTGCAATCTTACTCTATTTTTTCCAAATCTTATCCACACTTGTGTGTTCAGAAGTATTTTATATTATTCATTTACTTGTGTCCAAAGTAACCCTCAGAGGATTTTGTAATTAACTTGTCTAATGTCATTGAGTTTGCACAATTAGACATATGACCACCTCTAAAGATTAATGTCGAGCTTCAGGTGAGCACTTCTGAAAATTAAATTGGCTTGTACTCTCTTTGTCTTAGCCTGACCCTCTGTGCCAGCGTGACCTTCCCACATTGAGGTGACATTTAGAAGTAATAATCACATCTACCAAGTAATTCTAGCTCTTTTAATTCCCTAACATAAGCTGAATTACCAACTGAAACAAACAATAGGTTACTTTCATGCAAACAAGCTTTTCAAAAACAGTTTCATCTAAATGCTTTGATTAAATACTTTTCCCTGGGACACCCAGACCCTGATCTATCATGATAAAGCATTTCCTGGAGATTTTTAGTGAGGTCTAATAAGCTTTCATCACTTTGATATTAAAGAAATTTCATGGACATGAAGGAAAATAACAGTTTAAAATGTGTCAAAACTGAATAATCAGTCCTTGTTTGTTTCATCGAGATGGCAAGTAATATAATTAAATGTGCTGTGCCTTGTTGGCACTTGAACACACTCCTTTTATCTGGAACTGTGATTTAAAGTTAACCATAAACAATATTCTTCCCTTTCTTCTCTAAGTGCCAACTTATTAGTTAAAAGCCTGCTGCCATATGGTGAAACAGTATCGGCTGAAAAAAAATCAATTAAAGTAAGCTTCTAAAGAAAGATCTTTCAGATGAAAGTTTGTGATTTTCAGTAACAAATACTACTATTTGATTTGGTATTTAACTTTAAAAAAAAAGGCATTATTGTGTAGGGGGGGAAAAAATTAATAAACAAAACCAAGGAATAAGCATGCCCTTTTCATCATGTCCTAGTCTGACAAGTTGCAGTATACTGACAAAGCCTTTCCATCTTAAACTGAATTCCAGAAACTTCATATTGGAATGAGGTAAAACAGCTGGCAGGACTAGTCTGCCCAACTTCATCAAGCCATTATGGTAACTTCCAAATTAATCTCTACTCAGGTGCCATGGTTTAAAGTGAAGATGCTTGCAGCTGTGTTCTGAAAGAATTAATCATTGGAACTTATTTTAGTTGACTGGAGTTCTAAATGTATTGATTCATTAGCTCAATTCCATCTCTTCAGAGATTTTTCATGATACCTACTTCCTTAAACTAAATCTAGTGGAAAATGTAGGATTGAACTGCAAAGGTCAGTGTGGCCACTTACAGGGTACATTACCAACTTTGATTCAAGGCAACTGTCTGGCCTATAGTGACAATAACATATGCTGAAGTGCTTCTCAGTTTGAAAACAGCTAGCTAAGATGTCTATTTCAAAATGAATAGTTGAACGATCACATATTTGTCTACTAGGTGCAATTTTTTCTGTTGACTTGGGCAAACAGCTAATATGGCTTGGACCATTGAATTTCAAAAATCAGGAGGAAGTCAAATTTTTTCTTGTTAAGGAATTAAATGTCACAGCTACTTGGTTTGGAGAAAAATAGTTATTTCTATTGAAATAATTGAGTTGAGAGTTACCAACATCCATATTGTTTTGCATATTTTTAATTTGCCTTCTTGTTTTCATGAAGTTATATGGGTCTTAATCCTAAAGATATACAAGTTGCTAAAACATTTAAAAAAACACTATATTGAGCTCATTTCTTACATGTGTTTGCTCCAAGTAATGACATGAGATCTTTGTGTATTTTAACGGGCTACAAAATTTAAAAATGCCTATTGATTTATTAACCTAAAATGTGAATTGCTATTCCATTGCTTTGTTATGCCACTATGTGATACCAAGATTTTAAAATTTTCAAAGTAGAGTAGGAGAATTAAAGTGTGGCAGCTCTCAACAACAAAATTTCTGGAATGTACATCTGGAGTCTTTCAAGTTACCTTAGGGTAGGCTTAAGAGTTGATAAACTAAAGGCCTTTTTTTTTTATTTTGGAAAGCATTAAGACATTTTAAATGTTTCTGGAAGAGAATACAATATTATATTGTTAAAATTAATGAAAACAGTAGGAATGGAAAATAGAAGATCAATTATAACAACTTACTGTAATGAGCATTTTGAAATCAATATTTACTATTCTAATTAAGTAAACATTCTGAGGCAGTTTCCAAAAGATGTGAATTTATACGATTATTTACATTTAAAGCTTTACATATAGAGATTTAGTTGTGATTCCATTCAACATGGAAAATATTATACAGTGTCTTGTGAAAACATGGAATAGCTAAATTTTTTACAAAGTCATGAAATAGAGAATCATCTCAATATATAGGTAGCATGCTACTGATAGGACAGGAATAGAGTTAAGTAACTAGTAATTTGAATGTTAACAGGGTTTAGCCTGACGTGTAAAATTACATGTCTTTATAGATTCATCATCGATTTCACAAGAACTGTACAAAACAATTTTGTATATTCTGTTGCAGGCTAGTTCTAGACTAATAAAATAATTCTTTATCAGACAAATTTTCTAGATAACTCTGAAATTCTGATATTCATTAATCCATGCCTTTCAGGTAGTTATGTTCTACTTTTTGAGAGTCTGCAATGGAAATATTATTTAAATTTTTCTTTCTAGTTATTTACCTGTTCTGAGAATTAAGATGGCAGAACTGTACTCTTAAAATGATTTTAAGAATAATGTACGTTCAAAATATGAACTCTGTTTTGAGGTTCGTGAAATCACAGAATGGATGAGTTTGGGAGGCACCTCTGCAGGTCAGCTGGTCCAACCTGCCTGCTCAAGCAGGGCCACCAAGAGTGCTTTGCCCAGGACCGTGTCCAGATGGCTTTTGTATGTCTCTAAGGATGGTGACTCCACAACCTCCCTGGGCAACCTGTGCCAGCGCTCAGTCACCCTCAGAGTAAAAAAAAATTGTTTCCTGATGTCCAGTGCTTCGGTTTGTGCCCATTGTCTCTGGTCCTGTCACTGGACACCACTGAAAAGACACTGGTTCCATCTTCTCTCCACCCTCCCTTCGGGTATATATATATATATATATATATAGATGAGATACCCCTGAATCTTTTCTTCTCTAGGCTGAACAGTCCCAGCTCTCTCAGCCTTCCTCATGACAGATTCTCTAATCCCTTCATCACCTTAGTGGTCCTTCGCTGGACTTTGTCCAGTATGTCCATGTCTCTCTCCACTCAGAACTGGACACAGTACTCCAGATGTGGCCTCTCCAGTGCTGAATAAAGGGGAAGGAAGGATCACCTCCCTCAACCTGCTGGTAATTCTTTGTCTAATTCAGCCCAGGATGCCATTAACCCTCTTTTCTGTCAGGGCACATTGCTGGCTCATGTTCAACTTGGTGTCCACCAAGACCCTTAGGTCCTTTTCTGCCAAGCTGTTTTCAAGCTGGGTGCAAGAGGTTGTTCCTCCCCAGGTTCAGGAATTTGCACTTCCCTTTGTTGAACTGCATGAGGTTCCTGCCAGTCCATTTCTCCAGCCACTTGAGGTCCTTCTGGCATGAAAGGGCAAGTCTCTGGCATATCACCTACGCCTCTCAATTTGGTGTCATTTGCAAACTTGCTGAGGGTAGTCTGCCACATCATCCAGGTCATTAATGAAGATATTGAACAGGACTGTACCCAGTACAGACCTCTGGGATACACTGCTAGTTACTGGTCTTCAACTATACTTTGTGCTGCTGATCACCATCCTCTGGGTACGGCCATTCAGCCAGTTTTCAACCTACCTCACTGTCTGTTCATCTAGCCCATATATCAACAGCTTGTCAAAGGCCTTACTGAAGTCTGGTTAGACAATATCCACTGTTCTCCTCTGATCTACCAGGCCAGTTACTTCATCACAGAAGTTTATCAAGTTGGTCAAACATAACTTCCCCTTGGTGAATACATGCTGACTACTACTGATCTTCTTGTCATTCGTGTGCCTGGAAATGGTTTCCAGGATTAGCAGCTCCATCAGCTTCCCAGGGATCGAAGTGAGGCTGATTGACCTGCATTTCCCTGAGTCGTCCTTCTTCCACTTCTTGAAGATGGGAGTAACATTTGCTTTCCTGCAGTCCTCAGGCACTTCTCCCAGTCTTCATGATAGATCAAAGATTATTGACAGTGGCCTTGAAATGACATCAGCCAGCTTCCTCAGCACTCGTGAGTGCTTCTCATAAGGGCCCATGGATTTATATATGTACAGTTTGCTTAGGTTAAATAAATACTCCATTTTAAATGTGAATCCACTCTAATTTTTCAGTCTCTCTGCTGGGAAGAAATCTGAAAGGACTGTCAAAGAAGTAATAATGGAATTTTATTAAGCCTTAAAAGTTCTTTCTCTCAGGGAAGAGACTTTAGAAAACATCCTTTTTAAGAAAGGATTAGCTTGCTAGATAACCTGTAAATTAACCCATGGTCTCTTGCAGTGATAACTAATTATCTTTCCTTGCCTAATGAGAGTATTCATAAGTTATAAAAATAATAATATCTAATTTGTAATATTAGAAAGGAGGGCAAATAGAGAAGTAGAAAAATGATCTTAGGATCAAGTAGCTACTTTTACATTTCTGTGGGTCTGTACTCTAAAAGAAAATCAGAAAGTTCAGAAGAGAGGAAAGAAAGAAGTATCTCGGATTCCTTCTGATCTAAATGAAATGAAGGTAATACAGGGTTGAGGGAGGAAACTATTTATCAGTTGTGGACATGTCAGCTATTCTCTCCTGGATCTCTGTGCAGTCAGTGGAAAGGAATATTTTAAGGGCATAAGTGATCTAACCTAGATACATACCTAACTTTTAGATACATACCTCAAGATGAGATAAATCATGACCTTGAAGCCCCTTTTTCTCTCAACTGTTTATAAAAAGACCCAAGGATGACTAGCTTAGATCTGGGGACCTTTTTCTCACACTTGTAAAGTTAAATAACTAATTCCATCTGTTTTTTTCTGTCCATGTGTCAAAATGACCTGTAAATAAGTGGGGTTTTTTCTGTTTAATGTATTTTATATGCTTCAAATATAAAATATTAAAAAAAAAAAAAAAGAATATGTACCCTGTATTTTCTAGCAATCAGTACCATGCAANCTTAAAAAAAAAAATATTAAAAAAAAAAAAAAGAATATGTACCCTGTATTCTCTAGCAATCAGTACCATGAAAACAAATTGTTCAGCAAGACTTTTCTTACATCTCTTTTAGGAAACAGAATCTCTGAGCATCACTATGCTGATTTTAGCTTAAAATGACTAATGGAAAATACTGGATAGGGGTAGAGGTTTGAATAATATCATCTCTCCTAGACTAGTTCCATAAATCACACCTGCAGATAAGCACTGCTACTAACCTGAAATTCATTATTCAAGCCTTTTTCAGATACAGTCAAACTAAACTGTTGATGCTCCATCAAATATCTTATTTCGATTTCATTCTTGCCCCCAAAATGCTTAACCGGCCTGATTTTTAAAAAAAACTCCTCCTTTAAATTCATTTGGTTAGGCAAAGAATCAAGAACTATATCTCCTTTGTAAAAAGAAGAAAAAATACAAATTTAGGTTTAACTCAAATAGAGATGGTTACTTTCAGAAATCTAATTTTAGGGTTCTGCAGTCTGGAAACCTGAATCTTCCTCCAAATAGAGAAAAGCTCTTTCAGAGGAACCCTAACTCATTTTGAGATATAATTAACTGTTTTATCTTTCTGTGAACTGAGAGGAATCAAAACATTATTTTAGACTAGAAACGTGACCTGCAGGCAACTGAATTTACATAAAATAAACCTAACTGCAAGTGCCTAAGGAATTTTCCTGAAAAAAACTAGATTTGTCTCCCAAACTCATGCACTAGGCTCCTGATTGTCTATCCTATTTGTCTTACAGTTCATTCCCTGTTTGTGTTCTTTGCCATGTGAATTGCCTTTTTCCAAGGCAAAGGCACTACAAAGGGACTAGCTCTACCCAATATATATAAAAGCTATTCAGTGTCACTTGTCATCAGACTACAAGCAGGTGCCTTTTCAGCATTTATATACAGATATAGAATATTCATGTCCTCAAATACTTTAAGGGAAGACTTTTTAATATTGATGTTTTTACTTTATGTACTCATTTCACGCAGGTTGCACTTAAAGTACTGAAATACTGCTCTATGTTAAGTCCATATTGCCTAAAATAAGGCCTTTTCCAAAAGAGCTGACCAAAAATATTATTTTGAGTCTAGCCCTAAAAGTCTTATCACAGGACAATAGATAGGCTGGGGCTACCAGAAGAGTTAAAATCAGGTGTGCTAAGTCCCTGGATAGCATCCTAACCAATACTTCTTTCTTTTCTTGCTGTGTGTCCTTTTTTCCTATCCTAGAAATCTTATTTTGGCCAATTCATTCTGTATAATGATGTAAAAAAAAGTATTTTTCTCCTTGTGTGGAGAGTATTTCACTTAAAAATATACACTCTGTGTGTACAAACTGGTCCATTTGGATCTGTAATGAATTTTTCACATGTATGTGTTATGCTTATACATTTATTTTACCTAAGTCATTAAGCCTTTCCTTTAGGAAAGAACCTGAAGATTAATTACATTCACCTCAAATAACACACTGAGTTTGATAAGTGCAGGAAGAAAGGAAAATTTTCTTGTAATCAAGAAGGCAAGAACAGAGATTTTTTGTAATTTAGACGTACTGGTGATCAAATACATAACAAACTGCCCTCAGGTATTTTTTTGTTTTGTTTTTGTATTTGTTTTGTTTCCTTGAATTATCCTCTGCTTCCATAAAGGAAGAACAATGGACAGATTTTGTCCCTTGGCTAGTAAATTTTCATGACTTTTCATCTTCCTGTCTTATACAGTATTATAGTCTCCTAAGGAATAAGGCAGAAATATAAATCCCACACACTGCAGTAAGCTATCTGTCAGATAGCTCAACGTGAGAACAACCTCACTCTTTCATAAGCAACAGTTAGTCACAAAAGGGTGAAAACCCCCTGCTGTTCTCCTGTTGTATGAAATACAGTGGGGTTATCAGGGATTGTACAAATAATCCAGACTTCTAAATAACAACAGGCAATCTTCATGCTATTCCTTCAGCATTATATTTTTAATTCTGAGTAGCTTTTAGCTTTCTTCCTCACAATCACCCTTACAGATCTTTGAAGTTATATTTGATTATCGGTAATACTTTATATACTAGCAATATTTTTCTCTCAGCTGGAGCTACATGTTTTAAGTAACTTGCCAGGTAAAATCTATAAAACACAGAAAAGCCCATCAATAAAAATCACAATAAACAACAATAAAAGGCTATATTGAGCACTCAATTAAAGATAAGACTGTTTTCCAGTTTCAGGACCTGAATATTTGTCTCTCCATTATATTTAGATGATAAAAATGAATTCTTATATTTACCAAATGTGTTATGATTACCAGAACATGAAATAAAAATAAACTTCCAAAAATATTTCTTTCTGGGAATTAAAATTGGACTTTGATCACAGCACGATTCAGTAGTTTAATTAGTTATTAATGCCAAAACATTTCTATTATAATCAGGTTTCTGTAAATATATTTAACTGGGGAAAAAATTATCGTCATGGAAATCTGTTATATTTTCATAAAACTGCCTAATAAAACAGGGCGCATAAGAGCAGGTCATGAAAAGTTACAGAAATAGTTTTCAAAATATTAAAAACATTTTACTAAATTTTGTGACATACCTTTTACTTAAAAAGTGTAAGACTGACACTGTAGCACTGAAAATTTCACTTGACTAAGAGTAGGAAAAAAGTGTACGTGAGATCATTAGATCATACGTAAAGAACAGCAGAAAAATTATGTGAACATATGGGCCAATAACTTTTCAAAATGCCCTGTGAAATTGGTTTCTAAACCTGCAGGAAAAAAAACCAAAACTATTTCTCATTCAAAAATCATGTATACATATTGGCTTCCATTCGTAAATGAAGGCTGCTGATTATGTTGTATTTTTGTAAGTCAGGGCCTTATAAAAATATTTTCCTGAGGAATTAAAATCGTGACAGCTGGCTTTCTCAGGTTTTCTTGCATGTGCAGTGATTTTTAAAAGCTAAAATCATAGGAAGCCCATAAAAAAGGTAGACACTTAATTCCCATCTTTACCATTTTCTCAAACAGTGTTCTGTGGAAAATTGAACTAGCGTGAATTCAAAAGGCTACATGTTAAAATCTGGTCTGACCCTACCTACATTAAAAATCA
Organism: Pandion haliaetus; assembly: GCA_013401275.1. Lineage (NCBI taxonomy): Eukaryota > Metazoa > Chordata > Aves > Accipitriformes > Pandionidae > Pandion > Pandion haliaetus. The sequence goes on along the minus strand of VYZV01027836.1, from coordinate 2,152 downwards.
GAGTCAGCAACTGAACCAGTATAAATGATAAGAATTACCTTGATTTAAAGAGACTTCTTTTAGATTTACTTCTTGACAGACCTTATTATCCTACTTCTAAGTTTTTCATACTGCTTAGCTATTTTATTTTTATGTGCAGGTACATCTATGCATAAATGAAAGCTTCATAGACACAGATTAATCACTACCATAGAGTTGTTTTCCAGTTGACACCATTACTATGTTCTGAAAAATCTAAAGCTACAGCATATAATTAAAAGCTGTTATAAGTTAAAGGCTATGTCACCTTTTGGTACACTGCAACCCAAACTTAGAAATCTGGAGTTTCTTACCTCGATACCGGCTCTAACAGCAGGAAAACCTTGTAAAAAGTAATGATATTAGGTGTTGCGTTATAAACAGTGTACTGTTCAAAGCACTTATTTTATCAGAGAGTCTTAATTCCATTTATCGTCGGTAAAACCTGTGTTCTTAACTCATCTATGATCATTTGGAAAAAAAGTACTCTTTTAAAGTAGTGGAAAGAGTGGGAAGGAAATCTTTATAACTAATGTGCTAGACTTTTACCCACCATAAATCTCCATAGGCCTAATGGCAACATATGTTTTCATTATTATTTTAGGGTCCACATATTTAACTGTTACTTAACAGCAAATTTTAAAACACACATTATGAATTTTTTTTGTGTGTGGAAATAAATTAAGTTATGATACAGTATTTTGATAAATATACACATAGATATAAATAATTGTGGCATCAGTCCCTAGATTTACAATATCGACTACACATTTACATTTCAAAGTGGATTATTTAAATAATGTAAACGCATTTAACATGTATTAGAGAAATAGGGCTACGATACCATTGTCATGGGTATATATTTTAATATTTTTATATATTCATATATACGCTATATCTCTCTTTCTTTTCAGTTGAGCCTCTAATAATTTTTAGGAGGGAAGAAAAATGTACCATTTTTCTTCATCCAGATCATCTTGCACATATTTCAGTACAAGTTGCTAATTCTCATTATTGCTTTACTTTCCTGTAGTGAGCATAATACCACTGTATTACCTAAGTTGTCTCAGCAAGATCATAAAAAAACAATTTAAGAACTAAAGGTTCAAGTCTGTTTAATTCATTTAGATTATCCTAAAAGACCACGTTTTCCCCTAGATCCAACTTTCATAGCATCAGTAACACACTGAATATTCTTATCTGACTCTTTACTTAGTGACTATTTAAAAGTGAAAACCCTAAACTCTTACAGCTATTTTATATATATACTTTTTGGAAACAATCCCATAAAGTAAATTAAACTTAAATAAAATCTTTGTAGATATGTAAAATCTGCCTCCTTGTACTTTTTCTTTAGATGCAGATCAGTACAATAGTATTAAAGTTCATGGGGTTATGCTTTCTTAATACATGTGTTCTGAATTAGACTTGCAATATACTTAGAAATGAAATGGAAATGTATTTATTACTATGTAATCTGTTAGGTAAGTAATGCAACTAGTTTGGGGAAGTTGAAATATTTTCTATTGATTAATAACTAATACAAAACTAGATGCTTTTCTGACTTCAGTCTCATCAGACTTAGAGAACAACGCAGTCATTGGTCATAGCCAGCATGGATTCACAAGGTGAAAGTCCTGCTTAACTAACTTAATTTCTTTTTATGATATGGTCACCCATCTAGTTGACCAAGGGAAGCCAGTAAATGTGGTGTTTGGGGATTTTAGGAAAACTTTTGATACTGTCTCACAGTATCCTTCTGCACAAAATGTCCAGCACACAGCTAGACAAGTCCACAATACGTTGGGTGAACAATTGGCTGACGCATCAGGCTCAGAGTTACAGTAAATGGGGTTATATTAGGCTGGCGTCCAGTCAGGGGAAACCCTATCCTGGGCCTTGAAAAACAAGTTCTGTGGCAACATGACAAAAAAATGGAATCAGACAAAAGGACTCATTTCAGAAACAACCACATAGACACCTGGGCCAAGGAACATGGCTATGATTGGATGCATCTCATCCCCCATCATGCACCAGCTTCTGGGAATACTGAACAATACAGTATGTAGGGATGTGGCAAGCAGAAGATCCCGGGATGTGAATGAAAGGTAGGTGGAATTAGGGATGGGACGCT
>VYZV01027834.1:275162-352188 GCA_013401275.1 Pandion haliaetus | reverse complement strand
CTTAGCTGGCCTCTACCATCTTCAGTGCATGCGAAGGAAAAAAAAAAATCATGGTGTAGTTGCTTGGCTGGCCTTTGAGATTGCTTTGTGTCGGTGATACGATGACCAAAGTTCAGCCCAGTAGTTTTATGATACAGCCAGTGTGAGGGAGGTCAGGTTCAGGTTACAGTTTTGGTCTCCTGCTGTGTTTGGTTTTTTCCCCACACACACAGAAAGAGAATGTACTGAGAAGTGTTACAGGTATTTTCTCCTGCCTAACCTCCTCTACTTCTAGGCTCCTCACCCTTCTACCTGAACTCTCCTGTGGGATTGACAGTTTTTCAGTTTCTCACTTCTTTGTTACTGTTACATATTACAATTCCACCCAAGTTTGTGAAATATCCCTTGCTCGTTTTCACTTTCTTCTAGGGATTGCTTCCCAGATACTCTTAATTTGGTTTGAGAAGTTAGAATTACCTGTAACCATCAGGTAACACAACAGTCTTGAATGGATGAAAATGACAGCCACCTGCTTAGAAGGTCAGTTGTTAGCTGTAATTAAATGTTGTGTCACAATGCTAGAATATTTTATGAGGTGTAGAACTTGGACAGGCAGTACAGAAACCATCCTCCGTTACAGCATTCCCAACGGCTGCAGATGTGTGTTTCCATAGGGCAAAAAGTAGGAATCTGTGTCAAAGAACATCTTTTTTGCACTCTTCCTGCCACTAGTTCTGCAAGGACATATATATGTATATTATTTTTTTTTATAGCTACCACCAATCAAGGAGATAGATATGAATGCTAGCCAAACACGATTCAGACGAGAACAAGACTAAAAAGAGATAAGACAAACAACATGTCTGTAATACTTGCTGGCTCTCCAATAATGGCTTATGTAAAAGAAGGTTGATTATCAGTTATTCATCAGAGAATTTATATATCAGTAGAAGCACATAGGAGTGCTAGATAGAACGGTACTGAAATCAAAAGGGGAACTAGGTTCATATATATATACACCAAACTTCAAGGAGATCTATGTACCATTAAGACTCCCACCCACCTTTACCACTTCTTTACTGACACACATCCTGTATTCCATTAACCACGTAATTCACCCCTTGCTGCACTCTTCATTTGTTGTAGCCTCTCAGTTAAATGCACTATTTCTATATAAAGCACTTCATTAGTGAGTTTTATTGACAGTTTGCCACTGAAGAGCCTAGAGCAGGAGCTGGAGTGACTCAGAGTAGGAAAGGCTGTGCAGCATGCAACTCCCTGTGCATGAATTTGCAGACATTATAATGAGTCTCATTCTGATCTTCTGAGTTTAGCTCCACTAATTTCATGCTTTCCACTGGTGCAAATCAGATCCGTGCTGATGTGTCTGGCGCCGCCCAGGTTAGACTGTGGTGATGGGTGCTGTGAATTTGTCCTGGCCTTATTCCTTCCGAACACTCTTGACTGTCTAGGACCGATCCTGGATGTGAGGGAGAAGACATTTACCAGCGTGGTTAGAAGCTGCCCTCCCTGCATGCGCTCCCTTCTCAGCATGTAGTTTGCAGGAAGGCATCTCTGGCCAGAGCTGATTGTGTGGTGTCACTCTTAGCCACTGCAGCTGTGGAGCTGCATGATACTTTTGCCAGTTGTATGCAGTGGTGACAAAAGAGAGAGAGAGAGGGAGAAATCCCATAATGGTTGTGGAAAGAGTTGTTACTTGATTTTTCTAAGTTTTTCATGTATGTTTAATGTTTTCTAAAGATAATCTGATTATATAGTCTGGGAAAAATATGAGCTAAAAATATATTCAAGAGTATTGTTGAACTGTCCATAATCCTGAGTGCTTAGATACAGACAGGAAGGTAAAAAAAGTTTTTTTTTTTTTTTTTTTTTTTTTTGTTAATTACTGTGATGAAAGAAACCCACAGCTCAATTTGCAAGTGTAATTCTGAGTCCACAAAAAGCTGTATTACCACTCTTTCTTATTACTGGCATAACTTTCAAAATATCAACAGGAATGCATATGGATACTGTGTTATGAAGAATGTAATTAGAAATGAATGGGAATCCTTGATTAAACTGGTTAATCTTACAATGTACAGAACGCTGTAATTTGGACCATCACTTTTAGTCTTTTAACTGGCAGCAGAAAAGACACAGTTAAAGAAGTGGTATGTTTACTTGTGATTTCTTCCCTGCGTATCTTTATCTCCGGTTGTATTAAAATAATTTTGATATTTGATATTTTACATAAGCGCCTTCAAAAGCAGCAAAACACATAGAAGTCACTTGTCATTTTACTGATACAAATTACTGTTCACTTAAATGCTGAAACGACCTGTTGGGAAAGTTGAAATCTGTTTCATGGGATAGTTGGTACAGAATGAAGGCCACACTTGGCTCTAGTCCTGATGGTTTATTAGCATGAGGGGTTTGTTTCCTCCCTGGCAGGTCCCGGCTAGCGGTGGAGCACCTGGAGACTGTCCTGCTGTTGCAGGCAGTGAGTGCAGGGTGCCGTGTCGCATCTCCCTGCTGCTCCAGGTGTGCCAGAGAGGAGCCAGCCAGTGCTCACTGGCACTGGGCAGTTTCTTGGGCTCAGAGCGTGGTCCTCTCCACCATTTTTGAAACCAGTTCCCTGTAGGTCCTTTGAATTCTTTCCCTGTCACTGGCTGCCAGACCCATAAGGCCCCTCCGGCCTCTATTACATCAGTGCCAAACTCCACTTGGTTTTTTTTCTCTCAGTTACTTTTTCAGAGAATCCCGAGGGTCCCATTTGGTCACTCAGTGGGAGAGCGGAGGGTGGGAGAAAGCTTGGAAGGTCACGTCTGTTTGGAAGCAGCTCCCTTGGCCTTCAGCCCTCCCCTCAGCAGCTGTCTTTCAAATGGCAAGGGAAGGTTTTGTTGATAGGACCCAGGGGGAAAGGCCCACTTAGCGTACAAAGGCTCTGCAGAGTCCTTGTCATTGGGCAGCGATGAGGAAAGCTGCTCCCTTGCAGCCTTATATTCCTCTCTCTGTGCATGTCTGTTCTCCCATTATCACCGACTTCAGTGCTGTATTTACTTTTTGCCTGCTTTGAGATAGGTGTGGTTTCTAAGCACGTTTGTACTAGGGTAGGGTGTGATTCTGCTCTGCTGGAGTCTGAGGGTTGGCAGTAGATAGTTTACTAACTCTGGGAACCCAGAGGGTCTGAGGTGTGGGTCTACCACTGCTTGTGCTACGCTAAGTAGTGATCACACACCAACTTTTGGGCAACCTTACTAGCAAGGTCTAAAGCAATCCTATTTCTGTGGCTTAAAGAGTTACTGCTGTGCAGCTGAGTCACTGTAACCTGCTTGGTGCTCACTCACAGCCTTCCCTCACTGCCAAAAATGCCTTAGCACAGACTATCTTTAAATGAAGCCTTTCTTTTTCGCTATCACTAGCGAGGACTGGGTATGGTCGTCACAGGTGATAAGCAGTAACACATGAAGCCATAGTAACTTGATTGCCTTTGGTTATTCATGTAACACATTATTTTAAGAATCTCTTTGCAGCAAGAGAGAGAACTATTTCACTTCTTAATGATTTGGGATCAAATTTATCCCAGTGGAGATCTATACAGGTTAATCTATAGTGCTAAATTTAAGAAGGAAAGAATAAGTAATTTTTAAGGAATAGCCAAGGGACATTTTTTCTATTATAAATAAATAATAGATACATTTTTTCATGGAAAGACTTAGTGTTCAGCAGAAGAGGCGAACAGTAAAATTTAGTGGGTAAGGTATTCAGTGGGACAGGGAAATTTCTTTCAGTATTTTTAGGTTTTTGTATGTTCAGGTTAATTGGTAAATCCAGTGAAATCCTTCTTTGTCCCACAGGTAAAGGGTCCGTATTAAACTCGAGGCCTCTGGGAAGAGGAATGAAATTTTATGCCAGTGTTTGAACAAGGGAGGTGGACTGAGGGAAGCAGAAGAAAAAGGCCAGGATCCACAGGGCTGTTAACAGCCGCCCACGCAGCCTGAGTTGTGGTTATCAACCAGGTTTTGATGACTTCAAGAACAAAAGTATTAAAATACATGAACGTCAATTAGAAAATGTTGCCAATTAGTTAGTAGAGGAAAAAGAGAAGGAAGAGATGCCAATGTGGATGAAATGTCAGTGAATGAGGTCACAGGGGTGTTCCAGAGAAGCAGCATGCAGAGGTGAGTTGGTATTTGAACGTGCAGGGAATGAGGCAAGGAGGGAACAGGGCAGTTTGGTTCTGTGACATAGAGTTGTGGGATGAACAGCTATTAAAGGGAACATACAAAGGCATTTGGAAAATCAGTGCTATGTGTAGGCTAGGTTTTGAAGTGTGGATTGAAATGATGATACAAAAATTTTAGTTTCTTTAAAAAATTAATAAAGTAATTTTAACAATGTGTTTGAGGACAAAGTGAAGAATCACAAGTTTGGAAATGACAAATGCTTGCCAGAGCTATAAACATGACCTTTGCTGGTTGTGCTCTAGTACTCAGAGTATTTACATGACCACATGCTCTTTTTCAGTTGGAATAATATACTTGCCAGTAACATACCACTTCTGCACTACGCTACAGTGTGCATAGGTGTTTCTTCAGATGATTGAGGAAAAAACCCAAACATTACCAAGGTATAAAGGGAAATTAGTTCAGATGTTTAGTATCTAGATTTTACTTTTGCTTTTCACGGCATGGTAGCAAAAGCGTGGCAGATTTTTCTTGGAAGATTAGGATACATTCCAGCAGAAACTGATGCAGAGACTCAGCTTTTTCTTGAAAAATAGCTTCCACTATTCCCCATAGCTAAGTATTTAGAGCTTGCAGGATCAGTGCCTAACAAGCCACACACCCTTCTTACTATTTTGGGGGGGTTAGTTTTTTTTTTTCTCCTCCAGGAAAACAAAATTCTCCATGTTAAAATGATTGGAAATTGAACTTAGGGAGATCTAGCATGTGATTACTTTTTTTGGACAGGATTTTCTTCATAGCTGAATTGGACTGAGTCTTTTTTTTCCTCCCAAACCAGATGGTAAGTGATTCAGTACTTTTAGCAGTAGAAAAACGATTTGTTTTCTTTCCTCAGTAGTTGGTGTGAATGTACTTTTCTTTATCTATTTACATATTATGTAAACACACTTTACCAGCATTTATGTACATAGTTTACAGTCCACAGAGAGCCTTGTATAGGCAAGGCCTTGCACATAGAAGGAGTTGGCATTGCTTACAGAGAGCTGTTCACATGGAACTCACGGCAGGGTTGTAACTGTATTTGTATTTTTATGTATACACTTAAATTTATGACACTGTACGAGGATGCCAACAGAACCATAAGTCCACAAAACAGTTGAGTTAATTTGCGCACTTTACTTTTTTTCACCTAAGAAAGTCTCAGGGGATGCCCTTGATCTCTTCTGCTGTCTTCCTGTGGTAGGCTGTAGTCCTTGTGACTTTGGAGCTAAAGCTAAAAGCTTTATCCTTATTATAGAGTGTTGGGACGAGTTCTTCCTGGTGTGCAGGGGGAGCGAGGGCCTCATTCGTGTGACCTTTTGGACTTGTACTGATGCTACTAGGGGGACTTCAGAAGGGATTCCAGGAATGGTGAGAAATATTTGGGAGAGTATTAAGACTTCTTTCACATGTGTACCTGATTTCTCAAGGTTATCTGCATCTAAGTTTGTGTATATACAATGTTAAAACTGAATGCTAAATGCAGCGCTGTTCCTTGTTTTGTGCTAAATAAAACGCATGTAAACCATATATGTGCCGTGTCAGCATATGGGTGTTTGAGGCAGAATGGAAGGATCTGAAGCTGATAGTAGACTACATTATAGGGAAATAGCATGTTGTAGTGTCCACCCACAGATTCCTTATGCAAGAAGGTACAAGCAAAGTTGCCTAAGTGGCCTTACAGTTGTCCTTTCCAAGCAGTTAAGAGCTGTTCTGTAAATTTGATGTGCTTTTGCCCTAGCTTTGTCTGAGAATTAAAATGTTGAGTGCCTTGGAGTCATACTGCTGCTTTACTGAGATGGTAATACTCGATTTCAAAAATAGTGACCAGTTTCTCTGTTTACAAATCTGGCTGTACACAGTTGGATTGGATTATCCAATTCTCTTCTTGGTTCTTGCCGTATCTACACACACTTCAGCTGAGTCACTGGAGGTTTGCACATAGAGGAAGCTGGCCCCTTGCCTTGTTTTCCAGGTTTACCAGAGAGTTGAAACCCGGTTCTTAGCATCTCCCACTTGAAAAATGTGACAATCTTCTGCTTCCACGAATTCTAGTAGGGAAAAAAAGACACATGAATTAGCATCAGAAATACTGTGCTGTGACGTGTCAAGTTTCTCCCCTCAAATTACTCAGTGGCAGGGTGGCAGAAGAGGGCCCCTGAAAGTAGCACTGTTTTTTTGACATAGATCAGTAGTCAAGCTGGGGTGATTCACTGTGCCTTGTATTTGTGTAATAAATTACTTTTCTCTTTATGTAAAGGGAATTGTTTGGGGACGTTTGCCTCTTGGGCTATGTGGCTGTTGATGTGGTCATGCAAGGTGGCAGAAAACTGCGTCTGCAGAAGGATACATAATCCTGTGGGATGCTGCTGCGTCGAGTGGCGTGTGAATCCTGTTTGAGGTCAGCCAGCCTGCTGGGAGGAACGAGAGCTTGTTTGGCCAGCACTCTTTGTGTGTTTCGCACCGAGGGCTGTACCTCTGGACGTAACTCATCACGGTCGCAAAGTGTCACATTTTTTATAACTGGGAATTGCTTTATTACACTACCAGAAAGAAATAAAAGTACAAAGCAATGGTTATGAACTTCTAAACGCTGCATCTGTAGAAGAGCATAACTCCTAACCCAGCTGTTGTGGGCATGGAGGGACAGCGGGATTAAGATTTCTGTTCCTCAGACTGTTGCTGTGCATGCTCTTGCACTCATCATTGCCTCCTGACTGGCAGCAGAGTGTTTGCTTCCCAGTGCCACAGTTCCTGGTGTCCCCTGGCACCTAGCCGCCTGTCCCTCACTGGCCAGGTGTTACACGGGGAATGGTACCATGCCTGGAGTGTGATGGTGGCTGTGACGTGTATAGCAAATGAAGGGAGTCCAGGAGAAGTTAAACTAGGTGATCTGTCAGGGAGAATGAGCAAAATCTGCACCCAGTGTGGAGGGCTCTGAAGAAACAGGGTTGGAGACTGGTTATCTGTTACCTCTTGTGAGCCCCGGGGAGTAAATACTGTGGAGAAAACTTGGCTCAAAGTTTTGAGGACTAAGTAGTTGCTGGAAGCTCGAGGTTACTTAGGACATAAGCATGCATTTATAAGCACTGGACGTACTGAAGAGAGTTTCTTCTGGTTTCAGTTAATAATAAGGCATGTTGTGTACAGTTTGTTTGCTTGATTGGTTCATTTTATTGTGTGTGAATACACTGTAGAAACAATTTCGTCTTTTGTTCAGTGTTACTCAGCTGGCATGCTTCTTGTAAATCCAATGAATTAAGGGGAATAAGTAACCTGCTCTGGTCTGTCTGTGAAACAAGGTCCATTTAAAATAAAGGCCCGCGAGGGATACGGTGGGACTGCAGTGAGCAGAGGAGGCGGCGTGTGCAACAGAACGGAAACCTCCAGGCCCCGTGTGCTGCAGGCACAGCGGCTCACTGGCAATGTGAGTTGCCTCAGTGAAAAAGGAGTTCTGCTCTCCCATGTGTGGTACAAAACTCAAAGCTCCGCTGATCTTAGTGGAAATGATGTGGTTTTGCATTAGGGCAAATGAGAGCAGAATCTGGCCAACTGTTAATAGGTTTTTGTATTTGGGGCTGAAATAAAGTGGCTGTGTATGCAAATAATTGTGCAAGCGTGACTCCTAAGTGACTTATAAAAGGAGAATTCAATATTTAATTGTTGGAAATACAAACTGTTTGGCACAAATCTCCTGGTTTGGCTGAGCTGTACTTGACCTGTGACAGAGAGAGCAAAGGTGATTTTAAGTCCTGGGATCCAAGGGGCCTGTGTGTAATGTAACTCAAGGCGGAGTCAGCGCATTGGCTGCTTTGTAATTGCAGATGCTTATTTTGTGTACAAAACCAGTTGATTCGTTATCTTTTATTTCCATTATCTCATCTCAATCTTTATGTGCGAATCTGAGCTATTTTACTTCAAGGGGGTGGCATATAACTAGAGTTTAAAAAAAAGGGTTTGATAACAAGAAGTTGTTACGTTGATAAAAAAGATGTTCTGATGTAACCAAAATTGTAAAATTGGTTAAATCTATGTGCAGAATCTGAAAACTTGTGGGAAGCCTAACAAGTTGAAAATAACCTTTCTTCTGCTTTGTGTCCTGCATTTCTTGCAATATTTTGACCCATGCCTTGGAACAAGGATAGTTCAGCTCTTAGAATATAAAACAGATGATTAGAAGCAATCACGCTGCTGTAGCTTGACGCACTGTCACTCCTCAGCTGCGGTTCAGGAACCAGCTGAACTTCAGGAAGTTTGCTTTCATACCCTGTGGTGAAATGATACCTATTGGCTTAAGTAATTTTCATGTTGTTAAATTCTTAAACTGTGGTAATCTCACCACAAGTTATCAGCTGTCCTTGTGCTTAGAAATGTGGCCATCCCATTGAAACTCCTGAGAGCAGAGAACATTTTTGCTGAGGCCAAGCTTTAAAAATGCTTTCACCTTTCAAAGAGCCTCCAGAATTTGACAAAGTGAATTTTACTTATTCAAGCTCTTTTTTTTTTTTTTTTTTTTTTTTCCTTCTATCATGTAAAAGTGACAGTACTAGTGTGGACGGTGTGGAGAGACATCAGATTTTGTTGGGACATAAGTGTGAGCCCAGAGCTGATGGGCTATGTTTGAAGATACTTCCTGGCAAAAGTTGTACTGGCTGAGAATCAGAAGCTTGCATCCAGTTGACATCACTGGAAGGTGCACACACAAAGTGAAAGTACTATGTGACCTTTAAGCTTCTGTTCCTGTGGTACGTGAGGTTTTATACTACACAGAAGAATTGAACCATTCACTTTTCAGAGTAATTGATATAAAATGGGTATCTGTGATCTATTCCAGTCTGCTCTGTCTGGGGTGTGCCTCCATGACTTTAATGGAGTGCTGCGTATGCACGACAAGGAGGCTTCTTAGATGGAAACACTGTACTGCAGGACTCATTAACTGATCTTACTTGATAATTTTTAGAGAGATGAGTATAACAGTTGCTGCTCATCTAGATCATAGATATAACTTGAGGGAATATGTTCACCAAAGTGATATGTTCTCTAAAATGCTTGCTAACAGGTTGCTTACACTTGTTCACTCCAAAAGCAGTATCTCTTTCCCTCAGCCAAATGGAAAATTAGATTTTCTTCTTATTTAAGTCTATGAGGAGTAACTGTGAAGATTGTTTGGGTTGCGTGGATGTTAAGTAAGTGTCACTAGTGGTAAATCAGGCCCACTGCTTTTTTTGTGTGTTCGGCCAAAGGAAGGGGCATTTCCATTATCTGTTGCTGATTGAGTTCCCCTATATGATCTTGTCCAATATACAGAAACACTGAAACGGTATCAAGAATATGGTCTCGCTTGTGCCCTACCACACTAAAAAATCACGCAATCAAGTTCCCCGTCTGTGTGTGTCTCCTCCCTTTGACTGTTTGTCCTTTTAGATGCAGGCTCTCTGGGACAGGAGCTGTCAGTCAGCGCGCCAGAGCCTGCGGGCACTGCTGGAATAGAGCGAGCAGCTTTCCTTCCACTCTGCTGTTTGTGTGTGACTGAGGGCTGAGCTGGAAGGCTGGTGGGTGGCTGGCTTGCTTTTCTAGGTGAACCCAGTGAAGCAGATGGATTGCATGAGGAGTCCTGCGTTGCTCTGGCTGGCACCAAGTGTGGCTGGATACATCAGGAATCCCAGAGCTGCTCAGCTCTAAGCCCTGTCTACGCGTCTGCAGCACCAGTCTCCAGGGAACCAAGGTTACTAGATTGGAGGACGAGTTGCATTAAAAGACCAGTCCCTGGGGGTTTAGGAGTGATAGCGGAATAAATAGTTACAGCTTGCTTTCATGTTACATGGCATGGGACTTGTTCTTCCTTGCAGATGACTTCTCCAGTGCTGCTTGGATGTGCCTGCTGCTCTGTGATTGCTCCTAAAGCCTTGATTTGACAGTAGCCTCTGGCATGCTGTGGGCCAGCAGATCAGCATAGCAGCAGGCCCACCAGTCTTCTTGCAGAGAGTTAAGGGAGTTTTGGAGAAATTGAGAGATTCAGAAATTCACCACTCTTCTCTGGTAGTTCCCTGCATTTGAAGTGTCCCTTGTGCGTGGCAGAGCTGGGCAGCAGGCTGGGGAGGAAAGCAGCACTGGTTTTATTGTCTTTCAAATGCTTGGGGCTGCTGATGTTAGGTGCCGTAAACGTAGGTTTTTTGAGAGGAGAATTGTAGGTGAGGCATCACTATCATGTGAACTGGAGGGGTGGTACTTTGACGTCTTGGCACACAGGGCAGGCTGAGGAGAAGGAATAAGATTAACAGAAGGAAAATCCTCTCAATCTGGGTGATGTCACCTTGTCATCGTGAGTTTGCTAGTTATGTAGCTGCAAGCCTACTGCTGCCTGCTTTGCAAGGGGCAGATCATTAATTACAAGGCATGGCAGAGTGCAGCATGCTTAGGGCTTTGAGGTGCTGACAGGCTGATACTGCCCAGAATAACCGCGGAGGGCATGGTCATGTCCAACATGAGGTACAGTTTTAAGAACTGAAAAAACCTGTTTTCCAGTGTGTCACCCTTGAAGACCACGTATGGCATACATGCTGAAACCCAAAACTCCCTCACTTTCTGCCTCCCCAGCAGCTTCATACATGCATTCAGCTTCTCCTTTGTGTGAGCCACAAGGTGAGAATCAGGGTAGCACAGGGATCGGAAGAGCTTTGGGGTTCCCTTGGCCAGCTGGATGTGCAGCAGTCTTGGGCCTTTTGACCTGAGAGGCACTGGAGCACCCGGGCAACAGTGCTGGGCAGGGCATAGGGGTGGAGCAGGCATACTGCTAAGGTGTATAGATCCCTGGCAAGGCCAAGAGCCCATTTTGGGATGCGGAGGCAATATTGTGGGTCAGAGAGTGTGGGTCCGAGTTAGGTAAGAGAATGTGAGAGCACACCGACTATATGGCTACTAAGCAGGGACCAAGAAAGGATTTTACTGTCTGTGGCTTGTGGGATGGAGCGAGGAGTGATGGATCAGGTAGACAAGAATGTGGTTGGGCTGCGGGGTAATTGTACAATATACCCAGAGCTTGCAATTTATCCCAGACCAGACTGGAAATGTTCTGATATTCTTCACTAGTGCTTACAAGCATCTGATAGTCACCATGCTGGGCACCTGACTCCCTGCCCAGAGCACTGACAATTTGCCCCCTCTTGTTTGTCATACACACCTGCAGATTTAATACTTTTCTTTTGGAGAATACAGCACTTTCCTGTCCTGTGGGACAATGCTTCTCTTCTGCCATTCTCATGGAGATGTGGTGTGATGTTATCACTTCCTAGCAAGGGGCTGGTGAATCACTTTGTTGGTGTTCATGAATCACTTTGCTACCAGTTTCTGCACTGGTCTCAATACAATTTCCAAAAGCAAAAATCATCATTTCAGAGACCTTTTACTTTTTGTTAGAGACAATACTGGAATGATCTCGTTGCATACCATACTGAACCCAAGCTCCCAGAATGCTGCAGAAGAACTCTCCCAAATCTATTTGTGTAGCTGAAGGTATTGCTACCTATCCCTCCCCAGCAGTGGAGAGCTTGCTCGCAGCAGGGCGGGGAGAGGGAGCGCACGCATTTGTCTCACAGGCTCTGGTGGGTAGTCTTGATAAAATTTAAAGCTCTGCTGTGGGTCTGCTAACTTCTCGCACGGGAGCGGAAGCGCTCTGAGCTGTCATGGCTAGGCATGCAAAAGCTCTTCTGCTAGTTGAGAGCCTCTGATATTTTATTGCCTGCCTAGGGAGTGTAACTGGTTGTTCATCAGCTTTGCACCTCAAGTGGTGTAAAGAAGGTGGGAAGCAGGAGTAAGTAGATACCTCAGAATTTCCTTGTCCAAAGGGACAACAGACGGCAGGCTGTGTGGTTGTATTGAGGCAGTGTCAAAGGTCTTGGACATGCATCTCCTTATGCATTGGTACAGGGCTTTTTCCTGGGGAGAAAGGAGTTGCACATGGTATGAATACGATCTCGTGAGGGTGAAGGCACTTGTGGTTTATTCTTGGGAAAGCCTGAGGCTGCTTTAAAGTCGTCTTTATGACAGCACTAATCTTCTGGCAACCGCAGGGTCAGGAGATTGCACAAGAAGCGGAGAGGTGCCTTTGCATATGACCTTGTTTGATGGGCCAAGTGTCCCTCTTTCACAAAGATCCAACCCATTTTTCCGACCAAGCACAGCACATGCTCCGGCAAGCCCAATGCTGCCCTCCGAGGGTATTTCCCTATTGTTTTGTCTTGACCGTTATACCTTTCCCTTTCTCTGTGATACATTGCACGCTGCCAACTGGTATTTGTAAAATGTTCAGTAGAATTTTGAAGTGAAACTTCTTTAGAGGAGGTCAGTGTGCCGTGCGGGACACATCCCGCATGTGGGCAGCATCTGACAGATTCCTGTCACTGTTACCCAACAGGCTTATCAGAAATGCCAGTTCCTGCCTGTGGACTGCACTAACACAGTGATACCTGCCAAAATGGGAAGTGTTAACGATATTGTTTGCCCTGTGTGTTCATATTCGTAGTGCCTCCCCACTATGAGAGGCGCAGTGTAAATGTCTGGATGGATGGTTACATGTGTTAGGGTAATGAGACCAGATACCATTCAGTTCTGAGCAGCTGATGTGTAATTATTGTAACAGAAAGACGGCACGGAAGATCGCTTAAGAGTTTTTCAGTTATCAGTGACTTTTCTACACATAGGCAGGTAAGGAGGTAACCTGTCTAAAAGATTCCTCCTTCCAGAATTAGTGCCAAGGATCAGATCTTCCTGATCCATTGCTGGGAAGCTCTGTTCTCACATTTACGGTGTGCCTACATGCTGGAGATTTTTCTGTTTCATTTCTCTTTCGTGATGGATGAAATAACTTGAAATCTGTTTTTATATCGAAAGGTTATTTGACTTTTTCTGCCTATGTCACAGCCGTTAGTGTGTTTCATGTATGTTATTAGCACTCCGTAGCAGAATGCTGTTTTGTGCCCAATAGGGATTCTCAAAATAGCCATTGCTTCACCCTCTCTCCAAGCTTGTCAGCAGTCCAAGCCGCTTCATTTTCCATGTGGTCCGCTGTCAGCCTCCCATTGTAAATTATCTGCCCTTGTAACCCACAGACTGATTTTTCTTACTCTGTTCAGTGGAACTACTGACCATTGAGTTTAGCAAATCAGGTTGGTGTTAAGACAACACCTGTGAGAACTTCCTAGTTGCATGATTTGTACCTATTTTGTAAATTTTTGTAAGGCTGTTTGGTTCCCTGCTGCCCTGATCTCAAATGCGTGACCTTGGAAATCGGTTGATTTGAACGTAACTTTTTTTTCATTTGCAGTCCCTGGAGGATTGTAATTGCAGCGTTGCCTTGTGACTGTGCTGAATTAAGAATCGGAGCCCAGCTGAAATTCTCAGACCGAAGGATGTGATGGCTACTAGTAAACTTGGTGCCTTTTTTTCTAAAAGTCAGTGGTTTTGGAGGAAAAAAAGTTATTTCTTAGGTACCTATTAAAATTCAGGAAAATAGCAGGTCCTCTTGCCCCTCGTGTGCACACCTTCTCCTTCTATATGCTTTAGTGTTGGAAACTGATCATATCTTTCCATTATTATGGGAAAACATTTAAATAGCACGCCATTTTATAGACAAAGGAAGGAAAAATCCAACAACTTTGTGCTCTGCCTGTAGGAGCTCTCAGTGTAAGTATGGCAAAATTAGCAAATATGAAATGTAGGCCAACAGCTAAGGAGAATAAGGGAGTGAAGTTACAGGTGCTAAATAAAGACAGGATGAGATTGTTCAAAGAGGTGGGAGGAGGGACAGAGGATCAGAGGATATGTGGCAAGAGAGACCCAATGATATGGGTCAGCTTTACTCTCATTGAATCTGAGTGTTATCCCAGATTTATGGAGATCCAAAAGCTTCCGAGGGAGAGAGGTCTTAGCCCAGAGGGCAGCATGGAGCGGGGCTCAAAGCAGAGGGAAGAAAAGGAGACGGAGTGAGTGAGTGAGTAGGGAGCAAGAAAAGCAGAGGGGTTGGGAGCGTCCTGGGATAGGACTATGTAAATGCAAACTGGGGTCTTGAGCAAATTCAAAAGGAGTTTTCCCAAAAATAACAGTGGTCTCGAGCCTAGCACAAGAACTTGAATTTGACCCAAGAGTAGAGAGAATTACAGCAGTTCTGCTGTGTGTTAGGCCTGCATTTGGAATTTCAAACTTTGGTTTGCCTCTGGAGTCCTCAGTCTTGCACAGTCCCATTACAGCAGTGGTGGTTTTAGTGAGAGTGCACGTTTTAGTGAGAGTGAGTTCCTGTCCTTGGGCAGCTGCACTTTCATGTGCACAGTCATGTGCATTTTCAGTAAAGGCTGTTCCCAGGGTGAAGATTAGCTGCTGGAACTAACAACAGCAGCTTTTTGGAAAGCAACACTGAATTTGCCATAGGCATGACCCAGTAGCATTTTCCCCAGCCAAGCACTGGGACTGTGTGTGGACGGCTCTGTTTGATGAAATCTGGGGCAGCTGAAGGGCAGACAAGCTATTCTGGTGCTTGCATGTCTGCTGGAGAAGGTAGAGGCATACCTGTGCAACATGGGGAAATACTGGTGCATGCTGAAACTTCCCTGAGAGCTCTGATTAGAAGATGCAAATGTGATGCCTTAAAAAAGGTAATTTACTGACAGAAGAAAAAACTAGTAATGAGATGAACAATTAGCTTCTCTTTCACCTTTCTAGATACTTTAACAGCTAAAGACTTAAAATTAATCTAGAAGAAGTTGGAGCATTAATTTGAGGCTGTTAAAGTCTTCCTGATCCATTTATGGTACTGTTCTGGAGGAAGAGTGTCTTTCTTCAAGTTAGCTTAACCCTCACTTTATTATTGTTACTGGTCAAATTAATTGCTATCTTTGTCAGAGATCACAAACCCTCCACAAATCTGATTGTATTTACTCATGTGTTTTCATTTCTTGAAAGGTGAAGATGTATGAAAAACTAAAGGAACCTTGGTGGCAGTTTGTTGGAGTGAGGAATCAAAACAGTATTTTCAGCACATGTTAGTAATGTATGTGAATTCATAGAATGTATCTGAACTTTTATATGTATTTTAAGGTTTGCTCTTGTTCCACTTCCGTCATTTCCTCTCTCTTCCCAATCATCATTTAAAAAATGTCAGAGGAACCACAACTGAGCATTTCTCCTGTTCCCACCTGTGCTTTGGGATGTGAACGAATAACGTTAGCACACAGAGACCTTGACGACTTCTTGGATGCATCTGGGCAATTTTATTAGGCATTCCGCTGTGTCTGTGATCAGTCTGAGAGCAGCTGATGATGAGCATTGCCAAGATACGGTACTGGGCTGCTGATCAATTTTGTGTCTTTCAGAAAACTTGAAAAATAAGATTGATGAAACATCACTCTCATAAACCACAGCCTCACCATGAGGACATTAGGGCAGCCACGACTGTACAAAGTATCTTCACCAGCAATCTTTCACCCTCTGACAAAACTTTATTTCTTGAAGTTAACTGTGGGTGGTCTTCCTTTGTCTAATTTCTGTAAATTTGGTTCATCATTTTCTAGTTATGCAGCTGATGCTCGTGTTTATATGAATGGCTATTTAAAAAAAGGAAAGATCAGATGTTTGTTGTTTCATTTCAACATAAATCAAACTTTGTACTCACATAGCAATTCTAGTTTAGCCCCAGGAATAGCTTTAGTATTGCTAAGTGTCTGGAGAGTATTGACTACAGAGACATGATTTTAAGCAGGCTATAATAGTTTCTACAGCTGTTAACAGTTCGCAGAAGAAAGGCAGTATTATTCATCGGTGTTTAAAATGTGCATGACTTGCATTGCACAGAAGTCAGATTGGGAGAATGTCAGAATTTTTTTTCTGAAATTCTGCCAGGAAAGTCTTCAATAACTGGAGAAATTCTTTTCACTGGTGAAATCAACATGCAGCACATTGTGTTATTATAATTGCTTATAGCTCACCATGAAAGTTGTCTTTGTATGTGTGGATGTACGGCTTGTACTGTTTTGTTTTTATTTATTCTGCATTCTTTATTATAATGTTCTTTCCTTTTTTCCAGACCAGAAAGATTGTTATTGAGCCTTCCACAAAGCTGAAATAATGCTGTGTGTTAAAAAAATGTTAACAATTTGAAGAAGTTATAAAAATTTATAAGTTGACTGAATACTTTGGAAATGTCTGCATATTTTAATATAAATAGGTAATGCAAATGTTTGTTCTTTGCATTTAGAGGTGGGTCTCTGTTTTCTAAAGGTCTTGTATATAAATTTGATTCTTACAATTACATTAGAACAAAACCATTATTTTTTCAGATTGCATAATAGGAAAAATGTATTCACAAAACACAGAACATACATGGTTATCTCTGAATGTCATATAGTCATGAAATTTAACATAAATAGCATCAATTCTTTGAATGACTTCATGAAGTGCATTTAGAGGGCTGCCTGTTGCAGTCAGCTGTGGTCCTTCCATTCAGTTCCACAGGTCCGGGGTTGGCCCACAAAGAAAAAGACCATGCTGTGGTTAACTGAGAAGTAAGAGGAGATGATTTTGCTAGAGATAACATGAAATTCCAGATTACACCAGTAGAACTTGCATAGAAGTTCAGTCACATAAAATCAAAGAAATCACAGAAGAAGAAGGAGTTATTTCAGATAAATGTGGTGTTAGTGATGAGTTCGAGCTTTATTTGTGACTGAAATCATAA
This sequence comes from Pandion haliaetus, assembly GCA_013401275.1. Taxonomy (NCBI): domain Eukaryota; kingdom Metazoa; phylum Chordata; class Aves; order Accipitriformes; family Pandionidae; genus Pandion; species Pandion haliaetus. The sequence goes on along the minus strand of VYZV01027834.1, from coordinate 335,259 downwards.
AACAGAACAAGAGAGTCCAAAAGAAAGAAAGGAAGAGTAGAAATAGGTGAAAGGGAAGAGCTGGGTGATAGAATACTAGCAGGTGCGCAGGCACCTAAATGATGACAGACAATTTTAACAAAGACTAGTCCAAAATGGTAAGAATTCAAATGTTATGGTCCACTGGAGGTGCTGGTTGGGTAAATATCTGAAAAGACAGGCAGCAGGCTGCTTTTTGGGGACGGTGGAGGGGAGCAGTGTGAGTTTTGGGTTGTACAGTGTAGAAAGGGTTCGTTAAGTTTCCCTGGTGGAGAATGAATGTCTGATACTCCAAGGCAATTTCTCCACAAGCAAGTATATTAGCAACTGGGAGTGTACCCGGAGAGCTGCAGCTCTGGTGAGGTCCCCCGGACTGCATGCTGCGCGCAGCTGGTGTGCTTTGCCTGTGCTGCCGGGGTACCTCTTCCAGCTTAGTTCTGTCTGAAAGGAATCCAGTCTGCGCGCTTGGGGACCACTCCATGATGCAAAGCAAAGCATGGTAAGTGGGACGTTTGAGGGGCTGGCTTCAAAAGCGCACTGCTGCTCCAAACTGGAACACTAATGCAGATGTGCTCTGCCAAACTTTAGGGTGGGCGTGGTGACACGGGACGGGGCAGAGTGAATACTCAGAATGCACTAGTTGCAGATGCTGGCAGCGTGTGGAGCTGAGAGCAGTGAAAGCCCAAGGGAGTACAGCACCTGGAGAGGTCAGCAGGAGCTGTGGTGTAGGCTAAGCCCTCCAGGAAAGAGAAAGGGAGCACGATTGATGCAAGGCTGTGTAGGTGTGTTTAAAGAAAAAAAAAAAAAAGACGCAGTTCCCTTAACATACGTCTTAAAAGGAGGATTGTGGCATGGTTCTGTCCAATAAAACAATATTATCCAGTGAGTAAGTTCCCTCCCAAAGGGACAAAAATGCCTTTTAAACATATGCAAGGTGACAGTGAAGTTAGCTAAAGCTTTGTATTGTCTGCCTTCTCCTCAGGATAAAGAACACCTCGGGAAAGTTGATGTCTATCTTAAGGTTGCTGTAATTTAGTATTTCAGGATGGATTCCCTCCTGATGTATTGCCTGTGAAATCTTGATAGGGCTAGAAGCACTTTGTAACACCAGCTCCATTAAGAAGTGTGCAAAAATAATGCACAAGAGTCCCATGCACAGTTTTTATAGATCTTTTTCTAAAGACATCCTGGAACGTGCTTTGCTGTGTTGAGAGGCTTCCTTGGTCGTTGTGACCAGTGCTATGAAATAACATTGCTGCTAGCTGGTGGTTTGCTCTGTAGAAAACTGCTTATAGTTTTCAAAGACGGCTTTCCAAATGGAATCACTATGGTAAATGAACCCTTTAAAACTTACACTCACAAAACTGAATTCAGTTCAGGAAACAGTGTTGATTCTTCAGTCTTTTGTGAGTCACTTCCACTGTAACATTCTCTGGAATCATTCATTTTTGAGTGTTAAAAATGACTGGTTGGTAATGGGGAGTTATCATAGATTCAGAGGTATTTCCACATTCCCTCTCGGTGTGCCACTTCATACTGTATTTATTCTTACAGAGCCTGTTATATAAAAGTACCACTTTACAGAGCAGAGGCAGAGAGAATAAATGATGTAGATAAGTCTGTGTAAGGAAGTATGTTGCAGAACTGATCTTGGGTTTCCTCAGCTTATGATGTTTAGCTGCCAGACTAGCTCTCCTCTTGTTCTGCAGCACAGTTCTATTCCTTTCTTGCTGCAGCTTTTGGTAGTCCCATCCAGCACAGCCAAAAAGGCTGCTGCAGGTACAGCCATCAGGTGAGCCTGAATGCTATCAGAAAGCTGATAGGATTCTTAGCTTAAGTGACAGGATTATGTCAGATAACGTGATGATTAGCTGAGGCAAATGTGTTTAGTACCTAAGTACAGCATGTTTATGTATGCCAGTACTTTGAAAACCAGGAAAGGGAAAAATGTATGGACAGTGGGTTATTGTCAAGAACTGTTATCCTTGCTACAATCAATGGGCATACACAACAGTTTGGCTTTTGAACTTTGCTAAAATGATTTGCTAATAAGAATTTGGCTTATGAAAGACGACAAAATGCACGAGCAGAACACAAATGTCTTTACTAGATCTTGTCAGCAGTTGTGAAGATAAATTTTAACAATCTTAGGATTTTCCAGGCTTCTTTCAAAATGACTGTGTTGCCTCGCTAAATACGCTGATTGCTGCATGTCTTTGTCCAAGGACAGTTGGCCTTAATTGCTTCTGAGCAGTGTTTTCTTCGAAGCTCTCAGATAACAAAAGGCAATCCAGAGAAGTCTGAATGAATCTCTGCTTAGAAACTGGCCATGTTCAATCTGTAAAGTATGTAGAATTTTTGGGGTTTTTTTCCTGGGGAAAGGCAGAAGAGGGCAATAGGTGCAGGATGTGGAGGGAAGAAGCAGTGCTATGACCCTACAGCATTTCTGCATGTTGAGTCAGGGAGTGACATTTAAACAATTCTCACTGCACCCAATAGGAAAAACTATGATGCAGATCAAATTGCTGGTCGTGCTCAGAGAGAGATGAGGAAGAAAAAGGTCAAGGCATCTATCTATAGGTAGCCTCTCCTGTGTTTTAGGTGTTGGGGGAGCTTACCAGAAAGCCAAATAGGTCTTTTTTTTTGTGTTTTTGTTTTTTTTTTTCTTTTTCTTTTTTCCTTTCTTTGAGGGAATGAATGGCTCTGGACTTTCCATCTTTAGAGCTGGTGGTTTCCACACCACAGTGATTCAGCCAGCATGAACTCTTGACCAAATCCCAGTTTGCTTCCTGGTTTTGTTTTTCTAAAATATTTTACATTTAGCAGGGCAAAAAGGCTTCCCTACTACATAACGGTGTAAGGACAGCAGCCATGCTCTTTTTACTCGTTAGCTCTCAAAGGATAGTTCTCTGTGTTCCTGAAAACATTGCAAATGAAGCAATTGAAAAGGAATCACTGAATTTTGACTAAAACTAAGACTGAATTCTTACATGCTCCTGGCTTTTTGATGCTGTGTGTTTGTGTGGAATTTCCATTGAGGTTTATTAAGGTCTGATTTTTGTTTGAGAAATATGCCCTGCCTGCAGTGTCCTAAGGGTTAATCAGTCTGCCATTGCATAGGAAACCCGTATGCTTTTGTTTAGTTGCTAGATAAATAGATTAGTATTGTCAACGATTTCAGGGGATAGTATGTTGTTAAATTAATGTGAAGGGCCTTGTTCCTTTGCCTTGCTGGATGTTTGCTGATGACTGAATTCTCTGGGGTGCCCTTTTTAGGGAATATGCTGGTGGTTATCCCTGTTACCGTGTAAGTGGTAGGCTCAGTAAGGACTTAGAGTAGCTTGGCCCTGGAGTTTTAAACACTGAGAGAGATGCTAGACAGGAAATCTATAGCCTGGGAAAGCTACAAATGAAATAAATTCTACCCTGAAAATTAAAACCATAAAATGTTCTTTCAAAAGTTCATACACTTATATAGATACATTATCCCAAATGATACATCATATGAGTAAACAAAATATTGCTGTAATAGGTTTGAGACCTAAGGTAGAAACCTATTACAGTTTACCTCTGTGAAAACACAGCATTACTCCCTTCACACCCTGTGTCTTCTTGCTACCCGGCAGAGAGAAATACTGGTATGTACTGGTTTATTTCAGAGTCCCCTTCATGCAGTGACCCCCATTGTCTGCTTTCTTCTTTACACTACTCTCTCTATCTCCCTAATTTTCTCCCTGTACTCCAGTAATTTGTTGTCTGTATCAGATTCTGCGGGGGTTGCCTGAGGCTGTGGGCTGAGGTAAGGTTGCATGCTGCCATCCTTCTTTTCAAATATTAGTACTTTTAAAATGGTACAGGGCATCCAAAATGCAGGACGTAGATGTATGGGTATGCTAATAACATTACAGTTGATTACCAAATATTCACCAAGTGTCCGGAAACTGTGAAGTGTCTGAACTAAGGTTGTCTTTGCAGTGGAAGTTCAGCCTTGTTTTGCATATGTGCAATGAGACAAGGTTTCATAACGTGATCACGTAGGGTGCTTTTTTTTACTTTCTAGCACAGCCTTTGAGTACAGCAGTCAGGAGGGAGCTGGTGCAGCCATTGATACGTGCATTGTGACTTGACAAGGGGCTCTCTGTCCACCTCCATGTGGCACTAATACTGTGTCATCTTGGCCGTGCATGAGATTGAGTCTGGTCATAGTGGACGTATTGCATGTGGAGCCCATAGGGGAGCAGGTAAGTGTCCTTGGTGCTGCGGCTTTGGAGTCATTGATGACAGATTGCATTGCTGAAGTCAGTGATGCAAGATCAACATAACATCCATAATCATCTCTGAAACCTCAGATTTTCACATTTCAGAATGTAAACCACAACCATCTTTTTGCACTCCATTTTCTAAAGTGACTGGCCCAGTTTGAATGTCTTGTTCTGGAGTGGGAAGCAAGTGCTGTACTGCATGTGGAGGATACTATATGGTATCCCATATTCAAATATATGGTTTTCTTCCTGAACAGGGTAAGACAAAAAGGAAAGAGAAATTATTTCAGCTAAGTGAATAATTCACACAGAAGAATTTTTCCAGAGTATCCAACCTTCTCTTCTACTTGCATCATGTTGATGATGCAATTGCTATTCTCTGTTATTTATGTACATTTCAAAATTGCTATTACTTTTTTAACTCCGTGGATTGATGTGAAAACAGTGTTTTGTGAGCTATGGTTAATCATGGTGTTGGTTTGGTGGGGTTTGGGTGCTCTTGTTGTATTGTTGGTGCTTTCTGTTTGGATGACAGCACAGACACTTCCAAAATAAACACTTCTGAGCTAACATAAACTTCAGTTTCCGTGAAGACTGTTCTGTGAAGCTCAGATGCTGGCTTTCTTTAGGTGATTTTGCTGGTACAACTCAATTGCACAAACGTTTGCAGATGATACGAAGAAAAGGGACACAAAGAAAGCTTGAGGTAATGGAATGGAAGAAATGGTCTGCAGCATAGACTTTAACTCTTAAAGAGTGCTGATCTCTTTCTGTGCTCAGAGATGTTTATTGTGCAGAATCTTCATATGCATCAAAGATGAAACTTATACTTAGGCAAGTGCTGGAAGGATCACTGCTCTGTGACCTGCATCTCTCAGATAGCTTTTTCAGTCTTGTACCTGCTAGCAAGTGGTTCCTGTTCTTCAGATTGCTGTTACCTGCTCCTGCAGATCAGGTCAGTGTGGAATACTGTAGTGTATGTGACGACTGTTCACTGTGGCTGGTTCCTTCTGCTGATATCAAAAGATGTTTTATGCCTTTTTGCTTCCCTCATTGGTCTTAGGGCTCCAAGTTCTAAGTGTTAAATGACTTTCTTTTTCATGCTTTGCAAATACAGGGATTTCATTGAAGTAGAGTGTTCCAAGCTGCTTTTGAGAAACCTGACTGTGACAGACAGTATTACTAAATTGACTTCTTGAAAAAGCATCCTTCAGGACAGGGTGCTGTCACTATGTTAGAGTGGTATGGCCACAGGTGGGACTCAGTTGACACTGGTGCAGCGAGTGCCTGAGCCAGCACAGCAGAACAGCACAGGCAGCTGTTAAAGCAGTGCACAGTCCTGGATTAGCCAAGGCCTAAATGCTTTGCTCTATTACAGCCTCACTGCGGCTCGCAGGGAAACAGCACAGGCCTCATGTGGTCCGAGCTGCTCACCCATGCCTGTTCAAGACCGAACCGCCCAGCCTGAGGACCCTGATGAAGCTGTGGCCATACTGGCTGCTTCCTCTTGTCTCCTGCTGAAGGCCTCTGCCCCCCCCATTCGGCTGCATGTAAAAGCATCTTTCAGCCTAGAAAGTGTGAGTAATCTTGCCCAGCTTCTTGGCATTTGTCGGCATAGAGTTAACCTTAACGTTTCTGAAGGAGGTTTCAAAGGGCATTCATTAACCCAAGGATCCAGTGCTTTAGGGAATGGGTGAGACGTGAATGGACAGGACATGGTTAGGTTGGTTCAGAGGCAAGGAACTGGTAGGAGTTAAACACCTTTGCACCAGGACAGTTTTACTGCTCCCCCTGAGGGTCAGGGAAAAGTAGGTAAGGAGGACATGGACCTCCAGATGTGGAACTGGAATGGGGAATGGAAGAGCCAAGGGCCGAGGTATGGAAACCTGGCATGAAGCTGGGACAGGGCCAGGGGTTTCGAAGGTGTTTCTTGAAGTGGGGGGATGTTCAGAGAGATGATTGGAGGGGGCTTTGGGAGTCAGTGGAGGAAAGAAGGGCAACATGCACTTGCAGGACTACAATACGATATATACTATCCGGTACCCACTTGCCCCTGCAAGCAATAGAGAGATTCCTGTATGGGTCTGCAGTTTTGGAAACATCTATTTATTTTGTTTGCCTCCACGATTAGGAGGCCGATTTAGGGCTTATCTACTTGGGGAAATCCCTGCAAAACAGGCTAGGGTATGAATTTACAGCCTGCTTAAAGACCCAGCAGTAAATGCAGTGTAAATTCACACTTCAGCTTACTTCACAGGAACTCCCCCGCAGAAACAAACCCTCAGAGTCACCTCTGTACCTCAGTCTGGTGCTAAAAGTGAGTGGAAGCTTCTCAAAATGTGGGCCTCCAATTCCATTTTTATAGCTGGGTTTTTTGGTCTCCTGGGGCTTTTTGCAGCTGCTATAAATCTCTGTTGCATTGCTGAGGTTGGAGAAGCTGGGCCACTTTATACTGCCCAGGATCTGACCCTTTGCCTCAAGTAACTTTTTATTATCGATTGGCTAGAGGGTATTTTCCTTTTTACTGGCTTTGTTATTAAGCTTGTTCATTCACTCTCACCACTGCTGATGTCTTTTTCTTTCTTTTTTTTTTTCCCTGTGAATTTTGTGTTGTGCCTTTCCTCCCATGTAATTTCCTAATAGTGAACTAGTGACAGAGTGGGCTGCTGGTATTTCATCTTGTGGCTGGAGAGGTCAGGCTGTTTCTGATACAGACAAACACTCCATTACAGTAAACTCACAGAAAGTTTCCTTTTCAACCTGAAAGGAGAAGGAAATGGACTCTACCAATGGGCTTTCAAGAATTATTTCTGAGCTGAACTTACACTGAAGGCCAGTTTGGTAATGTTCTGTGTAGAGGAAGAAAAAAAAAACCAAAAAAACAAAAGAGGAAGATGTATTATTTCTTCTTTCTCTTTTTGCCGAGATTTGGCTTGAGTCTTGGCTCCTTATCAGATTACAGTCCTGCAGTGAAATCACCAACCCTTTGCACTGTGCATTAGTGAAGAAATGGTCATTGCTGATGTCCAGCTAAAAGAGCATAAAGATTTAAACTTTCAACGTTTTCCGTCTGCTTTTGGTATTTAGGAAAACTTGCTTCTTGGCAGGAAGAACTCAGTAATAAGGCAAATACATAGCGCAATGTGTTTCTTGCTGTACTCTAGGGCAAGACTAAAAACACTGCCCCTGTCTACTTGATGGCAGTTTAATTTAAATTTATCAGACAGCTCCAGGGTATACACAGGAGTCTAATCCTGTAATCCATGGTGAGGTTGTGTGTACCCAGTATTGCAGTGTTCCCTGTGCATGGAATAATTTGACATAAAATGTGCTCCCTGCTTCTCAGGGGAGAGGCAAATGTAACGGAGTATTGTCTTACTGTTTGCTACTTGGACTTAGCTGAGTTGCCCTTTATTAGAAAGACATGAATAAAATTAATCTAAGTGTTGAAGGAATAGGAGCTGCAAGATAATAAGTAATTATGTCCCAAGCTTGACATAGTATAATAAATCAATAATTTTTGAAGAGATCTAATTCTTCTTTCTGCCTAATTTCTTGATTTGTAGCACCAGTTTGCTTAAATTTGTTTCTGTGGTAACTTCAGTAACTTTATGCTTCTCCCTTCTACAGAAAATTTAGTATTGATTTGCTGATTTCCTCTTTAAATGCAGTCAAAAATCCCCTGTTTGCTGAATTAAGAAACCGATAACATGGAATGAAAACATGTACTACATTGCATTGCCTGAGCTCTCTGATTTGTTGACTTTGACGTGTGCTGTCTATTATTAGAATGCAGGTTTATATTAAATAAATGATATTTTCTTTTCCCTACCATTCTGGTATTATACCTAGATGAGAAATTAGGTTAAAGGGTAGTTAAAAGTTTGGTTAACTTATGTGTGGGAGCATATTATCAATTGAAAAATGTTATTTGAAAGATGACTTTGTAGTTGAAGCTGTTCTTTTGCTTGACTGAACATCACAAGGTCAAATGTGGACCAAGTGAAAAGAAAGTCAATTGATGTGTTTGCACCCATTTGTGCTAGGTGTAAGTCATGAATGTTGATATTCTTCTCCCATCTTTTGTACACTGATTTTTATTATTTATGAAATCCTTGCAGGGAAGAGACAATGTTCTCCTGCTGCTCTTGGTTTGTGGTGTATCTTATCTGTGGAACATACAGAACTTGGTCTAGACAGCCTGGCTAATTTAAAAGTCTTGGAAATAGGATCCTATAAGGAGTTGTACAGGACAAAGTGCTGTAAGTAGCGCCCTCAAAGTGTTCACTTTATATTGCTTAATAAGCCTATTTCAGTTGGTGGCATGCGCTTGAATGTGACTGATCTTTTAAAAGCTGGTTGATGAGGGATGCTCTCCTAAGCTTGGGGAGCCTAGTGGAGCAGTCAGTGCCTGGCTGCCTGATGCTGTGTGCTGACTTAAACAGAGAAACCCTTTTTCTTTCCAACTGTAGCTGACACAGGCATTTGCTGTTCTGCCTCAGCCACAGGGTAGGTACAAGCCCGGCCAGGATGGCATCTCGCTGCCATTGCAGTCTTTATGCCAAATCTATGTTTAAAGACATCTCAATTACTCTGGTCAAAATTCACAGTTAAAAAGAATAGTTAGAATTTTTCAGAGGGAGAACAATCCACAAGTCAATCATCAATGAAGTGTTAAATGAAGAATGATGTATGTCTTTTGCAGTCTTCACACCTACAAGAAACCTTTTCAGAGCCTGACTGTGCCATGTTTCATCTAGCTACCTGCTTTGTGTTTAAGAATGAAAATGCACAAAATCTCATTCTGGCCCTGGAGATAAAGGGCCTTGTCACACCGCACAGCTGGGTGTTTCAGAGCGAGTCGAACTTGATCCAGTCCCTGGGCCTATTCCACTGGGGCTTGAACTGCCCTCTTATGGGCATGGCAGAAACGCCCACTGCAAAACAGGCAGCTGTTCCAAGATCACTGGAGCACAAGGTCACTGCATGCAAATCTTGTACCTCTGTATGCTGTTGTGGATCCCTTGGGAAATTTCAGCTTCCTGGCAGTGCTGCTATTGCTGAGAGAAGCCTGGCAGCCTGCCCTGCCTGGTGCGTCCCTGCAAGAGCTTTGAAACCAGCAGGAGAGAGTCTAGCTGCTTTCAGACTGACAGAGCCTTGTTCTTCCCTGCCACTTCCCCAGCTGTGCGGCTTGGGCCCAAGCAGAATCTCTACGGAAGCGTTGAAAGTACTGCAGAAGCCAAGCCAGGGAAATAAATCAAAGCTATGTTGAAAGGGCAGGGTTACAGGTGTTTGGACAGAAAGTTTCATGCAGGATACCAAGATCATGCAGAAGGAATCTCATGACCTGGTGTCCTAGCCCTTGGGCCAATGGCTTCTTCTCTGTTTGACAACATACACAGCATGTGATTTGGCAGTGGCCTTCATATTGGTCATATGTGTGATACACATCTACACACAGGTAGGCTGTGGCACACTTCAGTTTCACGTGGGACAGTTGTTGCCTTATACGGGAACTACCTTTTGTGTTATTGTCATTAATATTCGTGTTGTCTGATTACTGCTTTCATGACAGTTTTGTATGGTTATTGCGTCAAGAAGCCACAGTCTGAGTTCCTTTTTGATTTTTCTTTACCATTGGACACATTCAAAGGAAAAGACCATTCAGGTGGGATATATTGTATCCTACCTGAGCTGTCTGAAGGCTAGGTATCTAGTCTAAGCAAAGTGTATGGGCGCTCTCTGTTTCTCTCTCATCACTGAAGGTAGCCAGAGTGATTCATCAGGTATGTAAGATCACTGAAGGTAGCCAGAGTGATTCATCAGGTATGTAAGATCACTGAAGGTAGCCAGAGTGATTCATCAGGTATGTAAGAGAGTGAATCATCTAGCAATACTGTCTGTCTCTGCTGGTGATGGAGAGAGCCTGGATGATTAGCCTGGACTAGGCATTAACTTTAGGCTAAAGGTGCATGCTTTTCTTGCTCAGAGCCGGGAAGTGTGAGTTTCATTTCCAATTAGCAGTACTTAGATGCAAATGAACATAAAAAGGGCCTGGAGTGCTGCATGTCTGCAAAGGCAGCTGTTGCCCACAGACAGATGGATGTGCTGCATATGCTTTGAGCATACTGTGTATGCCCAGAGCTCCTCTTTGCCACATCTTCAGTGAGCATCTTTTGCATGATGAGACCACAGATAGAGTTTCCCTTTTGCTGACTCTGCAAGGGCAGCTGTAAGTTCTGACAGGATGCACATAGACAGCTAGAGTGGAAACATCTTAAAGTCTAGTGGAAGGTGAACTGAGTTCATCTGTCAGAAACATCACTCCTGGTTTCCTCACGCCAGCAGCATACTTGGATCAGTTAGAGGCTGGAGTTTTCTTTACTGAAGCTCTTTTCCTCTTGGGAAGATATGTGTACTGGTGTGAAGATGCTCTGCACTGGAAGTTTGTTCCCCTTCCTGTGGGACACATCAGCACTTCTTAGATCAGTGTTTCTTTATTCATACCAGGCAAAGCAGGGGCCACCTCAGAGTTAGAAACCTTTCATGTTCCTAGCATAGTGCAAACAGGCATTTGTTACAAATGAGCACTGGAACATAATTAAAAATGTATCTTTACAGTTTATGGAAGATCTCTCTTTCTCTGGGAAAAAGAGGGCTGCTGTGAGTCTTACTCCACCGTGGTCAAGTTTTTTCTAATGCATAGTGTGAAAGAAAAATCAGGAAGTTTTAGATCCCATCTTTTGAAGAGCATGAAACCAGATCCAGTATAGCTGTCTGTAGAAAGGTAAGGTCTAGCAACAACTGCCGTACACAGTTACTATTGCAGTTGTATGGTGTTAGATTATCTGATCTATCTAGCTCAGGCATGCTTTAGTTCTAGTGTTGGCATTCAAATCTAAAACTACTTCTGGAAATAATCTGAATTATTTCATAATTGTGAGAAATCCTGAGGAGGTATCTCAGTGTTTACAGAGGAGTATCTTGCTGCACGACCCTCCAGTTTTATCAACACAGCCAAATCTTCTTTTAGTATATTATAGTTTAATTAGCTTCACATCTTGAGTCATAATCTGTTTCTCTGGGGCTGAAGCACACACAAACACACAAAAGACAACATGTAAATTGTAAAGAATTGTGATCTTTGCCACTTGGATTTGGTACCAACTTCTAAAGTCAGTTTCAAATTTGTTTGTTGAATTAGAGTTTCATGCTGTGGATAATGTTTCCCTTCATTGTGAAGCTGTCAGACGTAGCTCCCCTGAGAAAACCTTCCTGCTTGGCTGAGACCTGAGGCATAATTGTCTCCTGCTCAAAATCGACATGCTTCTAGAAAGCAGTGGCACCATTTACTCTAGCTGAGGATCTACCCCATAAAGTCCTTCAAGGGCAAACTCTAATTGGGCAGTGAACCCAAATGTCACCCCAGAGGAGCAACTGCCGTGAAAACCTTGGCAGAGTTTCCCCAGATGTGTTGGAGGCATCTGGGCTTCCCAAACCACAGATCTTTCCTTGGCTTCTCTAGAATATTACTTCACCACTAACTTGGTCTGTTTACCCCACTGTCAGAAGGGTTGATGTTTCTGATTTTTCATCCTCTTTTTCACTACCTTTGTCTTCCAATAACAAAGTGTTGGAGGGACTTCAAGAGCTGATACATCTAGAGCTGGCCAGCCCGTGCCTTGGAGATGTATGCAGCTGTTGAGTGTTTCAAGGGTGCCTCTCACATTGGGACAATATCATATACAAAGGTCTTTGTCCTTACCAGGGCTGCTAGGTAGTCTGGTCTCCCTGTGGGTGGAAGTGAGCTAGATTGCTACACCAGTATCTCTGAGATGCCCAAACCATCTTGCTGTGGAGACATAGGGTCTGGTCAGCCTCTCCTGTCTGGTCAGTTCCTCCTGGACTTCCCTCACCTCTCCGCTCACTGAGGTAAGTGGTACATATCTCACTGATCTCAGCAGTGTGAAGACTTTGATGTGTGGTTTGTTAGATTGGCTTCTCCAGGGCACTCTGTTTCTCTGTTCCAGTGTTATTCCTGGATCTGTTCTTGAAGTCCTACGCTTTGAACCCTCTGCGGTTAACCTGTCCTGATGCTTCACTATCAACTTTTTGGGAGATTTTCCTTGTGTGTGCATTTTTCCACGTTAGTTACCACTTCTCATGCTTTTCTTGTTATTCTTACTGGTGTGCAGAGTCATGGCACCATATATGACAACTCTTTCTGTCACCATCATTGTCAACCAGCAGTCACATCTCGGTCATCTTGCCCTTACAGGCTGCAGAGGCTAATGGCATTGGGCTGTATATATTCCTACCGTGTAGCATTTTCTGGTCCAGTTTCCTTTCTTGGTCATGTGTTGACCAGGCAAGGACAGGAGAAGGAGAACAAAGCAGTTAAATGAGATCAAAGTCTCTCATTTGAAACCTGCACAGAGAGTAACCACCATTCTCCTAGAACAAGAGCAGAAAATAGCAGCTTGTATCACTTTGTGTGATGATGACTGCAATAAGAATGGGAAATAGTACACTTCCCTTGTGTCTTTCGCAGCTTCAGGAGTAGATGAATGATAATTTTGGTTCCTTCTCCTCAGATTTAGGAGTAGATGACTAATGTCATTGTGACTGGTGCCATCTAATTGTCTCAAAAGAATTTTCTGGTTGTTCTCATGATTAGCATCACTTCCCATCATGTGCAAGCCATTGGAGAGCAAAGACCTCCTTTTGAACTGCCATAGTATGAAGAAGATGTAAAAGTACTGGGTTCCTGAAGCAATTCAATGTATATGAAGTATGTATGAATCAGTATTCTGATCTTCCTGTGCAGCAAGTCATGATGACTGATCTATTTCTACAGTTGCTAATTATATTATGTTAAAAAATACTTGGTGTTGAAGTGACTTTTATGCAAAGTTTCTGTGAAGTTGAGATTTAAGAAGGACTCACCAGGATGGTAGAACTGAAATATTTTGGTTTGAGTCAGTTTGATCCATTTCAAAACAGCTTGTTGAGCTGGATTGCTGTGTGTTACTTAATATTAAGTCCAAGCCATCTGCCTGAACTGCAGTGGTATTTTTGGGACAGGTAGCATTGTATCCTGATTATTTCTTACGGTCACCCCTGCATTACTTAACCAAGAGTGCGTTGCAGTCTCCCTTCTTACCTACTGTAGTGCTGGATCATGGGAAAAAGCTTGGTCAGAGAGCCTCACTCTGGACGGATGAGACAAACTGATGTCAAACTGGGTCAAACCAAAATATTTTGCTTTGGTTCAACTCATTGAAAAGAAATGTTTCAATTCAGGAATACCAAACCACTTCATTTTTTCATCAGAAGTGTGGAAGTAAATATTTGGCACTTGCTAATGTCAGATTTTGAAGCTAAGGGTATGAATGTCTCAGGTGTTGTTGACAGGAGATCCTTCCACATAAGATTCTTCCACAGGCCTGTTAGGGAGAGGTGGCACTTAGGTGATGAAGAAATAGGAGTCCATCACATTGCACCATACACCAGCCTAATGAGAAGAGATCTTTATGCTCAGTTTGAAAAAGGCCAGTGCAAAAATCACCCAGGTAAGTAAAAATTAAGAAGCACATAGAAGAAAAACATTGGGAAGTTTCCAAGGGCGAATATTACAGTAGCACCTTTGGAAGGTTAAGATGGCAATGTCAATAGAAACATGGGAAAAATGGAAAGGAACTGATATTGTAGTGTAGAATCAAATTAAATACTTAATAGGCATGTTAGAAATTAGCCGGGATAAGTGACAGGACTGGAGCATTCGTACAGCTCATTCTGGAAGGGCAGTCTTGGAGAAATGGAGAAGCATTATCCATGCTTGTTCTGAAGTTGTGGAATAAATGAGGGACAGACTTGGGTGGGTGAAGTTAGAAAGAGAGAAAGAACAGAGTCTCTTTGACAGGTGGGTGTAGTTTAAGCTGCCTCCCTGGGAGGAGTGTAAAGATGTTTTTGAGCGATTCTTGGAAGCACTTAGGAGCAAAGCCTCAGTGGCAATGGACACTTTATCTGGATATTGCTTGGAAAGGCAATATGACAAAAAACCTCAATGTATCGCCATCTTGGGATATCTTGAGGCAACTCCGTTTCACAAGGTAGAATTTGCTAGGGAGTCATTTTAGCTGAGTCTTACTAAGGAGGGCTTGCCTGCACATAGAATCATAGAATAATTTGGGTTGGAACAGACCTTTAAAGGTCACCTAGTGTGTGTCATTGCCCGTCGTCCGTCCCTCTCCCCCCAAAATGAGCAGGGGCGTCTTCAGCTAGATCAGGTTGCTCAGAGCCCCATCCAATCTGACCTTGAATGTTTCCAGGGGCACCTACCACCTCTCAGGGCAACCTGTTCCAGTGTTTCATCACCGTCATTGTAAAAAATTTCTTCCTTATATCTAGTCTAAATCTACCCTTTTTTAGTTTAAAACCGTTACCCCTTGTCCTATCGTAGCAGGGCCTGCAAAAAATTTTGTCCCCATCTTTCTTATAAGCCCTCTTTAACTATTCTAAAGAAGGGAATGTTAATGAAGCTGAAAATATGAATCCACTTAAGAAAGAGGTTTGGATTCCTGGACAGATAGTGGAACAGACTGTCAGAGAGTCTGTACAAACCTGGACTGTAAAATGATTAAAAAATACAATTGCCAAGAGAAATTAATTTTAAACTAATGTAATTTCCCAGTTTATAGGGCAGCTAGCTGAGGAAAAAAAGAGTATGCAGTAGATGTCATACAGATATTCTTTTGTTCTTGATATATCTCTTGATCTTGGCTTTCACCATCATTCTTCATTATATTCTCTGACTAGGTTACCAGTGAAAATCTGGGTGATAAAACTGGGTAACTTGACCCAGTCAAAGTTACCTGGTTGGACAAATATCCTAATGAGGTGATAAGGTAAAGAGACAAGGCTCAAGCATTAGGAAAAATGTTCTAATAGCAGGAGTAGTAAAATCATGGCACAGATTACTTAGGGAGGAAGTCGAATCTTCTCGACTGAATTTTTGCAAGCACAAGGGTGACAAATATTTGTCAGAGATGGTCTAGCTTATTTATTCTGCTTTAGGGCAAAGGAAGAGATTAAATAATCCCTCCAGATTGCGTCTAGGCATGGATTTTTAAGCTTCTATTAAGTGGGCGCTTTGGGGACTTTTAAGATCCCTGCATCTCAGGTGGAGTCAGGACGAGGATAAACATTGTACTATGGAAATTTTCCTCAGGGGTTGTGTACATACAAGTAACAGCTTTTGGGTTGTGCTGAAAAGAATTATTCTTTATTTGCTCTGCAGAACATTGGACAAGGATGCCCAACTTCCCAGGTTGAAATACTGCACATCAGACCAGCATAAGCATTTCTGGAGGCTACAGCAGATTATCTGAAAATACTTTTGCATGAACCTAATTTTATTAAAGACTTATGCTCCAATGATGAGGAATACAGGAAGGGCATGTGATAGAAATGTGCAGTGTAAACAGCTCAGATTGCTCCTAGCAATTGCATGGTTTTAATTGGGTGACAGATCATGAACTATATTTGTAAAGATTATTCAGCAGTTTCAAAAACCAAAAATATTTAAGAAAACCATGCCCTTCTGGAGACATCTGGTAAACAGATAAAGAGCCAAAGTTCATTAATAGATGACTCATTTCTTCTATGTCCGTCCCTGAGATACCCACACAAAACTCTTGCTGCCTTCAGCAGGTGGTGGGGTCAGCCTGAAGGAGAGCGTGGTCACTTGGCCTGGCTCTGGCCTGACTTCAATCTCACATGGATTTGTTGGTGATTTTAGGCAAGCAGAGAGGAAAGACTGCCTTAACCAAGAAGGTGCTTTATCACTCCTCTTTCTCCCTTTCCCCTTCTTGTCCCATCCCTCTCATGGCTTCTTCGGCTTCCCTTATGGCCAGGGACTTGCTGTCCCTTTTTCTGGGTGTTGATCTCTGCAAAGCCCTGGCTTGTGAGTGATAGCTGTAAAACTTCTTGCCTTTAATTGGCCACCACTGCTTTCTTCCAGAGTACCTTGCCCTTGCTACAGGGTTGGCTGTTGCTTGTGAAGCAGGGGGTGATTTGCAAATTATGAAATTGCAATAATATGTACTTTTATATTGAATTACAGAAGTACCAATTTAACTGTCTGCATGGATTTGCAACCAGCAGTTCAGCAGCTGCTTCATGAGCCATCCTTGCAGGAGGGGAACCTCAGAGAGATGGGTGAGTTGGAAGCTGAGAAATGGGAATGGGTCTAGTCATCCCAAGAGAAATCATCCGCATTTGTGAGTCAAAGCCTGAATTCTCTTGCCTGAGATGAAGGGAATCTCCCAAGGGCAGCTAATCTAGCACGATTTCATCACTTGAGGTCAAACATCATGATATCGGGTCAATAGATATTTCTAAAAGTACACGCAAACCTCATTCAAATTCACATTTAGCTCTAGCCAAAACACAACCCGAATCACGATCCAAATAACCTCCTCTTCAGCCCACCTTCATTGCCATTCTGTTTCAGTGGCAGATGCAGCACAGAAAAGATGCCTGAATGCTTAATTCAGAAATTTACTGTTTAAGGCATTACTTGTATGAACACCAGCGTAACACATAGAATACCAATGCCCTAAATTTAGTAGTTTTGTCTGAGTCATTTTCACTATGTGGGAGGGCTGTGAAGACACTCCACAGAGTGGAGAAACTTGCTGGTGGTGTCTGTCCAATGAGATTATTTTTTTAAAAAGTCAGAACACAACAGAACTACAGATATGTTTGTGAGTAAAATGCAATTTTGTTGCAGACTTCAGTACAGGAAAGGGGTGGTGTTGCTCTCCACCCACTTCAAAAGCTGAAGTCAAGTTTGACAGATATGTATCTCTGATACCGAAATAGGTACTGAACTTTTCATGACAGCAACACAAAGACACAGGTAAACACTCTGGCTGCGTGATTTGGAGGGACATGATGTGGTGTAATCCCCAGATTTGTCTGTGCAATTGCATCTTATTTTCACATCTTCTAGCAATAGCAGCTGAGTTACAATCCTACACGTTACCAACCAGCAGCCAAAAGCTATTCCTGGGCTTATTCACTGAGGAATGAAATGTTGTCCCACTGAAGACCAGGTGACTTCTGCTACAGAAGTCATTCAGTAGGGCTAGGAATAAACACGCAGTTTTTGAAGTAGATGTGGGCACGAGTAATTAGGTGTGGATGTGAAGCAGGCATTTAGACTTGGTGTTCTAAACTGGTAACCCCTTCCTGCCAGTCTGGATTTTATTCTTACTCTATTAGCCTTTCTGCTTGAATGCAGCTGATTTCAAGTTGATAAGAATGAATTTAGAAATTCCATTTTGGAGATTTTTGCTGGGACCCTGTGGATAAAACTGCCCCTCTCCTCAAATGAAAACCTAACTTCACTGCCTGAGGTTAGTCAGAATTTATGATTTTACCCTGAATAAAAGTTAGTTCTAGCATAACCCCTGCACTCTAGGTTTGGAGTGGACTCTTCATCAGGCAGAGATGAAGCATGTTTTCATGTACTGTATACTATCTGATATCAGCTGTGGCAGATATGTAAACACACTAGGACTTGATCCTACGGCCCTGATTCTCGTGAGTAGTGCCGCTGAGTTCAGGGCTCTGCTCACACAAACTGGAGGATCAGTTTTAATGCGTTTAATGCCAATGAGATGAACTCTGTTCCTAGAGAAACTTCAGTAAAATCAAAAGCTTGTAAACAGAAAAAGTAGTTAGCTGTTATCATAAACGGAGCAAAATGCCAAACAAAATTCTGCTCTGCTGTTTGTTCCCATGCAGGCATTTAGCTGCCAGGAAAGACCAGTCTTATGAAATTATATCCATGGTAACATGCAAGCCGTGTTTAACTTTGCAGCATGTTAAAACGTACATTAAAAAAACCCTCCATTTTTGTATTTTACTGCTGAGAATAGCAATTATGACTTTTAAGTCAGCTATTTTAACTCAGTCAGCTTGGGAGTTGTTGACTGGTGAGGGTAAGGGCCAGAGGCACAGCTCCTTCCTCAGAACACTTGCTATTGCTAGACATTCCCAGAAGGTATTATTGCTTAAACAGCTTGTGTTTTCTTTACCCAGATTCCTTTAACTAGAAAGATACGACAGGTTGTGGTATCGGACTGCAGTGAAGTCCCACCTGTGCTATTCTACTACCCTTCATGAGTGAGCAGTGCTGGGGCTGTGCAGCTGTCATGCATGTGCCCTTTTTGGGTAAGTACTGGATTCAAGGAGCCTGCTTTGTTTTATGGCTTCCTGGGATTATAGGCACTCTGCTCAGGTGCTGTTTAGTGACTCCTGCATCACGCTAGAAAGCAGGCATTGCTTACAGAGCAGGAGAGCAGCTGGAGTAGGGAGTGGACTGAATTAGTGTCTGGGCTGGAAAACATATTGGGAGAAGTAACTAAAAGATCCCAACTTGAAGCAAAAGCTAAAGCTGAAAACTGCAGATGGTTTTCTTGTATGTATGATAATGTCAAACCCAAAAAAGAGAGTTTTCACACTCTGTTGTCTGTTTAGTGCAAAGTGAAAATTCTGTACTGGAAAATGAAGCCCTGTGTCTGGAGAAAACAGCTATGACTGTGCCTATACAATACCGTATAGGGATCTGTGGAAGCTGGGCTTGACTGCTTTTGCGGAGGTCTCTGTAGCCTTGAGCTCTGTGCTGTGGAGTGGAGGGAAGGAAAAAGAACAATGGGCTGTGTCCTCAGTATTTATCTACTAGCACCTGCATGATAATGCCACTCTGAGTGAATTGTGCTAGGAATGACTTCTAAAAACCAGAAATTTCATCTCTAGGGGCAGCAGAACAGCCCATGCTGGATGTGAGGGAAGCACCAGAGGTCACAATGGCCACAGCTGGATCCCACAGAATGTGGTGGAAAAGAACAGGATGTTCTGGTAGCTACTGTCACATGTGTGTCTTGAAGCAAAGGGGCTGGTGGATGCAGTAGCCTGGGTGTCCGGCTCTGAAAAGACAGTAGCATCTTTGAAGAATGTACATATTTTTGCTGGCTTCTCTTAGCTGTTCAGGGTTCTAGGTTTTTTAGCTACACAGGTGAGACAAAGATGATACAAGGAGTACTTTGAGTAGAAATGTAAGAACACATGTACTAGCGTGTACCTCTCAACAGAAAAGTGGGGATGGTTTATCAGCACAACCTGGCCCCTCACTTGGGTAAATCCCTTTTCTACTAACAGTCAGCACTGATGTACAGGAGAGACTCGGACAAGGAGGGTTGGGCTGTGCTGTGCCTTTTCCACTTTTGTAAAGTGGACAGAGGCCATGTCTTCTAGCAGGGTGTACAATTTGACACTGCAAGACACAACAGTCCTGCAGTTACTGGAGGTACTGTGTTCAGGCTGGGGAGGATGAAGAGTGTCTGAGATGCCTTGCCACTAAGTTGTTTGCTCACTGGTGCAAAGGGCGAGAGATGAAGCAGCAGACAGGATCAGAATAGCATCCTAGGGGCCTGAATCCACAGTAACTTTTTACATGCCACTTCAGTGAGCGTCGTCTGTTCCATCATCTTTGAAATACTTCTCTTCAGATGCCTAAATGAGATCCTAGGAGCCTGAAGTACCTAATTTTGAGAAGAAAATGGCCTTTGTTCATGGAAAGTTTCCTGAAAGGACTTTAGTGGTCATTCTCTAATGAACTTTGGATTCTACCTTGGGTGGTGGTGTCCCTCATGGGGTATGCATAGCTCAATCTGTAGAGGGGTCAATGCAAGGCATATTTGCTGTATCAGCCCTGTGGGTGCTTTGGTCTTTGCTCTGGATCTTAGATCTAGTCATGCAACTCTTCTTTTGCAGGATGATAGTATCTTTAGACCTGTCTGCTGGGTTCTTCCTGCCTACATGCTGAAGAGGTGTGTGGGAGAAGGTGGTCAGGCGTGTCAGTAGTGTAATGACCTTTTACTGATGGAGGCACACTGGTGGTGAGTACTGGCAACATACTCCAGCAGTGGATGCATCTATTTCGGCAAAGCTGTGCCTCCTACTGATTAATCTTGTGAGAGCAGAAGGAAAGAAACAATACTTGCAGAAGTCTAGGCTGGGGGCTGGTGTGTGTGTAACAGCTATGCTGGTGGACACCCAAAGTGGGGGTCCAATGTTAGCCATGGGTTTTACCCCTTCACATTCTAGTGTACATAGCCATGCCTGTAAAAGTCAGTTGTGTGCATGTAGCTGGGATGTCTTCTGCCACTTTCATTTCTGCTGTGGGAAATCTCATTAAAAAGGTCCTTGAGCACTGGCTGGGAGAACTGTGACACCCATGTGGACACAATGGGACTCAGAGACCCCATTAACTCAAGGACTTTCCCATAAACTTAGCAGACCTCAGGGAAGACCTACAGCACTTGGATCCTGACCTCATACCATATGTCTCTGTCAGGCATCTGTGAGGGGAATTTGATAGGATTTTCCTCATTCCACCATTAAGTGCCCGCTGGTGGGTTGTTCTGTTGCAGACAACAGGACCCACTGAAAGGCTATTTTTCCATGAGGTTAATTTCAGCTTACCGGTGACAGCTATGGTGGGTGGCTATTGAACCAAGAGTGTCAAAGCCAACATCTAAAATGACCTTTAGGCTGTTTACTCAAAGCAGTAACAGACTCGCCCCCGACTTCCTGATAGGGGCCATCACTTATCAAGAAATAAGAAGAGCAAGTGGCTAGATATGGAAATCATTGTGGGAGTGAGCCTAATTGAAAACATACAGCATCGTACAGAAGTAATATTAATACACTGGTAACCTTTACCTCTTCTGTGGAATGTGTATGTAGAAACTAAGCCAGGAGAATTACCAGGAATTGGGAAAAAAGAAATATATATTAAAAGCCCATTCCAAAACAAATAGAAAACCTTTTCTTGGGCAGACAGATGTGCATAATGTAACTCAAATATCTCCCTAAGGCTGTGCCACATGCCCCATGATCCTTTTTCCTAGCTATGCAGTGAAGTGTCAGAAATCAGTGATTTTCGTCTCACTTAAGTGAAACTTTTTATAAAAGTAGTCTAAAGTAAGCTAAGGGATTAAGCAGACACTAAAAATTCAGTAAGCTCTTAACTTAGTAGCTAGATGTGCAGAAAGGTAAGTAACAAGTAGAAGCCAATGAGGCTGGTTTCCACTCTAATTTAGAAAGCTAAATTAGGTTCTTACTTTAAAAAAAGTTTCTATGTAATCATAAGACAAATATATACTTTAATACATGCTTTAAATATGCTTTAAAAAGTGTTTGGAATTTTAATGGATTTACCTCAATAAGCTATATTGTAGCATTTCACCATCTCAAACTAAGCTTGTTTTTAGCTTAATGTTTACCTGGTTTTGTTCAAGAGGTTGTTTCTCTTTTAATTAAAATTTTTCTGTTCGTTTGAGTCAGAATAGCAGCACTGTCTAATCCCACTTTTGTATTTGCTAGAAAATGTCTAGACTGGCTAGCATGAAGGTTTTCATCCCGGAAGGTTTTAGTAAGATCCTTCTCCACTTGGTATATACGTCACGTAAGTACTGAAACTGAAAGTTTCAGATGCGATACAACACCTAGTAATAAACTGTTTCAACTTTTTTTTTAAAGGAAAAGAAACACAGTCTTTTGGCAGTGTTTCCTCTCAAACATCAGAGACTTGCTGATCTGCCCTGTAGATCTGTACTGTGGTTGCAAAGTATCAAAACAGAACTCGGGATTTTTATATCTACTCTTCCCACCCAGTAGTCACAGCTCCTTCCCCTCTCCCTGTCTACTGGGTGGCTTCTGGAGGCATTGAGGAGACAGGAAGGGACGCAGAACTGACTGTTGGACAGATAAATGGACACATAGTGCCAACAACTAAGCCTCATTTCTTTAGGAATGTAGCCTGAAAATGCCTTGGTAATTAGAATGGATTGGGAATTTTTTATTTCTTGTGGAAAACTGCAGGTTTTTTGAGGGGAAAAAAAGAAAGGTAGAAGCAACTGGTTTCCACGTCAGATTCAGGAACTTGCAAGTCTTCAGGGCAAATGACCCATTCTCTTCCTTAAACTCAGGGCTTTTTTAATGTGACTGATGGTTTTCTATCATCTTGTGCTGCTGTGTTACATCATGGGAACATCTGGCAATGATGCATGTTGGCCTTGGAATCCAGTTGCAGCAAATGGTCCATGAAGGATAATGACATCCAAGCCGTAGCTCCAGTAAGTCACTGGGATGTTCAATTTCTTATCAAATTTTGGAAATTTCTTTGCAATTTTCTATGCAAAGCAGACACTTGGAGTGAAAAAGGTCATTTTGACAAAAATCCAACTTTTCACTAAAATCAGTTCTCTTCAGCACCCTGTCCCAAAATCTGTTATGTTCACAGTGTTCCAGAACAGCCTTGCCATCTGTCAGAAGCATTTTTAGGTAACAAATTATTCAACCTAACTGTACCCTATCTTTGCCACACCAGTTGTGCATGTCTTTGAAGTTCCTTGGGATAGATAAGCCTGAGGCTCCCCCATGCCTGCCGGAATCCCCAGCTGCTGAAGGGGGAACCCCTAGAGCCAGGAAACAGAAATATCCTGAGGACATGGGTGTCTCTGAAGCACCAGCCACCTCCTGAGTAGAGATGTGTTTACCCACTACTGCAGAAAGCGAGTGTGTTCCAGCACGGAGGTAGCGCTGTTTCAGAGAGGAGCTTATGCCTTGCTCTCCCTTTAAAATGGATCCTCTTTTGCATATTGTGTGTTCTGGTAGGAGGTGGGAGGTCACACTCAGACTTTTCCTGACAAGATCCAAATTCATATTATCCACCCCCAGTTACTGCCTAAAACATATGAAAAGTCCTCAGATACAGGATTCATCTCTTCCAGCCATGTGTCCCAATCACTGGGCTGAAGATTCAGCCCTTTTAGGATCAAAGCCTGAATTTTTGGTGCATGATTTCAGCAGGATAAGAGGGGAGTCCCCTGTCCAAAGCCCTGTGGTTAAGGCACCTTCTGAGGAGGTGAGAGACATGGGTTTGAACTGATGAATACATATCTTATGCTTCCTTTCAAGAGCATGCTAATTACTAGACTGTGATATGAGAAGCAGACGGTGTTGCCACTATCAAATCAGTTACTCAGCCTGGGCTTTAAAAGAAAGTGGCCACAGCCGAGTTTGGGAGCCCAGCCAGTGCTGGATCAGTGTGCTGGTAGCTGTACTGCCTCTAGTGTGGGAGGTAGCCAGGCTTTCTGGGTTCGGGCTTCAGTCCGGATGCAAGTTCAGTCAAGTCTCTGAGGCTGGGGGATATCCTGGGCAGGCAGCGGGGGGGGTTATGGACTCAAATGGGAGGTGGTTAGAGGGCACAGGCACTGCAAGCTCTGGTGGGGAGGCAGAGGGGAAGCCTTTTCTAGCCATAGTTCTGGACTTAACTTTCTCCAAAAGCTGAGATGTAAATGCAACATGTCACTAGGAGAGCTGTTGAATATTTGTCATGAGACCATTAATGAATTTGATAGCCACCACATTCACGAGTTGGTGGAACAGATTTACCCATCATTTCTGAATTTGAGTTTAAGTGAATGGGACTTCACTCGTGGTTAAAGGTTTGGGGTTTTTTTAAAATGCTCTGAAGTATCTTGCTGGACTGGGACTTTTAACAGTGTTATTTTGTCTCCGCAAGTCTCCTTCAAGATAAGGTTTTCTTGTATTCTGAAATGATGTGGCAGAAGGCAAAAAATAATCTTGTGACTCATTAGGAAATAAACAGAGGCATAATTGCCATCTGTGTTTCAGTCCGTTTAATCTCTTCTCTCTCCAGTCATGGAAAAAAGTTCATAAAAAAAGTTGAGGTCTGGTTTTGTGATATTTTTGAGAGAAGTTGGCTTAAAAAAATTACAGAAAAGAAAGGAAAAAAAACCCCAATACTGGCTCTATACATTATCTTAGACAAAATGGATTAAATTTCTGACACCCTACTCATCAAATTCTGACCTTGATTTGACCCCATTGGCTTTTTACTGTTTGATGTTCTCAAACGATTTGGTGCCACTTTTCCTTAGTAGTGCAGTTAATTTTGAGTGTTAGATAGAGATCAATAGTCATAGCTTGAAATTGGCACCTTTGGAGGAAAAATATGTTGTGTGGCAGTAACATAGATTTGATAGTACTTCAGTTAAGAAAATGGTGTACTTTTTCATTATTGTTTTCAATGACAGTATCCAGAGTGTTATTTCATTCTCCTACCAAGCTTCTGACAGTCTCTCGTAATATCTTATCTATCAAAGAGTTTTCATTCCTCTTCTTTCATGCTTGGCTTCTGGAGTGGAACTTTATTTAAAAGCTCCCTGAAATTAGAAAGAATGACCATGGCACTTCTGCTATCAAGCTGGTCAGTAAGAAATAAACCCCTGTACTTCTAGACTTGCGTCTGGCCTCCTGCTTGCCCACATTGAAATCTCATTTAATGTGCTGGCCGTACAATGGAAGCTTAGCTGTCAAGAGGAAGTAAGTGGCCTGTTGGATGAGGTCTAATCTTCTCACAGGTAGCTGCGTTTTGCGTACTGGCATTAAAAGGAAGGATGGGAATGCTATCCCTGCCTTTGTCCATATGGAAGTGCCCTGTGCTTTGCTGTCAGCCCATTGCTGCGGTGAGAGGTGGGCCTCTGTTTGCAGGGGATGGTTGTTCCTACACTGCTGCTTGGAGTAGCTGCCTCTGAGTGTACACAGCTGCTCTGGAGTACTGGGCTGGGCCCGAGGCAGTCTCTAGGGCACAGATGTGCCAGGACTGTACTCCCTTCTGTGGTGTCCCACCCCGGAGCACCTGGTCCTTTGGAGGTGTGATGAAATTCTTCTCCAGGCTTACAGCAATGCAGGTGCTGAACAACTGGGGGAGTTTTCAGCACGCCACTAATATCTGGCCTCCAGTGCAAGCGTGCCCTTCCTCCTGTGTAACTTTGGCTATCCTAACAAGTTTCATCCAAATTTGACAGGTGGTTGGAAATACCTCTTTGACCCAATTCAAAGAAATTATGTATGTGGAGGTAGGGAAGAAAATGCAGATAGGCCCAGGAGAGGAGAGGCTGTGGAGAGAGGCACTTGGGAGACAGATGTCATGACAGTCTCAGGTACAGGGAAGTGTCAGCCATGGCTTGTGCCTTCTTCGTACTAAGGAATGCAGCCTTTGGACAGAGATGAATAAGGTACCTGCCTGCAGCAGTCTGCGGCTCCTGGAGCTATTTGATTAATTTTCACATATTTCCTAGGAAAATCATGAGCACCTCTGTTCCACCAACTACCTGAAAAACATTCCCCTGATTCCCCCCAAAAAGAAGTTTTCTTCAAACATGAAGTAATTTGTTTGTCAGGTGCCTTCTGAAGAGCTTTTTAAATGCCAAGCGCTAACAGTTTCAGATCAGCAAAGTCTTTAATTTCTCTTTTGACTTGAAACCAATGACAAAAATTACCTGGATGTATTTTTGATTATTCGTGATGATAAAGCAGGGAAGGGTGGAGCTGGGTAGAGAGTTACTCTCCTGTGCATTAGTTAACCATTTGAATTACTACAGTGTAATGTGGACAATTGTTTCTTTTATACCACCAGCCTTGTGGCTGCTGCTTCGGAGCAGAAATAATCTTCCTCTCTGCTGGGAAACAGTCCGTTCAGATGTAGTGATGGGATATTCAGATTCCTAATTCAGTGGAAATCTTACCAACAGAAAACCTCATCAAAGTGATAACTATTAGTCATGGCACATGTGGCTACTCTTTCTAAGTGATTCACTTAGGCCAGATTTAAACGGCAGATGAGGGGAGAGTTGTCTGCTACGTAAAGTGTTGGAACTGGTGCTGATGGTGGTGGTGGCTGGGCAGGAGAGGCTCGTGCTGTAGGCTCACTGACTCGGTCGAGGCTGTTGGCAGCCAACAGTAATTGTTCCACTGTTACCTTTGATACTTCAGTGTGTTACTGCCATTATTGCACTTGTTTGAGTTTGTGATTATGGGAAACAAGTGCACTTAGTAAAAAAGACCACAAGCATAGTAATTTGATACAACTTATTAATATGTGCTTCACAAGTACTCCAAGAGGATTTCAAGAGCTGTCCCTTTAGGAGTGTTCAGCTCATTACAACAGCTGGAAATGAAGGAAGAGCCTTATCCCACTCCACGGAAAGGAGTATCAGTTTCTGTTTTTCACCTTCTGTGGCCTCTTCAGGCTGTTTACTTGAGAACCAAGTGCCCGACCCACAAATCATTTTTACACCTTGGAAGCCAAGATGCCCAGTTTAAAACCATATCGATTCTTATTGACTCTGCTCTTTAAGTCATGATACCTAATCGCATTGAGGAAGAGAGTGCACAATATGCAGAGCAGTGGCTTGGATAGCATACAGGGTCTTTGGGTGGTGTAAATAACTGCCAATCCAAGAAATTCAACAGAGCACTGTCCATTTACAGTCACTGGAGATCTGCCCCATGCTACTAGCAATGAAGTCTCTTTGGAGCAAAAGAGAACAGGGAGAGACTTTCAAAAGGCAAGATTGTCTTACTTTGTTAAGAAACCCGTGGCATCTCATTATCAGCTCTTCCTAGCCAGCAATCAGAAGTTACGGAGTCTGAATGCAAATACAGACTGCAGGGAAAATGAGAGGGCAACCAGGCCCCGTTTCTGAAGGATTTCTGCATCTTTGAGAAGGCACCTCAGCAGAGATGGCTCTGAATGGAAGCAGTTGTGGCAGGTGCACCATGATGGTTTTCATGAAGAAGTGAGGACTTCTGTAACAGGGACAGGCCTCCGAAAGTGGTAATATTTTCCTTTCTGCTTTCTTTACTGTTCGATCTCTGGAGAGCATGTGCAGATAAAATGGGGAAGAAATATTTCTCCATGACCTTCTGGCTGTTTAGCAGAGGAGCAATGGCAGAGTGATAGGATAAAGACTGCTGAGAAGGGATGTTGTAGATATCCATGATTCATGCTTTTTACCTGGCAGCACCTGAGGCCTGCAGACATGAAAGGGGGTTAGACCTTGTACTAAGGAGCTTCATGCTTTCATTCTCTGACTCAGGTCTGGAAATGCTTTGTGTACTGCTTTCCTGACATTTATCCCTTCCTGAAGGCAATTGCATTTAGCATGCTTTTCAATAGGCCTGTGTTCTTCTAGCCACAAGCCCCAGCCTGCTGTCAGGAAGGCTTGGACCTATCAAAGTGATGTTCTCCTGACGTGCGACCTGAGTTTGTCTGCAGCTGTCTGGAGAGGTTTTCCCCAATGAGGATGCTGGGGGTGTACCAAGGTACCAGCTTCTCAGATGCATGGCTGGGGTTCATGCATCATCTTACATAGGGAAGCCCATAGGTGTACGTGTACTCCAAGGGGAGGACTGGAAACTTAAGTTCCTTTCAAGGATGTGTCTTTGTCGTGGACTCCTGCTGTAATCAATGAGCTCAAGAGAAATCACAAATTCCTGTCCTAGAGACAAAGCCTTGGTGGTGCTGACTACCAGCAATCGCCATTAGCTTCAATGGCAGCTGCAGGTGCTGAGTGTCCTGGTTATCTCTGCGAGACTCTGGCCCCAGGCCTCATCTCCTGCAAGGCAGGGGGCATGCTGTCATTCCTTACTCTGCAGCCAGACGTTCCTACCTGGCAGATCCAACTGCATTTGGATACGTGCTGTTCTCCTTGGCTAGGATTTGTTACTAGTAGAATAAAGTTACCATGCTGCTTTAAATCCAGTTTAACAGGAGGAACAAAGATTTAGTAAAACTAAACTTTTAATAAAACTTTGTTTATCTTTACAATTTTTACTGTCCCCTGAAAGTTGTTTATGTAGGCCAGCTTCTTCACATACCCTCTGTGACGCATCTGGGTCCCTGTGAAGCTGCTTTCCTTCCCAAGTTCACTATTAAACCTAAAACAAGGCTCAGGCCCTTCCTCCCAACAGCCATTAAGTGTGTTTCGAAAAGCAATGCCACTGAAGCTGCTTCTGCTCCTCTTGTTTACACTTTTCCTGGCTGATAATGTTTCAGTGCCAATGTACGTTACTCGTGAGTTATTCTAGAGCAGCTCCAGAGCTGTGCCAGGGAGTTTTCCCAGTTTATGGCACCAGCTGTACAGAGAGGTGTTTAACAACCTGCTTGACTGTACATTTCCGGGATGCAATTGATTACTGAAGCAACACATACACTTACAGGTAAGACATGCTTAAAAAAGTGTTGCTTGGTCAGGACTGGAGCCCTTAATCTGCTCTGCACACTGCAGTTCACCAGGAAGGCTGGATTTGGTTCAGCGGGAGCAAGAGCAAACTCCAGACCACTGGAGAGGTGAATGAAAGAGAGTAATCACTGGAAGACTTTGCAGATGAGATTTGATTGCCTTGCTGAATCTGGGGATTCTTCAGGGATGGGATCTGTGAGAAATCCCTGGTATGCTGCTAGTTACATAAAATTGCTATTAATAGTGAATTATTTTTAGAAGGGAGGCTGAATATTGTAAAAGTGTCAAATGATAATGATATGGTAGTTGGTATATGTAATGTTCATTTGCAGCCTGGATTGTTAAGCACTTGTAGGTTTGCTAGAAATTTCAGGTACACCCTTACTGCAACTTTTAGTGTAGGCAAAATACCCAGCAATACTTAAGTAAATGAATTGGAACAGGAATTGCAAATTCAAAAGAAATGTCTGATTTACTTTATTACTAGGGACTACACATGTGCTGAAAGAGCTTGGTCTGGTTCATTAGACCCAGATGTAAAAATGCTGCCTTCAGCTAACTCCATCCCCTGCAAACTGCCTTCTGTGAGTGCCTTTCCTCCCCGCTGCCCATCTCCTACGAGCCCTCTGCCCGGCTGGTGAGTGACTGCTTATCCTCTCACCTTTACAGACCTTTACCTCCGAGTGCCCACCCCTTCTCTCGCTGAGGTCAAAGCCTCCAAGTCTATCTGAATCTATAGTATTATTTGCCTGGTGTATACCCATATTGGTGTGGCATGGTTGCATTCTTTGCATGACTGTACAGAAAGGAGCGTCTGAGTATTTGTGGATCTGGAAAGGACCATTTTTGTGGGCACACAACTGGTATGTGGGTGTTGTGGTTTAACCCCAGCCAGCAACTAGGCACCATGCAGCCACTTGCTCACTTCCCCCCACCCAGTGGGATGGGGGAGAAAATTGGGGAAAAAAGTAAAACTCATGGGTTGAGATAAAGAGGGTTTAACAGGACAGAAAGGAAGAAGATAACAACAACAACAACAACAATAAATTACAATAATAATAATAATAATAAAAGGATTGGAATATACAAAACAAGTGATGCACAATGCGATTGCTCACCACTCGCTGACTGATGCCCAGTTAGTTCCTGAGCAGTGATCCCCCCGCAGGCCAATTCCTCCCAGTTTATATACTGGGCATGATGTCACATGGTATGGAATACCCCTTTGGCCAGTTTGGGTCAGCTGCCCTGGCTGTGTCCCCTGCCAGCTGCTTGTGCCCCTCCAGCCTTCTTGCTGGCTGGGCATGAGAAACTGAAAAATCCTTGACTTAGTATAAACACTACTTAGCAACAACTGAAAACATCAGTGTGTTATCAACATTCTTCTCATACTAAATCCAAAACATAACACTGTACCAGCTACTAGAAAGAAAATTAACTCTACCCCAGCCAAAACCAGGACAGTGGGGCATGAGTAAAAACAGTTACGCAGTTTTACAGAGTAAGAGCAGTATGCTGGGAAGCTCGATGGTGCCTCTGAACATTTTGGCTGAGCTGTTTTGGTCTAGGACTGAGTTTGTCTGAATTGTGTTGATAGCCGTTTTGAACAATGTCTTGCTATAATGTCCTGGAGCTGATTGTAGCAAGGGGATAAAAGAATGGATTGTGAGAAGCAGAGGAAATACGGGACTTTAGTGCTTCTAGGAATAATAAAATGTCTGTTCTCCAGTATGTTTAGCAATGCATATAGAAACAAATAATCTGTGGGGTTGCTTAGTGTTTTTCCAAGCTTTTATTAGGATGATAAAGGTAAAATCTTGGCCATCTTGAAGACAGTGGGAAACCGCCTTTGCCTCTCTTGGGTCAGGATTCCTCCTTTACATTTGTGCCTGCTGTACTTGGCAAATAATCAGAAACCCCATACCAGCTAACCTAGGAAAGCAGAGAGGAGCAAGCAAGCATCCGAGCTGCACTTTCTAAACAAAATGGAGTGCCCCCAGGCGGTGCCCGGGGGGGGGGGGGTGTTGTACCTGGCCACTCTCAGTCCCTCTCTGTGCTGAGGGTCTCCAGAGCAAAGAGGTGGGGAGAGCCGACAGGAAACACAGCCGCTTGAAGACAGGGCTCAGAGATGGCAAGGGACTCGTGGCAGGCCAGGGGCAGAGCTGGGAAGAGATCCTGTTGGCCTGACCACCTCTGATTGCGTAGCAGTCTGTATGTGCAAGGAATTTAGATAGTATCGCAAGTAAGTAAAGTTGCGTTGTGTTAAATGCATCTCAGAAGGAAGCGGCTTCTGCTCCAAAATCCTGACAAACAAACAAACCAGAAAAAAAACCTCTCAATTGCCCAGAAATCTTGCTTATAATATGTATTAGTGCGTGGAAAGTCTCCAAATTTAAGTGACAAATGTTTAGAGCTGGAGTATGTGAAGTGGTGCCATACCTCATTTCTGAGCAATGCAAACCTGGACCAATTTGACCACAGGCACCTCTCCTCTGGTGCCTTCATTCTGAGTAGATAAATTATAATAACTATTCCTACTTAAATACTGCTTTTCCTCTTTTGACCTCAGAACACTTTAAAAAGGGGGTACTGCTTCAGCTCAATCGTGGGCTAGGAATTTCTGTACCAAATTTTAGCCTAAGAGCAGTTACAACAGCCCAACTTACAAATCTCTCGAAGATCTTAAACTGGTGCTACTGATCTCCAAATGATAGCCTCTTAGATATTATTACTGAAACTTTCTGGAAGTAGTGCAAACCAGGAGGGAGCAATTAATCCTTGGAGTAACCCCATTTACTCTAGCAGTTTGGCCCTGAGGGAGTAGCAGCACTTGATGTCTGACAGCAGCCCCAAATGTCAGTATTTCTCCCCTTGTTCATTTGCCTGCTTGCTGTGGTAGATTTCATGCCTTTATAAGCTGTTTATGTACAGCCTGATCAAAGTACTTAATGACAGGGTTAATTTCTATGTATAATGAGGAAGTCAAGACAGGAGACAGGTACTGTGTAATCGAATTTTTCATTTTGGAATTTGTTTCTCTCCATGTGGGGCTTAGCTTTGATTTTTTTATTACCATTAATGTCTGCATTTACTGTTCTTTCTAGTCTCTCAGATGAGCTAGACTTACTGTGGAAATAGTGGAGGCACTGAATTGCTCCAACAGCTTTCGTAAAAGTACGATGATAAAGTAAAAAGAGTCTATAACTTCTCTGCAACAAGACCTCAAAATGCAGTTTGGTTTGCAGGACAGTTCTTTATAAAATTACACTGCTTAAATAGTCTACTGAGACATCTAATCCGCTTTTTATGACTCAGCAGGTATGTGCACGGGCATGGATGCTTACTTATGTGTGTACATAGCCAGAAAAAGAGACAAAGATTGTGTTTAAATCCAGAAATCTTATAGTTCATGAAGTATGTGTCTTCAGCAAGACTTTGCAGACGTAAATGAATCCCCATAGCATCCCTTTGAAAGAGCTGATGGTGAAAAAGAGGTTAACGGTCCTCATTTCTCAAAAGATGGAAATGAGACACGAAGAGTTAGATCTGCATTTGCCCTGCTTATTTTGGCTTTCAATTTTAGATGCACTGAGCATTGTGAGTATTTCTGGACATTCAGAAATCTAGGGGTATAGAAGTGATGGAGGCCTTAGAAAATATGGCTCTCGCTGAGGTAGCCGGCTTCAGGAATCAAGCTGGAAGTGGAGATGAAATTAAACCTGGACATACCCAGCTCACCCTGCATCCACTGTCTTTCTCTTTTTCTAGCACTCTGTAAATTTTAGGAAGACAGTGATTTAAAAGTTCGTGTGATGCTAGATTTTGTGAACCACTGTTAGCCAAGTTTCCTTATAGCTGAAGTAGAAATCTTTCTTTGTGAGGAAAGTGTGCACCTCTTTGAGCACCACTGTGCAAGCTGTAGTTTGCAAATGCGGTGGGAGGCTTTGCTCATGCTAATTCGGGCTCAGTCATGCACCCTCTTTTCCCCTTTTACATGCAAATAGCAGCTGTGTCAGTCTCTGGGATGCCTGCTTGCTCCTTTAACGGAGAGATTCCAGTTCATACCTTCAACCAGTGCATTTGTGCGTGGGCAGAGGTATAGCGCAGGGGTACAGTTGCTGACAAGGAAAGAGCTGTGATGGAGGTTGGAACAAGTTAGTGAAATAGCGAAGTTTTGAAAGAAGGCACTGAGCTCTTCTGGTGTGTTTTCATTTATTAAAAAAAAAAAAAAAAGGGTCGGGGGGGAGGAGAACAGCAGATAATCCACGATCCTGCCCCCATAAAAAGGGATCTCTTGATTGCCAGAGGGATCCATTTCTTTCTTCTGAACCCAGGGGTTCAGGCAGCAGCCCCAGGGCTGGAGTGGGTCAGCTGCCAGCCTGCGCAGCTGGGACGGTGGTGGGCTGAGTGCAGGTGCTTGGATTCCTCACCGTGGTGCTGGGTACTGAGGGAGCTGAGGCGGTGAGCTGTCCTGCTGGGAGCCATGATGCCATGCTCACCCGGCTTCTGCAGGCCGTGTGCTCCAGAGGGTCCCTTGGCCTTGCCGAGCCACTGGCTGCTCTGCCGCTCTGCCGCTCTGCTCTCCCAGCGTTTTCCATGGTAGGGTGCAGCGTGTCTGCCCTGCTGCAGCGACAAGGAGGTTCGCAGTACTTGCTTGGGGCCAGCAGGCAAAATGGGTAGAAGTAACTGAAAATAAAGCATATTGGCATGATTTTATTTTCTCCTCTGTCTTCAGCCTTCACCTCCACTTTATAGTTGGGGCTCCCTGAACCCAGCCACTACATTACTCTTTTTCTCTTCTGAAAGGCCATCCCTGCTGTTGTGTTACAGAAGTCAGATAAATTCATTTCCTTGGCATCACTTTGGATGCTACTGAACTTACTGAAGAAAGTAGGCGTTAGTGCCCTGTGGGCCACACAATGTAAATGTTGTACCACAAGGACCTGTTTAAAAGGGTGTTTGACTTAGGGTGCAAGGATTTCCAGGAATTTGGAGTGCAAAGTTTTCTGGGAAGGTCAGCTCAAAGAAATATGATGTCCCTGTGAAGTTCTCAGTTGAGTCCGTAGGCGGCTTGCCACAAGGGTTTTCAGAAGGTGACAGCTCACCTTTCAGAAAGCCCTGGCTAGTGTTTGTTCTTCCCTGGAAAGACTGCCTTGATGTCAGTGCCACAGCAGGACTCAGCGTACAGCCAGGACTCAGCATACGTCCGCTTCATCGTGTGTCCATGGTCATCATTGGAGACTGTAACATAACTGTGAATAACGGTGCTTCAGCTCCCCTCTGACCTGCTTTATAATCTTCTTGAATATATCCTCTCCGTGTGAGTGCAAGTGACAGAGAGCGGGGTAAGGGGAAGAAACACGTGTACATGCTTTAATCATACTGATGGAGTGCAAGGGATGCCATCTTTATATAGGGAAGGCCCTTAAACACCCCTTCAGCCTCTCCACTGACTTGTGGTGAAACAAGGCTGTGGCCTGTAGGATTTCCATTGACTTCAGATTTGGCAACAGTAAATTAAGTGGGTAATATGTTGTGACACAATAGGATGAAATCCTGTCCCTAGTAGTGGCAGTGGATTTTGGTATTGATTTTGAAAGTATTTTAGGATTTCAGCTGTACAAATTAGTGGCAAACCCCATGATGAAATAATCTAGTTACTTCCTGTCAAACAGAGACTCGTCAGCAACATGGATATTACAGAAAGTGCTTTTCAAATGGAAATTTATCCTGTTGCAAAGGAACATCTTGAGCTATTGACCCTGCAAAGTAATACATGCATGTAATAAAGTTATTTCCTGTCTAGTTAAAACGTCCTTGTAACAACGTGGGTGGATCTGGTTATACTGTTCTCCGCCATAACAACAATTTATCCAAAGCGATTTGTTGCCTGGCCTAAATTTTGCAAAAATATCTGGTCTTTAAAACCTTTGAGAAAGGGAGATATTTGCACCTGACATGTCTACAAGTAACTTAGATCAGGTTATTGATCGGTCCTGTATATGTTGCTTTCCAGTGGGAGGATGAGATGGAGAGGCCAATCCATTACTGCAGCTATCTACCACTGGAAAGCAATAGCGCTAATGATACAGGTTTTCAATAGCTGATTTATATTATCCTGGAGTCAATAAAACCTCATGATTTTGTCACCGTATTGTTTAAAACAATGCTCCCAAATGCTGGCAGGCCCCAAATCTGACTCTGTAACACAGCTGCTGTGTTACAAGCAGGTGAAAATGTAACAAAACCCCACCAGTCCTCCCGGTATGGCCTGGACAAGCTCTTTGCTCGCTGTGCAGTGGGACTTGTGAGCCCCGAGCTGGTGTGAGGCTCATTCCAGGTGAGTGATTCCTGTTAAGACTAGCTATGGCTCCAACAGCTGCTCCCCCACATCATGCCACCTGGGGGGGACAGGTGAAGGAGTTACAGTCCTTTCTCTGGGCAAATACTGCACCTAAAATCTCAGTGACTGACTGCTGATTTGGCGCTGATGAATGAGGAATATGTGGCAGTGGCTATAAACGAGAGGCAGTAACTGGCTCCCCTCTTCTTCCTTCTAGTGATGCAAGTACGTTCGGCACCACAGAGGAACTGCCCACTGAATCCAGCATGGTGCAGAGCTCCTGAGGGAGGGAGTGGCAGAGGTGAGGAGCTGTGTTTGCTGGCGAAAGCATTTGACAAGCCATGTGAGAGCCAGCCTGAGCAGTGAGTGGGCACAGTCCCGTCCTCTCTTTCGGCTGTGTTTGAACAGTGGACTGTTAGAGTGGACTATCATAACAGGTCAGCTCAGCTAGGCTGGGGGCTTGCCTCGCGATGTGCTGGTGGTTCCCAGCAACATGTGCACGAGGGAAAGGCTGTGTGCAGACCAGCCGTGCACGTGGAGAGGAGAGGGTAGCTGTAGCATGGAGGTTTGCGTGTTCAGATGGGCTGACCTGCAGGGACAACGAATGTCTTTTTGGACTTGCACGCACCCTGTTTTCACGCAAACATTTCATGCAGATCTGTAACATGCGATAGCTGCCAAGCATCTTTTACACAGTCACAGTCTAGTGACTGAAGGATCCGCTAATTAAGAAGCCCCTAATTAGGCTTTTAAATGATAAACTGTAATAGCTCTAGTGCAGCTGTTACAAACTATAGAGTAAATTATACCCAGTTGAAAGAGGCTTTAATTACGTATTTATATAACAGACTTTAAGGACTTTGAAAGATAAAAGAATTTTTAGTATCTGCAATTAAAAAAACAAGAGAGTAACAATAGAGCTCTTAAACCAATGAAAGCAAGGAAATTCAAAGTTAATCTGAAAAGCTGCGCTGGTACTTTCTTTTATGCCCATGGCATTCTAATTTTTTGGGGGTTGTTTTTGTTCTTTTTTGGTTTTATGATGGATGAGTTAAAGTAGTATTGTCAGCCAGGAGTTTTATGTCCCCTGCTCTCAATTTCCTAGCTTTTATAGGTCCATGTACGGCATTAATGATACTTCAGCGAACTTTCTGTGGTTTCATTTTTGCAGAAATCCTAGCAAGAAGACCCTTATCAGCCAGCTTTTCTCCTTGCATCCTGATTTACAGAATGATTAGTTGTACACATGCCTTTGTGAAGTCAACAGGAGCTCAGAAAACTGGTCATATTGGGCCCTTGGAGACCGTGTTCAGGCCAAATCTAGTCTGCACATTGTTGGTGCAGTTTTGGCAGCCATTCACCATGCTGTGCTTACCGAGTGAAGAAGAGGTTTGCATGTATCTGGGACTATTCAGCTATTTGGAGATTGCACTCTGGGCTTCTTTTTTACAGGGCTCAGTCCTGCTCCACTGAAACTGAGGAAAGTTTAGCCCTTGCCCACATTTGGGGCTGGACCAGACTTCAGTCTGCTTACCCTTTAGACATCAGCACCGCTCCTCTCCCCGCAGCACTGCCTGACAATGCCTCTCTTGGTAACCTCGCCAGTTCTGTCTCCAAACTTGCATCTGCCCTCAGCCTCCCTCACTTACTGAGCCCTGTTTGCTGCCCTTCCTAGCAACCTCCGATCACAGCTACCACTGATGCACTGCAGTGAACAAATGCCTCTTTACAGAGAAAAGGAAAGATGTCTCTGATGTGCCATCCATTGCCTGATGGCTTTGCTCATCTGTTGCCAGTTCTTTTCGTTTCTTAGATTACTGCTTCTCAGGACAAGGTCTGTGCTTTTTGTGCCTGCATGCTGCCACCACATAGAAGATACAGCCATTAGGCTGTGGTGTGCAGAGAGCTCAGCTCCTTTAGCTGCTCTTAGGGACTGGCCTTCACAGCTGTAGGACTGAGCAGCCCATGACAGCCAAACAAGGTAGTGCTTTTTGCTTATTCCAGCCACATCCAAGTATTTTTATCTGGAAATGTCACAGCAAGGGAAATAAGAAATACAGTTCTCATAGTTAATTTTTATGACTGATTAATTAGCCCAAAGAGTATTAAATTGTGCTAATGTAGTTTGCCTCTTCGATGCTGTCTTTTGACTTCAATGGAACTAAATACATGCTTAAAGTTAACTACATGCCTAAGTGCTGTGGTGAATCGGGGCCTAGGGCATTAATTAGAACTTGGCTCAGATTTACTTTCAAGGCTTTCCCCCCCCCCTTTTTTTTTTAACTCTTCAGCGCTCAGCAGTTTAATTGGTATGCAGATGTTCCCCTTTATTGCTGGCAGAGGCCTCTGTTCTGAAGGTACTCAGACATCAAGGCTGGTACAGTGGGCAGGAAGAAACCCCCCCTGAAGGCTTTCAAGCTTTGTGGGAAATAATGATGTATGAGACAGCAATTCCTTTGGAACCTGA
Organism: Pandion haliaetus; assembly: GCA_013401275.1. Classification (NCBI taxonomy): domain Eukaryota; kingdom Metazoa; phylum Chordata; class Aves; order Accipitriformes; family Pandionidae; genus Pandion; species Pandion haliaetus. The sequence continues at coordinate 297,981 of VYZV01027834.1, read as the reverse complement.
AGGGAACATGACAGACAGAATAATATGGGAGGAAAACATTGTCTTTACAATTGAGACTGATGGTCTCATCTTGTCTCCTTGTTATTGTTACCAATCAAGACTGAGATGAGCTTTCTTATGAAGAACTTCATTTCGTGGCAGGTTCTATATGTTGGACACACTGCGCTCAGTGGTAGCTTTCCATCCAACGTACAGATATTGACAGGCTCTGAGGAACCCTTTGGGGTGGTGTTTTAGCTTAAAACCTAAAATTCCTTCCAGCATTGAGATGCATTTTGTCAGGAATGACAGTTGCAGTTTGATAATCTTTTACCACTTTGCCTGCCTATCTCAAACAGCTAGCTGGAGGGGAGAAACCCAGAGTTGTTTGGCACAGGAGTGTCAGCTTTACGAATCAGCTTTTCTTGCACTTTATTAATTTCACTTTCCAGTGGTTAGTGCATGTTTGCAAGAGACAATTGATTTGTACGGATCTGTGTAGGATGGAGCAAAGCTGGAACTAAAGAAGGAGTGCAAGTTGTCAGCAGTGCAATAGCTCTAATTGACAGATACCAAAGGCACTATTAAAAGCAACTTTTCTTCTGCTGTTTAGGTTAAAAATGGCCCTCAATTTGTCCTGCAATTGCCATGTTCAAAAAGAAGTGTTTTCATGTATATTCATTTCAAATGGATTAGCTGAAATATCAAATGCTCATTTTCTATACTTGTATTTTCAAGTTAGATGATTCAAAATGCTGTTGTGCAAGGTACAGGAAGATGGCTGTTTCTTAACTCCTCCAGAGTAAAAGCTGTCTTTCAGGGGACACTTTGCACATGTGAGATTTGTGTTAGTGGTTTTTGGCACCCACAGTTTCATCCGAAATGCATTTCGGCTAATGGGAGGCAGAAGGACTAATACATGCTGCATGTTGTGGGTGCAAAAATGCAAATAGAAATTACACCCACCATGGAAAGGGCTAGGAAAATACACCTTCCTGGATGTGAGCAGGGCAGGTTAGGAAACATCATCTTCCTTTTACAATTGGCTGTTGCTCTTTACATTTCTGGAGAATTGGGATCTTGCTGTTAATCTTACAAAAATAGATGCTGTGGTGAAGCCTCAGGCATGAATAAAATTGGATGTTAATCTTAAAGCAGATTTTTTACAGCTATGCACTCAGAGCCAGTGAATCGAAATGATTTTGGAAACTGCGTTTGTTGCTTACTTAGATCAAAATGCCACCGGGAAAGAGGTCAGTGGCACAGGTACATATTGTAACATTTGGGGCTCCTTAAAGTTGAGCAGATAAGCGCAGCAAGCATTAAACATCTCTGGCTTGACACAAATAATAGGCAAAGCTGAAAAAAGCCTGCTGACAAGAGGAGTGGGTGTTGGTGGGTGACTTGCCACAGTTTTAGAGCTGTTAAGTGTAGGTTTTTTAGCATTTTCATTATTTAAAAGTGGAGTGGTAGTTTCTTCACTCCCTCTGAAAAGTTACTAATTTACTCTGAAATACAGGGTAAGCCACAATGATTTAATAGATTTGTAATGTGCTTTAGAGTGATTTCAAGTAACAGACACCCTTCTTCTCTCCAAGCTTCCCACTGTCTCAGCTCTGCCCTTACTCCTTTCTCTGTGTGCATCTGCACCAAAATGCAAAGCTGAGGCTGCCCCACATGTGGCTTTAATCTGCCCAGCTCCAGTGTCAACAGGTTGGGTGGCTTTGATCACTGCTGCTCATGCCTCATTCCCAGTGTTCAGAAACAGAGGCTGAGTTAGCTGTGTTCAGGTGTTGGGAACAGCATCCCAGAGCGTGGAGTGGCCCAAAAGCTGCTGCTCTGCCGGTACTGCTGCAAGTGGACAGTCCTTCCTTAGAGTAGCCCTGACGTGCAGAAGCTGCCTTTTGCCTTGTGCATGTAAAGTGCCTAGTGGAGCATGGCCAAGGACCATGACTAAGGTCCCCAGGATTCTCCTGGAATAGAGGCAGTATTAAGTAAGTAATCTGCCGTCCTCTGTGTCGGATTCAGAGAAGGCAGCTGAGTTGCATTCCCAAGGGGCTGTCCAACAAGACAGGCAGCCTGTGGGGATGGGAGGTAGTCGGGGGATTTTCTCTGGTTATCAGGCTGAACGGATCTCAGCTACCTTACGCTCCAGCCGATTCATGCCTACATATTGCTGTGCTGAATAACCATGCCTATGGCAGGATGCTTAAGCTGGAGGCCTTTTGCATGGATGATATTTAAATTTGATGGAGCCTCGATGAGAAGGAGCTGGCCTTGCATTTACTCAGAGAGGTCTCTAGTGGTTTGTGGTAAGGAATTGGGACCTGGGGCTGAAGCCACAACCTCCAGGACCAAACCACAGAATTTACACAGCTGCCAAGGCCTGCCCGTTTGCCTTCCCAGGTCTGTGTCACCACACATCTGCTTTTCTGTCTGTTCCTGTCATTGCTGTTTGAGGGAAGAATCTCTTTTGTTCAATATAGCAAAGTTGTCTGCTGTTGATTTATTACTATTCTGTGCATCCATGGGTTTGTTTAGTATCAATAATCAAGGGCAGAAATACTCAAATGGAAAGCTAGATGGAAATGCTGAGGTTCTGGAGGACTCCAGGGTTTCTTTTGCTCTTTTTTTCGTTCCCTCTTCTAGGAGGCCTGGAGAACACTTACCCATTCATAACAGAAACTCTTCAAGACGCAGAGGCCTGAAAGATCACTGTTAAGTTTCTATTGCTGTTCTGGTGTGATAGGTATAGATCATGTCTTCTAGCAAACTTTAAGGAAGAAAGCTTTTGTTACAAAGAGAGGTGGTAACTTTGTGCACCCAACCTCTATTTGGAAGAATATTTTGTTGTGAAACCTTACTTCTTCTGGAGGCTTGAGCCAACTGCTTTTGATCTGGGAGCTTACGGTGTGGGTAAGCGCAGCCATATTAGGCTGGATAGATGTCACCCTCAGGGATTTGCACACACAACTGTCCTTGACTTGAACTGGAGAAGGGCCAGAGTTTGTTCGCTTTCACTTTCTGTCACCAAGAAAAATGAATGCTGTTCTACAGAAGCTATAATTTTTTCCTTTCTTCCCAAGTAGATGATGACTAAAGAAGGCCTGAACTGAGTATAGATATTCTTATATTTACTTGAAACGAATGTAGCTCATAACTCTTATTTTAGCACCAATCTGGAACACTACTGTGAACAGATTTACAATGTCTGCCTCTTCCTTACCTTGGCATTCTGGTATTTATGCTCATTCTTGCACTGATTCTTGGGACTTTAATGAAGCCAAATGTCTGAAAGTTGAGTAGGTAAAAGGTAGATACTTTCATATACAAACCTACTCCTTTTGTGTGCTCCATAATCTTCTTTTAGTTCTTAAATATGGTTTTATTCTTCTGATACTAAGGGTCTCGGCACTGATTTTTGTTCCAGTATGTGTGTCATCAGCAGAGTTATTAGCTGTGTTCCAGCTGCATGGTCCTTTGTTGCTGGATTGAAAAGATCTACTAACTTCAACCGTGTGTTTTTAGACTAGACACTTACAGAAAGCTTTTACTGTGTGTATAGAAGAGCAGATTTAATCTGGAAGTCATTGAGAGAAACCAATAAAAAACTTCCTTGATGTGATTTTTGGAGTTACTCTGTGGAACTGAATTCCATGTTTTCAGGTATTGGACATAAGGGCACTTGAAAGTATAAAGAAGGTGAAGTGTAGATGATAATGAAAGTGTTATCAGTATTTATAGGTTGGTCAATAATGTCAGTATATTAAAGCGATATGAAATATCTCTTTGATTTCATGGACAGTGCCTTACTGTATATAGTTTACTGTAATAACATGATTCTTGGTATACACTGATGATAAGTTTAACTTTATAAGATGTTTGTTAGTAATCCAGTTGCCCTGAAATGCCTTATGAAAAGTATGTTTATTACAGAACACATAGAGTTGCTATCTGCCTAGTGTTATCCCTGTTGTAGCAATCTAAGCTAAGAAAACACATTTGGAAAAAACATGTGCCAAGCGGAGATGTTTGGGGGGTTTTATTTGTTAGACTTGCTGGAAACATTCATCAGTAGTTGGAGGTGTGGTCTTCCAAGTAGATTTCTTTCACCCAGATTATATGTAAATTGCAGGATCCTTCAAGCATAAAGTCATACACCAGGGGTAGGATGTTAGCATTTCTTTTAATAAGAATAACTTTGGAAAAGGTACCTTGTTTGGTGAATTGCCTTCCTTGTCATTCATCACTGTGTACCATCTTTGTAGAACCGCAGTAACTGGAAGGAAGGAAAATACTGGAAAGTGTTTCTGTAATTGGAGCTGGGTTTGGCAGAGAGTTCTGCCTTGCTGGAAAAGAAATGCTGATTTTGGTTCTTTACTTTGCCATCCCCTTTTTGTGCTGTTGTGTACTGGAATAAAAGAATAAAGGTGAGCACTAGATGAGCTGTGAATTCCCTTTGGATCGGACTTTGGGAGTCTCTGCCCTGACACACATTTCGGTGTTACTTTTTCCTGGGGGACTTTATTCACAAAATCTCAGAACATGTTCTTCCAATAAGATTTCATGTAGTTTGATAAATGTTTGGATAAATTTCATACCATCTTATCAAAGCAGGCACAATAGTTCTTTCTTGAGGAACTGAGCTTAAATGAAATGCTCATTTATGTTGGTGGGATAATAATTAAGACTACAGATCCAAATCAGTGGTTTGTTATTCTGTTGCGGGAGTAGGCTGAATCAAAGCCTCTGTCAACAATTAGAGCTGAAATACTGAATTAACATACTCAATAGTAGCACGTCAGTAGTCCTCTTCTACTTCGGACAGTGTTGAGATGTACCTTGCTCACAGAGGCTCTGGAAACACTGTGAAACTTGGACAAACACAGTGCATCCTTGGACTGCAGGGATGTTGCTGCTCTCTGAGCACTGCACACTCTGAGTGTGTTCTTGGCTGATGGAAATCTGCACAGTATTGGGGGAGCTTGGTGGTATGGGAGACAGTCACAGCTGCTCTACTAGGATGGCTTATCACTTTCTTGTGGGGCAAGGTACAGCCTCTGTTCTCGTTTGCACTTGCGAAACTGGTATTATATTAATTAGATTGTCATCAGGTTTCATTAGTGAAACCCCATAAAACAAAAAAGGAACGGCTCTATAGCGATGCTAAAACTTGGTATGTTGTTTATATTGAGTGGGTGAGCAGATATCAGTAGCCATGAAGACACTGCTTTTCCAGAAATATGAAATATTTAGGTAAAATCTGAACAGAAATTTGATTACTGCCTGCTAAAATGGTGACCTTTTCCCTTCTAAATAGGTTCGATTCTCTTCTTGATGAGACCCTTGCACCTTCACCTCGATTCCTCCCTGGGCAGCTGCGGTGAATGGATCTGGCTACTGAGGGAATCTGGCCCACTCAATTCCTTTTCTTTCTGTGCAGTTGAATGAAAAGCGTGTCTTTTGAAGAACAGTGACAGAAAGAAATATTGATGACTGCAAGGGCATCTACAGAAAAGGATAAGAAAATTACTCTACTACAACAGGGAAGACAAAGGGACTTTGTTAACTCTTTCTTGTAGGTTGTATATATTAATAGTAACAACTAAAGTTTTGTATTTTTTCAGAGAAACACACAAGGCTTTGAATTGTATTGTTTTAATTGCAGCTAACTGAATGAATTAAGTGGAAAATTGCACACAGTACTTTGATTGTCTAACCCTCTGTATGTGAGGCTTTGGGAACAGTTTGTTATTATAAAAGAACAGCACTAACAAGAAATCAGCCAACTTATAATTGCTAGGCTGAGGGGCAGTTTGGGGAGAGCTGATATTTATTTATAAATTATTAAATAAAAGCACATAATATGTGGATCATCTCTTACTGCCTCCACACTTCATACATTACTCATCTTCCTAAATTTCATGTTCTCTAGGACATTGCTTCTTATAACCAGCGCAGGCATCAAACCCACTCACATCCAGGAAAGGAGATGCCTGTGTGTTTGTTACAATGGCAGTTTTGGTTATGGGACTCATCTAAGAACACGAGCCTTCAGTTCAAGGAAAGGACTCTTCACCAGACTTTTGAAGGTTATTTTATGTGCCTAAAATACACACGAGCCCCTGGGACTCTGTTCAGGTAGCTTAAACTCTGGCCAATGTTTCCTACTGACTAGGTACCTTTGGAGATTTACGGCCAGCCAATATCGTAAATAGAAGGACTTAAGAGCAATTTAGGCATTAAATTTAGCAGGGTTCTCAAAAAACTTTGGTTGTACAATTCCCATCAGTTTTGGTAAGAATGAGGTAACTTCTGATTGTCCCGTACGGTTCTCTCTGCACGCTTATTGCCTTACTACCTTAGGAAACACAGCCACTTTGCAGGACACAGGGAGGAGGTAGGTGGTGGTTGGACTCACCAAGAAGGTGGAACGGTACTTCATCCTCAATGTTTTTGGCTACCACATATCTCTTCCAATTCTCCTGGGGGATGGAGCTGCCATTCTTTCCTTCAGCATAGATTTGTGGGCTTTTTTCTAGGAGAGCAGATGTAACTATTATCGTTGGCCCAGCTCTTCACAGCTGTACACCGTTTCCTCTCATTTCCAGGCAAGAGCCAATAAAATGAAATTATTAGGGATTAGCCTTCTGAGGCTTTCTAGCTGTGTGGGAAGAGCATTCTCCCCCTTACCTTTCCCTTGGCGGCTGAGGAGATGATGTCTGGTGACACACACAGCCCAGGTTCCTTGCCTTGTGGCCTTCTCGAGGGGCAGCAGTAGGTGCTGGTGGATGTGGCACTCGCAGTCAGGTACATAGGGCAACCAATAATAATATCTATTTCAGAGGACCCAGTTGCTAACCAGGTGTACTGACACATAAGCCGTTCCTCACGTGCCCACGTGATAATGTGGGGGGGTGTAATATCCTGGCCTCACAAGCGAGATACGTGTCCTACAGACCAAGAGGCCCTTGGCATTCTGCAGCAGAGGTTCTGGGGATGGAAATGTGTGCCATCACCTGGGTAGCTGGCACTGCTGGACACATCATTGGACTTACTGTGCTGCTATATACAAATTATGTTTGTGCTGTACAAACAAATCACACTATTAAACCACTTAATCAGGGTTTATGCAACTTTAAAATGGTAGAGGCTTAGTTTTATGACTTCATCTGCAGGCTTGTTAAAACTTCCGTGTCTACACTGAAGTGATGTGAAGATTATACCACTAATACTGGCTACCAACCTAGCTGATGTGAGACTGTGTTGTGCAGAATGTGCTTGAGAGGTGGAACTGGGCAGAGTTCAGCTTTGCATAGCTCTTGCCAAGAGTTGCTTGGTATCCCTGTCGCTGTTTTCTGAAGTCCAAAAATGTTTTCCCCCAATTAACCTATTTTTCTACATGAGAACACAGATGCATTTATGAAAGGTCTTGGCTTTTACAGTAAATCTGGTTTGTATAGTTTCCTCTCTATATGTATGTTGCCTGCATAATTACCAACAGTCATAATGAAAAACACAGTTTTGTTACATGAGCTTTCAACAATTGTTTTCAGTAATTTAGAAAATATTGGAGCTACTTCCAACAAAAGGAAAAAAATCAAAACAAAGCAGCTTTGAAAATGTTTGTATACTCGGGGAAAGGAAATCTTCATTTTTAACCCTGGGGGACTAAATCTCGGCCATGCTCCTGTGCAGCCTTTGGCTGGGTTTTATGGGACAGCACTGCAAAAGCTGTCCTCTCTGCGAGAAGTAACTCACCTTCACCGCACCTCTTTTTCCAGCAGGATGTGGGAAAGTTGCTGGATTAAATTCTTCTTGATCACAAAACTTGTATAGGAGGCACTCAAAATATATGGCCCTTCAAACCCTTGTGAGTTCACAGCATTTAAAGATAAGAGCACAGTATTGCCAAGAAATGGGTCTTGTTGAGGCCCACAATTAACTTTATCAAAAGAAGGAATTTTATTTTCCCCTGCTGCTGATAGAGGGTGTATCTCAAAGCAGCCTAAAGTTAAAGATAGATATAGCGTCTGGTTCAGATCACGATATGAAGAAAGATTCAGGTTAATTAGTATTTATTCTTAGTTTATAGTTACTCCTTTTGGCTTGAGCTGACAGGCAGGAATTGGAGCCCCACAAAGTTGCTTCTCCTAGGACAAGAGATGAACGAGATAGACGGTCTCCTGTTGAGGGATGGGAATGTCACTAAGGAAGACCGACCATTGCCCCAGGCTCCGTCAGCCTGCAGGGGAGATGCTCTGAGGGGTGGTTCACTGCTGCCAGGGAGGATCGGGTGTAAGCATGGACCGAGGCGTCCCAGGGGACCATGGAGAAGGGGAGGTGTCCCTCCTCAACCCGATGCCCTCACACCTCTGGGCCCACACGACCCCCATTCACTGCCTGTTGCCCTTTCTGGGTGTTTTTGGCTGCAGGGAGCAGTTGTGCAAGGGTGAGCTGGCAGCTGGCTGGCTGGCAGCCTGCAGAGAAGGCAGCTTTCCAGAGTCCCTCCAAGGCTTTCAGTTCCCCTTTCTTGCCAGTTTTCTGCAACGCCACATGGGCTCTACCAGCAACAACACCACAGCTTGGGTGCAGCCGTTTAAGATAAACTGAGCTGGTTTTTTTCTGAGGTCTCCCCACTGCTCCCACCAACAGAGACCAGACCTTCATGTTTTTGCAGCTCCCATTTTTTTATACATTCCCCCCCCTCCCCATCAGTGTTCAGTTGGAGTTGAGGTGTTCCTAGCAGGATCTCTTGTGTGTTTGGGCAGAGTGCCCCTTTTCCAGTTACTGCATGGACTGTTTTATTCCCTCAGGCACTTGCAGAGAAGTTACTTTATATTTTGGAGGGAATTTTCTGGCTTTGCAGGCACCTGGTTCCAGTGGCCCTGGGAAAGGGTAGCCCCACGGTAGGCGGGCTCTGGGCCTCCTGCCCTGCAGCCATAGGGCACCACCTCTGCCACTCTGTGACATGATTGGCTGGGTCCTCCCAGCAGGCGGGGCTGTTGGTATAAAAGGGCTGTGGGCATAGTACTCCCATCCTGAAGGGCTGAGGAGGTGGTGGTTGTGCTGTGGCTGTCTCTGGGCTGCTGTCATGTCTCAGAGCATGGTGTGGGCATGGCTGCACGGGTACAGCTGGAGGCCAGGCAGTGTATGTCGATCTGTGACTCTCCCCTGCCCTCCTTTCTGGAAATGTTTGCTTTAAGTTCTCAGCAAGATCTAAATTCAATTCTCTTAATGTGCTTTTGGCTGTCTTCCTTCCCTGTCAGCCCTGTGGAGGAGCTGAGGAGGGACTGGCCCCTCCTAGCCACCGCAGGCAGGCTGCTGAGGTGAGGCTGAGCTTGCGGTCCTCACCAGTGCTTCCGTTTGCAGGTACCTCACTGAAGAGCTGTTGGGTTGAATAGAGAGAAAATAGTATAAGCTGTGTTTTTGAATGCAAGTTCACTTGCAGAAGGGTGGGAAAAGGACTCCCAAACTTGCACATAAGCAAAATAGGTGGTAATTCTGCCTTGGAAACACCATGGTACTCTCTGGAGAGACTACTGAGCAGTGAGCTCCAGCCTTGGAGCCTGGTGCTGGGCCTTGCAAAACTCTGGTATCACTAGCTCCTCAGCAGTCTGCAGGAGCCTTGGCTGCATGTGACTTGTTGCTTTTAGCATGGGAGAATCCTAAGCTTGAAACAAACCATGTATAATAAACGCTAAAAGCACCCATTTCAAGGCTTCTTATGCCATCATAAAGAAACTACTGAAAAAAAGGAAAGCAGGAATATGCTTCGTTGCTTACTTAATTGTGGAAGTTTTATTATGTCCTTCTGTGCTGGTGGTAAAGGCCTGTTACCGAGTCTAAATCCCAATTAGATCAGGTGTTTGCCATGTCATTGTAGCAGTGCAACAAAACATTTGGGACAAGCAGCCCAGTTACTTGAGAATTTGCCCACGTAGATGCGTAGACCCTCTCTTGATTTGGTCACCACTTACTGTCAGCATGGCATCCTTATACTGCTCTTATGTATGCAAAAGTGTGGACAAATGGGCTTGGAGATTATTAAGCTGATTTAAACCTGGCTTTGTTTCCCCTTTTCCTGCTCCCTTTTCCTGGTCTGTAATTGAATGACTGAAATGTGTGTTCAGTAAATACCTACAGATCAGCTCTGTCTTTTGTTTTCTCCCAGAAAGAAGAGAACAGCACTCGTATCTGTTACCTCTGTGGTGGAAATGTGAGGACAGCTATGAATCTGCAGTGAACTCCAAGCTGTATGGCAGCTACAGGTAAACTCAGAAATTAAGCTGTTACTATGGAAAGCATAAAGCTTGGAAGCGGTTTGTTCTTACTCCTTGTGTTGATTACTTGAAAGTAAATTCAGTTTTATGCTGTGCTCAGATACAATCTTTTCCATAGTCTAGGTGTTCTGCAGGTTCACTGGACAGAACTGATTTTGTGTTTTAGACACGTGATGAGGATGGATGGGTAGGTGTGGTAGATGGGGTTAGGTGGACCTGCCACCCTGGAAAAAGCATGGGAGCTGCATTACAGTTGTGAGACTCTAGAGTTGAAAGAAGTTTTTAGTGCGTCTTCCTTTTCCTTTTCTCTTGTGCTCTTGGGCAGGTGGGACTTGAAGTCTAGGACATCTAGTCTAGGGGCTTGGATTATTAATTCCTGCTCTTTGTTGTTCCAAAGTGATGATGGTCCTTCTTCAGCATTTGCACTGAGTCTGAAAGCTCTGAGCGAGCACAAACCTGTTTCAGGGCTGAACATGGACATAGTTCAGTATTAATGTCTAATTATTGTAACTGGTTTCCAGAGTGAGCCTTTCTTTTAATGTGAAATCTATACTTACATGCTTCTCTGAGCTGTTGTCTCAAGCTTTCTACGATCCAGGAAGACTATGTTGAATGTTGGTAAGCACATACTAAAGAGGATGTGGTTGATTTCACATTTTGAAATAGCTCTTCCACCACAAGGATTAGTATCTACTGCTTTCCTTTTAACTGAGGGCTTCTATTCTGTAGTATAAATCCGTGGCAGTGTCTCTGGAATATATTTGTAAATATATTTGCTGTACTATATTTGCCAAAGTTATATATTGGATAATTCCTCTGTTTCCAGCATGTCTGAAATGACACATACAGAATGTAATTAAAAATGAACGAACGTGCTATGGTAACTGCATGTTTCTAGCAGCTTTTTAACATCTCACTAGGAAATACTTTTTCCTGTTTTATTACATCTTCTATTTAAATTAATGTCATTGACATGAGGAAAATATGTGTATGTACTGAAGGCTAAAAGTATTCATTTGTGTTAGAATATTACGAAGCATTTTCACACTAGAGGCTGTTACAAAACGCAAGCAATCCCATAGCACAGGAAGCCCATGGTTTTCAAGTATTTGATCTGTGTGGAAGGGAGAAGGTTAGAGAAGAGGCTTGTGGGAAATAAATGAGGGGAAAAAGGATGTTGACTTTTTTGCATGGCTTATTGACTGGTTGACAAGTCAGACCGTATATATTTCTCTGTCTTCCCATGGCTAGCCAGGATCAAGCAAAGGATTTCTTGGAAAGGAAGAATCTTGGATTCCCAAACATGAAGAGTTTCCACTTAGTGATTATCATATACTCAGCTCTGTAGAGTGCTAAGTCCTTAAGTTTAGTTTCCCATACAGAGAAATGGAACACGACTGAAGCAGAGACTTACACTTACGGCATGTTTCAGAAAGTCCATGAGCTTTCAGCAATGCTCTATACAAACATAGCACAAGTCCCAAAGAACATGTATTTCTTGAAGTAATGCTTCACAATATTACATTAATTTCTGAACTTCTATAACTACTAAGAGAGTAAAAAGGACTTGGAAAGAACATACTTTTCTGAAAGGTTTTCTACCGATGGTTTTGGTTGAATCTACCTTACTGTAGAGGCATGTTTTTATCTACCTTGCTGTAGAGGCATGTTTTTGTCATGCGCTCCGCCTAAGGAGAGCAGTCCCTAATAATAAAAGATTAGCAGGACACAAGAGGATATCATACTGTCCTGGTGCTCATGTTGCCAGCTGCCCACCAGACAGTCTCTCCAAAGTGGATGGCTTTGTCCAAGAGTGAGAAATTTTATCTGTGGGCCTGGCAAATTCCTGGTATGGGGGACTATGTTTGAAATGACATCTTCTTGGAGTAGCTCTCAAGCAGTATGTGCCTGAGTATCCACAGCTGCCCTTTCACTCTTCGTTTAGTTTGAGCTTTCTGTCATCTTAGTGGGAGGTCTCCTTTTTATGCGTACTCCTTAATACTTAGGAACTGAATGTAACTTTTATCTGTTTATGGGTTCTGCAGCATTCATAAGATGACCCTTTCCTACTGCACTGAGTGCTTTCCCATTCTGTATGAATGATGCACACAGTGTTGGGCTGTATATATTATTTTTCACCAGAAATAAGTTTTATTTCATGAAAGTGGCCAATTGTAGAGGAAATCTGCAAATTAATGCAACTTAGGCAGATTGCGTGACAGAACAGTAGAATAAGTATGTGCGTTGAAATGTTTCACTTTCTTTCTATAACCCTCTTTTTATCTTTGCTAAAATTCAGGCTGTCAGCATTGATACCTGGTTTCCCTGTTGGCCCTTCAGATTCCAAGTGTGTTTGGTAAACTGCTGAGCTGAGTGCGTTTAGCAGGGTGGACATGGTGCTGGCATCACTGCAATCTGAGATAAAATGAAAATTGCTTTTGGACCAGTATGCTCAGTGTTTCTAGGAGGCCCTTGTAGTATAAGGAGTGGGCAGATGCTGTAGTGGGCATGTAGCCCAAGTAATGCTTTATGGCTCTTCAGATAGATAAGGCAACCATAGTGTGTGGGTTATTGCTACAAGCAGCAGCCCCCTTCAGCACTGTGGGCCCTGCTTTGTTTGGAAGGAGGTAGAAGAGAGGAGATAGAGCATCTGCCATTCACACTCAGGCTTTCCTGTCTTCAGGGAATCAGCAGAGCAGCCCATTGCGCTCTGGCATTGCCAGTATATTATCCTAGAGAAGAAGGTGGGTGTCTCATTTGAAACACACCACTTTCTCTTGTCAAAGAACTCTCTCCAAGCCTCCCGGAGCTTCTGTCCTCACTGAGGAACTGCAGAAATACCCAACCATGCAATCTCCCTTTCCCTCTCCACATTCTTGGGAGAATGATGCGCAAACATTTCCAATAAAGCTGCTTGTGTGCTTAGGTAATCAGGCTCTTTCCCTCCAGATGTCTCTGTGAGACAAAGAGCCAAATGCAGACTCCAACACTCCTGGGGCTCCTGGGTTTCTCCCTATGGACCTTTCAGCCTGTTAAACTCATCCCTGGAAGAGCCCTGCTTTTCCACTTAGAGGTTGTGGTGTGCAGAATGGAAAGCTTACTTTATTTCAGTGTTAGAATAGTCATTCCATAGACTTTCGTAGAGCTGTGAATCCCTCTCCCCAAGTCAAGTCACTTCTCCCAATTCTTCTCTCTCTCCTGACACAGAACCATTTGCTTCAGTAGATTCCTGACTTCATTGTCTGTTGTGCAGCCCCTATTACAATACCACAATACCATCCAAACTGTTCAAGATCTTCTATGAATTTTCTTTATGCTACTCACAAGAGTTAGAGAAGTGATACTTACCAAGTACAGAGTTACAGAGAAAACGTTAAAGCAACCAAAGAGCAACTGAGGCTGTAGAGCACACTCAAGAAGCATTGCCACTGCTGTCCTGGGTGCCCGGATGGGTTGTTCTAAAAGCTGCAGCTGCTTTCCCATCTTACCTTAACTCTCTGAACAAGGGTGGAGAGGAAGCAAGAAGAGAAAGATGTTTCCGCAGCTATTGCAACACGCTGTGATATGTTTCCCTGCCCTGTGACAAGCATGGTGTAGGCCACAAAGTGCTGCAATCCTTATTGGGGCTTTTTGGGCCATTTTTTAAAAGAATTCCATCTTTGCTGTCATGTCTTCCTCCCTTGCTGAAGGGGTGACTGACTAATTAGCATCGGTTCAGTGGCAGATGCTATTGTGAAAATGGTTTGATGGTGATCTAACTGGGAATGAGATCCTCTTAAAGGTCTGGGCAGACATCTTCTAACCTGTCTATGATATGAGCTCCGTTGGCTGGTGCATGAAACCAGCCCCATGCAGTCCTGAAAGGATGAGCCCTGTTGCTTACAAATGGCTGCTTCTCTTCCAAGATGATACCTGTGGGCCTTACAGTTGCATCCTGTGCTAGTACTCACTGCCATATTAAAAACCATAACGGCATTGATTGCTTGATATACCTATAACATTTTCTAATGGGAGAATAAAATGCTAGGGTTGATAGTAGTTACCTGCTTCCCTCCTCCAAACACAGTTAGCATGCAATCACCATTGGTTGTTTTCTTCTCAGTCTGAAATCACATTAACATTAGTCATGTAAAGGGCTATACTGTTTTGAAATAAATATTTATCAACATATGCTATTGTGGTTTATTTTTAGTCTGCTGATGTGTTTGACTAGTATCTCATATGACCATGACATTTGTAAACAGAGTAGGGAGGGTGTGACACTGCCCTTTAGGTTGGTATTTTCTTGGTAATTGTTATCAGATCATGATACTCACATGTCAGACCCTAAACTAATTGTAACAGCTCAGACAGGAGAGCCATAGCTTGAGTGCTTGCTCTTACCAGCTTTTCCAGTTGCTTTTAGTTTGGTTTGCAGAGGAATGATTCAGGTGCATAAAGGTAAGGGACTAGTGCCATCTGAGGTGCCCACACATGTGGTGCCTGAACTCCAGCTATTGCTGCAGAGGAGCAGTGGCCTCCCAAGTGTCCTGTGCCACGGTCTCAGCCCTATGCAGGCATTGCAGATGCCCAGAGGTGGCTAAATTGTGTTGGACGAATTGTGCAGGTAACTGACCCTCATCCTAGATTTCTGCCAGCTGTTTCCCATGAGTGTCACTAGGGAGATACCTTCAGCACACAGGCATCTGCTGACACCTTGCGAGATGATCCTCGTGCCTCCCACTGAGCAGGCACAGGCTCAATCCTCTTAGCTACTCCCTAGCTACTGCATCACTCACTGCAAGCTTGGTGATTTGGGCTGCCTACAGAGAGAGATGTACATACTTTTTCCCCCTGATGCTATTTGGGAAAATTTCCTCGCATGTATGAGCAAATACAGTGGTCTTGCCAGCAGAAGATAGGGAAAAGCCTGAAAACTTCAAGTTGAAACTGCCATGTTTTAAGGTGTAATGAATTTGGGGTTTTATACATAATTGAAATTTATATATGCAAGTCAACCATATCCACTGGTTTGAGGCTCATAAAGCTATCATGCAGAAGATCAGTGAGTAGTTCAGAGGCACGTGGGCTGCAGCTTGGCTTGCAGTGGTGGGCTGTGGGAGGTCTCTGCGGGACCCAAGAAAGTCGCTTGGTCTTTTAGGTCTCTCCTTGTTTCTGATGATGAACTGTAGAGAGAGAAAGTGTCTCTCACATTTATTGTGGTACTTTCTCAGTACTGAACTGGTTTTCTCCATAGTAATTTCTGCAGCTGTCACAAGAGTGGAATGAGCTTTGAGATTGTGAGGATGTGTCCTTCTCTATCTGAGGTGACGTTCAGGAGTTAGGTGGCAGATTTCATGCCCCAGACAAGAGGCTGAGGCCACCGGTGGGGTCAACATTTGTGTGGTCATGGCATAGCATTGGACATGATGTGAAATTCTGGCAGGCCTGTCTGAAGGACACAGGTCTGACAATGCAACATGGGCACCTCTTAGTTACTTCTTACCAGTCATGCCCTCTGAGGAGCGGGACAAGGGCATATCCTACGTACAGGACTGCTGCCTCCCGCTTGTGCCACTGCTCACTGCTATTGCTGACATGGCCTTCTGGGCTATGGAGGGGGTATAAAACTGAGGGCCTGTTCCCATGCATGGCCAGGCTGCCCAGAAAACAAGTTTAACTGGCCGTGGATGGTATTTTCAAAATAAATCTGCCCCCACTCATCACTATTTCCATCCCGCCACAGATTGCTGCACACCTCAGCTTGTGTGAGCACTCAGGGGAGGTCATCCAGGCTGCGCTGTGTCAGAGTGAGTGCTTTCTGTGCCTTTCCTAGCCCGGCTGATTTTGGAAAAAGCCTGCCCAACCACTGCTGCAGGGAGGTTTATGTTCCTGAATCCCGTTGGCTGCTTCAGAAAATCATAAGCTGCAGAAGTAGAAAACCTGGTGGATGGAACTGCCAGTTATGCAGTTAAGAATGAATGAAAAAGCAAAGAAATGTAAGAGAGTCAGTCAGCTTGTTGCCTAGGAGAGGAGGATTTATAGGATGCCAGAGTTCCTGCTGCCTTAAGGAGATGCTGTAACGACAGGCCAGCAAGGCAAGAGAGCTGGAGGGCCTCGTCGCTGTGTCACGTTGACGGCATGGTTCAGACCTCAGCTGGGATGAGTGGGTGGTACCTATCGCCTTTGTTTGTCAAACTCCTGGTCACCAAATACAAGGTGTTTGTTAAAACCCTTCAAAATATTTTACAGGGCATGCATTTGCCCATGTTCCTTGTATTTTTTTTAAAGCAGCAGCGCTCAGGCAGTGTCTTGTTATCTCAGGAGACAGTTTCTCCCAGCCCATGTGAGATTGGGGAGCTGTGCAGAAGCACCTGCGCTGGCGGGGAGGTCAGTGCTCAACAGACAGCGCCATTTCTCTTGGTTCGTAGGGCATCCTGACTGACCCTCCTGCAGTCCCAGCTGAGCTGAGAGCAGAGTATGGCAGAAGGACCCCTGCTTTGCTCCCCACCTTTGGTTTTATGCCGAGGAGTGGAGACTTTAAAATTCATAAAGTCAGTGCCTTCCATCAGCCCTGCAAAACTAAAGATAAATGCTAATTGCCGAAGCCCTTCTCATTATGAATGGGCATACATCAGCTCCTGAAAAATGCACTTGCTATTTTAGTTAAAAATAAACAAATCAATTCTTGGGCTTTTGAGCATTTAAGCTGCCTTAAGTAAGCAATAGATTTTTCAGGAAAAAAAAAAAAAAAATTACTAGGAGGCAATCCAGTGCATCCCATTAAGAATAGGCAGGAGCACTAGGAGACCCAGATTCAAATCTTAGTTTTGCCAGTGTTTCCCGATATACACCTAGAAAAATCAGCTAAATCATTTATGAGACAAGAATTATCTTTCAGTGTATTTACAGTGTACTTTTCTGATAAACCCAGAACAACGACAGATTTGTTACAGCAGGAATAAAATTCATCTTGCTGATGGGGTAATGTGATAACTAATTGGATAAAAAGTTTTTGTAGTGTTTTTGACCAGTGAAAAGGTAGGTGCTGTGAGGTCACTGGTTGCCTGAAATCACTGAGGGGAATAGCATGTCTTGAAAGAAGCAATTGCTGAAATGACCCTGTAGCTCATTTGCATTGAGTGAAAGGATGGTGCTGTCCTCATATTCTTAATATTTTTATCTGTCCTCAGTGAACTGAGAGAGCTGACGGAGGCACTGACTGATAAGCGCTCCTGCTGTACAGTAAGATTTTGGTTACTACGGGGGCCTTCCTCCCCACCAGGATAAATCGAATGCTGGAAGAAAGAAATAGCGAAGGTCCCAAACAGAGGCACTTTTTTAAAACAAACAAAAAGAGCCACCAAAGTTTTTTTCAGTTTATGACAGTGAGGCAGCCTTAGCATTTGTTTCATGGAAACCTCTGCAATTGATCAAGACAGGCGATGAGTAAGATTGTGCTCTGCTCATGAAAGCACCTTCTTCCAGAGACCACTGCTTGCTCCTGATCTGCTGCTAATTAGTCTCCGCCCTGTGATACTGAGTCATTATATTCTTTGCCCTTTTCCATGTCTGCTTTTGGTGTGGAAACTGAGACAAATATTGCTCCCCTGCTGGAAATCATCATCATGTCATCAAATTCATCAGTACCTGTAAGCCCAGATGNTTTTTTTGAGGCCAGTGATCTCTGACAGGAATGTTTTGAAGTTCAGCCATGCTATATGTTACGGTGATGTACTGCATATAAGCATCATATAGCATCTGGCTAGTTTCTGTAATGTCACAAATTATTTTATTTGTTAAAACAGCAAAGCTATTAAGCAACCTTTAAAGCTACTGTCAGGAAAAGGTGGGGGCATTCCACACTTGACGCTCTTCAGTGCTTCTGTCAACGCAGGTGCCTGTGTTTGTGCTTGCCTATAGCTTGCTACGAGGTGTATTACCTCCAGCCCTGACTTCCCAGTTTATTGCAGGATTGTGCAGGATGTTGCCCTACAACTTTCCTGCATCCCCTTGTTCCATGCATCACTGGATTAAATGCGTCCTGCCTGATGTGCCAAGTTCTGTTTTGCTTTGTTTTCTTGCTGAAGGAAGAAGGGGACAGGTTGCCAGGGTCACCAGTGTCTTTCCCTGGTATGACTGACTTCCTTGATTTGGGAGGCATTACTAGCACTGGGCTGTTCTCGAGAACGTGTCCTTCTGCTGAACTGTACTTGATCGAGGCTGATTCAGGCTTGGTGCTGTGACTCAGATGAGTTGGATAGAGACCCTCAGGACTTATGGAAGCAATTAGCTTAAGATGACCAAGTTGGAAAGTTGCTTAGTGGGTTACAGTAGCAGATGCACACAATCATCCCATTATGCCTTAACCCCTGAAGTGGGACAAGAGCCTGCTAGCTGTGTCCACTGTGACGGGTGGCTGCAAAGCCGTAGTGCATACGCCTAGGCAACAGGAGCAAAACTGAAGTGGATCATTAAAAACTTTAATTAGCAAATAGTACGACAAATAGTAGGACACAGCTAACGATTCCCCAAGAATCCATGTTCCATGCTGTATTGCTCCTTCCCCTGTTATCTCTGAACCCCCAGTGTCTGCTGTTTCCCTTTCTTCAGCACTTTGGGGCTAGGTGGCAACTTACCTTTCCACAAAGGCTTCTCAACTGAAAAATGTTATTCGCCTGGATTGCCAGCATGTGCCTCTGGGTGGGCAGCTGGGAATCCTGCGATGCTCCACCTGGTAAGCTCTTGGTGGGGAATAAAAAAAACCTCCAAACGTGACTGAGCCTACCTGTCTCGGCTGCTGGGTCTGGGCAGTGCAGGGAGTGTAAGGGTGCTCTCCCAGGGCGCTGGGAGGAGGCTGCTGAGCCCTCCCCACAACAGCAAATTCCTGCTTTTTTTCCTTTGCTGTGTTCCTGTGGGAATTAGGATGGCTCTGCCATCCTGGTGCAAATAATTCCACCCATTGTACATGTACTGCACTGATGAGACTGATGGTGACTGTGTCTGAAAAGTCCACATAGATGGTGACACCTGTCAGTGACTAATTTGATGGAAGGATAAGAAGATCATAATAAAATGATTTTTCTGCAGCACAGCAATTATAAGAGTTGGAATAGCCCAAGCGTTCCAGTAGCACCCCAAAGATGGGGCTTTTTCTACTCTTTCTCCACATCCTTCTCTTAATAAGCATCTGTTGTAATAAAAACAAAGATGCAGGAAGAGAGGAAGAGAAGAACCATCTGCACTCATGCGAAATGTTAAAATAAAGCAGCTTTTTTCGAACATGTTGGTGAAACGGTTCTACGGTAACAGCAAGAGTTACAAAAGGGACAAATCCTTACCACTGAATATTTGTTCCTTTTGCAGTGAGCCTTGGTAAAACTCAAATAGTCTCTGACCTTACAGTACTAGTTTACAGTATCAGTAGTTTCCTGCCATGACTCAGTGGCTGGAACAGTAATATCTGACAGTCGTGTTTTTCCTCTCTCTTTCCAGATCTCTTTTGAAGCTTCTCAGAGTGGGTGGGGAGAGACGAGTGACAGATATAGTCGTGGTTCTTGCCCTTCCTCTTGCCCCCTCCTCCCCCCCTCTTTAAAAAAAGAAAAAAAAAAAAAGAATCAACTTGCTCCTGCTTTTTCTGTTCCTTTCAGTCCTCTTTTCCATCAGGCTTCCCTTTCACACACGTCCTTGACCAAATCTTACTTTCCTTTTCATTCCTACTGGTAGTGTTTAGGCCTGGTGATAATGCCTGGGAAATACTGAGCTCATTCCCTCCCTGGCTTTTTCCCCTCACTGGTACTTTCTACTCTCCAGATCAAACCCTTTACATCCTCCCTTCCTCTGTAGTTATCTTGCTGAGCCTACACTGCTATAATAAACTCTGCCACCAGCAGAGATTGACTGAGTTTTGTATAGTCTGGGCTGGATATGGTCTGTGGTTAAGGTTGGAGT
Organism: Pandion haliaetus; assembly: GCA_013401275.1. Classification (NCBI taxonomy): domain Eukaryota; kingdom Metazoa; phylum Chordata; class Aves; order Accipitriformes; family Pandionidae; genus Pandion; species Pandion haliaetus. The sequence continues at coordinate 277,789 of VYZV01027834.1, read as the reverse complement.
AAAAGTTGGCTGTAAGGCTGGGGGCAACCTGGCCTTGAAGGCGCTGCTTCATCTTTGGGTCCTCCATAGCTGGGATAATGCGTGGTAATGGAGTAAGACAATGGCAAGCCCCACCTGTGTGGAAATGGTCTTAGTTCTGCCCTGCGGCCTTGCAGTCACAAGGGCCTCCTGCCTCAAGGCTAAGAAGCAGCAATTGATGTTTATCCCTGTCAGTTGTCAGCAAGCCCTGAGATCTTCCCAGGAGCCTAGAGTGAAACCGTCCTGCTTCTGTAGTCTCCAGCCTAGAGATGGCTGACCCAGCATGAAGCACTGGCTACCAGGGTTAGGGCAACTAGGAACAGGGAGGGTGTTTCATTCCATCCAGGGGCAGCCCTCCACCCTCCTTATAGAAGGTGCTGAAACCTACTTGTAGTCCTGACTATGCCTTTTGACCCTACTTGGCCTTTCAGTCTGGACAACAGAGCAAAATGCCCTTCTTGTCAAAGTTAAGATAAAGAATCCAGAGTCTCCATGTACCGATATCAATTTTACTCTCCCAGATTTTCTAATACTGTGTAGTAATCCTGACTCTGCAGCTTCTCTTCTGAAGACCCCTAGTCCTATACCTCTGAATGGCACCCTGGGAACTTGCTTCAGACCACAGTGAGGGAGTTCCTTTGAATTTGCAAGTGATGGCCATGAGCCAATCTTCTAGATTGGCAGAATTATTTCATAATTTGAGTTCTGTAGTTTCTTTTCTGCTGAACTTAACCCTTGTGTAGGCTGTGGATTAGGATCCCATCTTTACTGGAAGATTTAGCTTGCTTCTGAGGTCTTGGAATAATAATCATGGCTCTGCTGCATGTATTCAGGAGGTGTGAATCTGGGAGACTGACAACAGATAGAGTTCATTTCAGGCCAAAATTAGGTGGAAAATATTTTAGTCTAGTGAAGGCCATCTTTAGCTTTGTATGATCCTTTCAACTTCAGTCTAACCACAGCAGGCCCGCGGGCTGGGAAAGTATCTGTGCTCAGTAGAAGCTGCTGGTGCGTGGAGTTGGCTGTTATTTCTCCCAGGTCACCTCTTCGGGGCATGTGAAGCTCAGGAACAATTTCAGATGCGCAGCTTGTCTGTAACTCACTACAGGGAACCTGAGTCTTACCCTGGTAGATGAGGAGTACAGCTGAGGCCAAAATGAAGCACAGGATGTTTGAATCTACTGATAACTGTCAAGCTGATCATCCTCTTGCAGCCTCTGTTTCTGGGATCCCTCATGCTGAAGTGGGCAATGAAGTAGAAATGTGTTTCAGGCCGAAAATTTGAGGGAGTCTACTGATACCAGTCCTCTGCTTTTCCACCAGGACATACAACATTTGGTAATGGTCCTGGTTCTCCTCAACAAAACTCTAGCACCATGCCTAATCTGGAATCAGCCTAGGAATATGTCTTGGGCTGGAGAGTCAGAAGATGAGTGAGATTGCAGGTACCCAGGCTCGCCTTGGGGAATATTCAACACTGTTCAATGATTTTGGTCCTGCAGCTTCTGTTTTGGGGACAGAAGCCATAATTAACCTCAGTTTTTGAAACTGAGTTATAAACCTGACCCTGCTCTGGACACCACATCAGCAATATATTTCAGGCCAAAATTACTTGGAAGCCATCACAATGTTTTGTTTTTGCTGTCATCTAAGGACATTTGTTGGAAAAATTTTGGAAGAACTATTACAGGCTACAGGAATTGGCCCTTGGTTCAGCTGTGCAATATTTGCTAATATGTGATACAGTCTTGCCTCTGTGACCTGCGTTCAGGAGAACCCCTAATTGCAAAATAGACAACAGAGCAGAATAAACACTGCTTTTCATATGAAATATTAAGAAGAAGTAATGTCAGTGTATGGGGATCAGACTTGTCTTTAGCTTGCAGGACTTTATAAAATCAGTGTTTTAGCTATACTCAAGGAAACTCTAGAGTAATTGTTTAGGTGAGAGAGGAGGAATGCTTTTCAGGACTATGTGAAATAGAAACTAGTTGAATTTGCTTCCTGTGAAGCTGAAGAGACCAACCCAATAGAAAAGGCGAATCTTTCGTAATCTCTGCAACGTGGCTTGGAAATCTCTACTTTTGTGGAGTCTTCCCCGTCGCTGTATGGATGTCCATGTCAACAGCAGCGCTGTTTGGGGCCCCATGTCCCTGAGCCGTGGTGGCAGGAGCCGGGATGCACTGCCAGTGGAGCTGCCTCCTCTGAATCCTCATGGGTGAAGGGAGAGGCTTTGGGCAGGCAGAGCTGGCCGACAGCTTTCCTGTGGCGGGAGAGCCCATTAGGCAAATGAAGAATTTTTGGAAGCTGTTTCCAGTGTCTCCGGACTAGATGTAAACACATGGTGTACCACTGTGCTTTGAAAATTGCGTCTTTGTTGTCTTTTCCTATACATCCTGGATGTTTGCTTAATTTTTTTACCATATGTGCAATTTCCTATGCTAATTTAGCCCTTCAAAGCCCTGAAAGACGTTTGTGTCCGTCGTCATTTTTTTCAAAAAGCAAAGCCACTTCTCCGACTCCCGCTCTCCCATCGGTAGCTGTTTCCGCAGGAGCCTCCCTCTCCACCTAAAACCCAGGAGCCGTGAGCACACCTGACCTCGGGCATC